>CM018589.1:10756237-10813737 GCA_009078335.1 Salix brachista | reverse complement strand
GTATTTAGCCATTTTCAAAAAATATTAAAATAAAAAAAATGTGGCGGACCGGACCGGGGAGGACCGAACCGGACCGGTCCGTACGCACGCAATTACCTCCGCACCCCTCCATCCTTGAACCGAGTTTTGTCCTTATCGAGGCACATAATCGCCATTACTTTGTTCATAGACAGAAAAAAACAAAAAAAAATAAAGCGGTCGAACTCGCGCGCAACACCGGATCAAATTGCGAGTCTACAGTGCGCGCGGGTCTGGGGCTACAGTAATGAACAGTAATTGTGCGATGCCTTTTAGGTTTTTTTGTTAATGTTAGAAATTTATTGTTGCTGTTTTTGTTTTATGAGATTTTATAATACTTGATGAGAATTTATCTGAGTTAATTATAACTTAGTTTTTGTAGTTTAGTAAACTTAATTAATTAGTTCTGATGGTTTCAATTTATTTATTTATTTTGTCCATTCCTTGCTTTTTTATTAATATATTTTGAGAAATAGAAAGAAAAAAGAAAGATGAAAAGATTAATTATAGAAGAAGATATTGTTTTTAAATAAAATACTTACAGATTAGGTATGATCAACATTGATCAAAAGACTATTTAATTATATTTTATACTATATGGGTTAATTATATATTTTTGGTTTTGCTTTAAATGGAAAATAAATTTGATATGAGGGTTTTATTTGACCTCGACATGCTTACAAGTTAAGTGATGGTTGTTACTCTACGCAAATGCACGGAGAAATAGCTCAAGGCTTGGGGAAAATCCTGGTTCGAGTGCTGGACAATGCAGAAGAGATCAGGCCCAGTCGTGTAGGTTAATAGAATCTAAAAGGCCCATTAAATTAGCCCATAAGATCTGCATACGAAAATACCACATTTGTGAGTTATAATCATGTCATTTTTCAGAACCCTGTTTTGTACTTAGTATTCCAAAACGTATATTTTAATAAGAAAATTAAAAAAATATATTTTTTAAAAAAGATTAACAATAAAATACAGGGGTGAAATTGTGAGTAAAGATGGAATAGAGAAGGGTTGCATCTCGCCAATTGAAAAGTCAATGATTGAATTTGAAAGGACATGGAAGTTGAGGGACCATTTTCATATAACCACGGGTGAAATTGAAAAAAAAGCAATATTGATAAAATAATTGATTTTAGCTAAATAATTAAAAATTAAAAGGCCAAGGATCACGTTGTAAAATGTGACAACATGCAAGGATCTTTTTAATTAACATGAATGAAATTAAAAGAAATATTGAGAGAAAGGTTGCAATTGGCCAAAAAAAACAAAATAAAAAATCTAGGATTAGGATGGAAAACAAATGAGCAACCATCAAGCTTTGTTGTGAAAGTTGAAGAAGAAAAGGTATTAAAGCTCAAAAAAGTGTTATATGAATTGAACAAAATTCACAAGCTTTTTATAACTAGACTCGCTCTAATTTCAATGATTGTGGATTAATAAGGAGTAATTGCAAGCCTACACTTTGCATAAGGACTTGACATTTTAATAGTCTTCTTGTATATTGATGATCTTATTACTGTAAGCAATTTCAATATGATCATAACCTCTAAGAAAGATTTGAAAAAAAATTGAAATGATAGATATTGGCTTGATTGAACTATTTTTTAAGGTATTAAGTGAGAAAGAGATAAACCTATAGAGATAAATTAAAAAAAAATATAAAACACAATTTATAGCAAAACAAAACATTGAATGGTAAAATTAAAGAAAATCCAAAAAAGATTTTTAAAAAAAAAACTAGAGTCTACTTGGGTTAGCATGCAAAATCTATGATAACTATTGAATGATGAAATTAAAATAGAAAATCAAGTTTTAAAAACAAAATGTTGAAGGATCTCATATGATAAAAAAAACCGAGAATGTGATAACTTCATTTGAGAGAAAAATAAGAGAAATTTAAAGCACAATTTCTAGCAAAACAAAATATTTAAGGACTAAATTAATAAAAATATATCCTTAAGAGGTAAGAAAACCCCAACTTGAGCCCACTTGGGCCAATATGCAAAACTCATAACCTAGTTGTGATATCTGATAACCTCACCAAAAAGAACTGAATGGAGCCATGATACTCAATTATCATAACCAATATTGAAGGATAAAATAGTCAAGATTATTTTAAAATTAGTAAAAAATCCTATACAAAACAAAAATAATAACAATAACCAAGCCTAGTCTCAAATTAAATAATTACCCAGGGATGAACTAAAAACTCACAAGCTTAAAAAATTAAAAATAAATAAAGCAAACCCTAATGAATATTTTATACCCAGGTTAATCTCCTAAACTCATAGCTCATGAAATCCTAAACTTGAATTCAATGAAAAATTTCAAATCCCAACCAATCTAATATTGAAGGACAATACTTGAAAAAAATATCAATTTAAATTTTTTATATAAGTAGAAAAATAATAATTAGAAGAATGGTTATTAGATTTGATAAAATATGAAACTGAAAGAGGATAAAATTATAAGAATATAAAAATAATATAAAATAGATTTAATAGCAATTAGAAGAATAAGAATTAAATTTGTTAGATGAAAAATAAAATTGAAAGGAAATAAAATAAAAAATCAAACTTGTAAATTATTATGAATAAATCAAATTACAACGAGCATAAGCTAAATATAAAGGAAAAACAAGTTGGAGGTTGTTTGAAAATCTAGAGGGCTAGTCATTGGAATTGAGGACAAAAACGAAAATAAAAGAATTTTTTTTTTTTGTCTAAATCAAACTAGAAGTTTGTTGATCACACACATCGTTTAGAGATAAAAGGCTTACCGGGATTATTCAAACCTTGTTCCAAAAACCATTGGTTGATAATTAAACCACCTTAAATGTCAAACCTAAAACTTAGTTATAACAACTTACACATTAATTCAAGCATCAATTATTTTTTTAATAATATTTATATTTATTTAATTATAAAAGTGCTCCTCATTTAAACTAATTATTAAAATAAACTAGAAAAAAACTAAAAGGCTTCTACTCATTGTAGTGTACTCTATAAATAGTTAGAAACTCATTACACCTCCGATTCTCCAATTAATCTAGCAATGATCAAGAGGTCATGTAGAAAAATCCGTATTCTCTCCATCAACAAAACCATTGAATTTTGTATAAAAATAAATAAAAGGTTAAAAACCCAATTCTAACCCGTAGTCTTTTCTATTATATTTAGTTTTTTTTAATAAAAAAAACACAGAGTATCTACTCTTCAGAAAACCAAAATAGTGGAAAATTAAGCCAAACAAATGAAATTCACCAGAATAATTTATTTCGGTCCAACTTTCCAAACAAGGGGCCCACCTAATCTTGTGCAGCTCTCCCATCGTGGTGGCCCAGGTCCACCCAAATTGACCAAAATTGCATCAACCCGACAGGCTACCGCGTGGAACAAGTGTCCGTGGGCCTCTACTCTGGCGGATAGTAGAAAAGCACACAAATTTATGGATATTCAAACGACAGCCAGTTTACCATTAGCTCATAAACCCCACAGCCTCAACTTGGCAAAAATAAAAAGGCTAAACTACAAAACAGTCCTTAATTATACAGTTTAGTTCAATCATGTTTTAAAATTGAACGATATGATCGCAAAGACGTGAAGATCAAAGAACGCATGATTACAAGTATGTTTGGAGGATTTTCATATTTTCTTAAAAAGCCAACATCCCTCTTTATAAATCATCTTTAATTAAAAAAAAAAGCAAAGATTTAGTATAAGCAATCAAGGTTTTGTGTTATTTATAATTATCTTACCATTGAAGAGAATTGATACCGTTAAGTTTCAATGAATAATTTTCCGCACATTATTCATAAAAAGTTTACATGAATATATATATATACACACACACACAAATGTAATATAATTCTAATTTAAGTAAGACTCATTTGTTTAGGCAAAATATATGCAAGATATATCAGTTATAATTTCAAAAATATGGTAGATTACATTACATGATTTTAGTGTGAATGACCTCCATTTAGTTTTGGATGCGATTCATTATCAAATTTCTTTGTATGTTAAAAAATAATCTTATCTAAAAATTTAATTTTCAAATAAAATGATTTTTTAATATAATATCAGAGTCGAGTTGATAAAAAATCTTGAGTTAAATTTTTTTTTATTTGATAGAAATTAAACATAAAATAATACAAGTCCGTGCACGTTTCAAACATGAATAACTTTTATTTGAAGGGATATATATATATACAACGACAATTTTTCTAAGATGATGATACCAAACTAAATCAACAAGAGAGACTATTTTTTCACAAACCCTAATTTATGAAAATATCATATATTTATATCTTAATTCAGTGTGCAATTGCTTTAAATAAGAAAAACAAGTGTCACAAAAACTGACCCAAGCCAACAATAAGATTAGAGAAATCCAAGTCATTGCCATGACGTTACCATGAAAGTAAATCTCGCAATAGAAAGTACATTGAGGACAACAGTGATTAGAGCAAGACTGTAAGGACCTAAGAGACACTACGTGTGTAATTTAAGAACTGTGTTATAAGTACCATACAAACATACAAAACGGCAAAAATAAAAGGAGAGTCTGCGGTAGGGTTTAAGTCTTTTTCGCTTCATAGTAGAAGCCGTAACAGCTCCTTTCCTCTTCTTCCTCCCAATCGCCAAACAAACAAAATCCACTGATCAACAACCACCGCTCCCAGCCTCTTCCACCACCCCTCTCTCTATATAATCTCTATATTCTTTCAATCATCGATTCAATTTTTGTTATTTTGAAAGAAAAAAAGAATCGAATTCCGATAATCACTATTACTGATTTTTAGAGGCGGCAGTGGCGGCAGCAGCAGCACGGAAAATATTGTGGCAAGGACTGAAACAAAGCAGAAAATGGAATCGGTCGGGGACATTGAAAACGGATCCAAGGACGATTCTACTTTGAAACGAAGGATAAAGTTTCAGCTGGCGACTAAGCAGTACAGTGGGTTTAAGAACAACACTTCTGATTTTAAGATTGAGACTTTGAATCCTGGTTATAATTCGAGAAAGAGGCCCTTCTCATTTGAGCATCACCATCCGGGTCAGTCCGGGAAGAAAGTTGACGGGTCAGATTTTGTGGAAAATGGGCTTGATCCAGAGCTTTGTTTTGGGATCTCCTTCAGGAAAATTGTGAGTTTTTATATCTTGTTCTTACTGAAGCTAAAACTTTCTCTTGTTTTAGGGTTTAATTCAAAGGGTTTTTCCTATCTTGTTAGGCGTTTATCTCTTACTTCTGTTTTTACTGCAAGGTAGGATTTGTTTTTTTTGTGTGCTTATTTTCAGCCTCGAATGTGGACTTAATGGCCTAATTGTGAGTGGATTTCAAATGCTAAGATGTAATTTAAAGTTGTTAATTTGAAATTATGGGGTTCAAATACGGACGGATTTACTGTATGTGGATTCTGCTGCTGTGAATCTGTTGTGCAATTTTAAATTCTAAATTGAAACTAAAAATAAATAAATAATTTCAATCAAATATCATCCTCAGCATTTGCCTAATGCCTACTTTTCTTGTGGTGGCTTTATCTTCCAATGGAATGTCATTTTGATTTTAGCTAAAATATCTCCTATCGGATTTCTCATTATTTTGGTGGGAAAATGAAGGATGATATGATCTTACAGAACTATCTTTCTTCTATTTGCCAATTTATGATTGTTTTGCTGATACCACTTTGAAGAACTCTGGTCTGTAGTTAAACTTGGCCAGCAGCTTAACTTGGCGGATCACATGAATTATTTCAGGGTGCTGGTCTGGAGAATCTCGGGAACACTTGTTTTCTCAATTCAGTGGTGCAATGTCTGACATACACCGAGCCTTTAGCAGCATACTTGCAAAGTGGCAAGCATCAAAATTCATGTGAGTGTTTCCACTACACTTTCTCTTGAGAAAGCATGCTGTATATTATTGGGTTCTGGTCCTCCATGATTCTATATAATCAAAAACTTTTACTTAATAATGGCTATCTCCTAGATTCTTGTGTTGGACTGCTCTTAGTTGTTCTGATGATCGATTACCCCATGCTTCTAGCTCAACAAGTAATTCGTCTGCTTAACAATCTTTGCATAAAATGAGGGAACATAATACTTTTTTAACTGGTTGATAGCATTGCTCATAGCTAGTGTAGTTTGATTTTTATTAGACTGCTTTCGCCGGTATTAAGCAATTGTGTAGATGGTTCCACAAGGACCTGTTTTTGAGATGGAAAAAGTGATTAGTCTCTTGCATTCTTCTGCTCCTCATGACCATGAACTTTCTTCCTATTGGACTTACCATTTGAAATATATTAATTGCATGATTCTGGAAAATCTGGGGAATAGATGCTTTCTCAAATCAGTAGTGGTTAGACATATACCGAGCCTTTAGCAGCATACTTGCATAGTGTCAACCATCAAAATTCATGTGAGTGGCTCACCCACACTTACAGACATGCTGTCTACCAGGGCTCACGACTTAACAGTCTATATACTAATGTTGTCATCTCTGGGTCAAAAATGTTTTCATCATATTTCATGCATTATTTTCTAGGACTGGACTGTTAATTGTTCCTGGTGGTGCTGAGTGTCAACGACCCCAAGCTAGTAGTTCTTCGACTAATTCTTATTTAACAATATTTGCATAAAACTGGGATTTGTTAATTTGATTTTACCAAGTTTTTTGAAGAGCTTCACAACATTTCTTCATGGCTGGTATGCATTGATTTCAAGCATTAGTTAATTTTGGTACATGTAATGGTTAATTTACATGATGTTTGTAATTAGTTTTTGATGTCTTGTAACCAATGCTTGTACCTTGTAACTGCTGTAATTGAAGCGGAGCTTATCTATATTTCCTAACATTTGGTTTGGTTTATTTATACAGGTCATGTAGCTGGATTTTGTGCCTTGTGTGCTATCCAAAAACATGTGAGCCGTGCTCTACAATCAAGTGGGAGGTCACTAGTTCCCAAGGATCTTGTCTCAAATTTGCGCTGTATCCTTCTGATGACCTGTTTTCTTTAATTTCTTGACTTTTGATACATGGCAGTTTTTGTTTTGTTTGCCAAATCTGCTTTAATTTATCCTAACGGGCTGCGATCCAGGTTAAATAAGGAGAAAAACTATGACCATACCTTATTCTACACCCTTATGGTCTTGTACTAATTTTTCCTGTGCTTGACTGGCCGCTTTAGCTGTTGCAAGTGATATTTCTCATTTATCAGTCCCAGATTTAAAAATTAACGCACAAGTAGCTACTAGCTTCAGCCCTAGAGTTTTCAGTAGCAATTTTCATTTTAAATTTAGCTGTACTGCTTCAGTAGGTTTGTGTCATCTATAGTGTCTGATGGGAGTCTCCAAATTCTTTTTCCGGGCAAGGGTTTTGCTTGTGGTTCGTGTGATTTTGTATTATTATTTCTTGACCACATAATTAGGCATATCTAGGAACTTCCGCAATGCAAGACAAGAGGATGCGCACGAATATATGGTTAACTTGCTGGAATCAATGCATAAATGCTGCTTACCTTCAGGAGTGGCTAGTGAATCCCCTGCTGCTTTAGAGAAGAGTTTGGTACACAAAATCTTTGGTGGTCACCTTCGCAGTCAGGTAAACTTTATTGCTCTGTGGTGGATCTGCTGACAGTTTTCTGAGGAATGAGTCCTCTCAGGGAAATTCCTCTCCATACAAATCTGTGGTCAATGTTTTGTGTTCAAGATGTTGAATTAGTGTAGAAAAGTGATTGGACACTCATAAACACTTCCATTTTGAAATGGTTTTGCTTGAAAGTCTTAATATTTTGTGATTCCTATATTCTATTTTTCTTTGCAATCTATTCCCCTCTCAATAAATTATTTACTCAGAATATTGCTATGTTCAAAGTTCTTCCAATTTCACAAACTCTAAATGTTTCTTTCTTTCCTTTCAGGTGGAATGCCAACAATGCTCTTACTGCTCCAACAAATTTGATCCATTTTTAGATTTAAGCCTTGAAATAGCCAGAGCAGATAGCTTGCCAGTTGCACTTCGGAATTTCACTGCTGCAGAGATGTTAGATGGAGGAGAGAAGCAATATCAGTGTCAGCGATGCAAGCAGAAAGTTAGGGCTAAGAAAAGGCTTACGGTTCACAAGGCACCGCATGTGCTTACAATACATCTAAAACGGTTTCATGCACATGATCCTGGACGTAAGGTTGACAAGAAAGTTATATTTGATCGTTCATTGGACATTAAGCCTTTTGTCAGTGGCTCCTATGTGAGTATGGATATCATTGCTGTAAACTATTGTTCTTCTAGGCTTGATGAAATATCTTTTTCAGTCTATTTAAGCTGTTAGGTCCTTATAACGAATTTTGGAAACCAACAAGTCAAAAGTTTTTGGCATTTTCAAACATCTGAATAGTCTTTTGCTCTAGACTTGGTCAAATACTTGCTCTAGAATGTTTGAGTTAAGGTGTTCAAGCTAGCTTTAAAATTCATTAAGACTTGAAAAAACTTAGGCATTTGCAATTTGATACCATTGCAAACTCTTTTTTTTTTTTTATTTATTTAGGTTCCTTTTTGCATGGTTTAATCTGTTCTATGCTTTTGGCAAAATGCATTTTGTTATGTTATATTTCTTTTGTTTGGTGGAATGTGGATATGACCAAGAAGGTGCTGCTTCTCTGAAGTATTTTTTGTTTGGAAAACACCTGATTGTCATTGTTTTGTGTATTAAAATTTCTCATTTCTCATTCTTAGTTGATGCAAAGGAGATTAAATAGTATCGAAGGCATGTAATGATAGATTGCTATTTTATTTTTTCCTATGGTTGTTCTGGACACACTCTCTAGTTCCAAATGATCTTATTTTGATCATACAAGTGTTTTGTTTTCTAAAACCTCTAGCCTGCATGATTTTTGAATCTGCATTTGTCATCTTTTTTAACTTTATCTTTCATCATCTGCTCTTTTCCATGTTATTTATCGAGTTCTTTATTCTTGGCAGGAGGAGGATTTAAAGTACAGTCTATATGGTGTCCTAGTACATTATGGTCATAATACTCACTCTGGTCATTATGTCTGTTTTGTTCGGACATCAAGTAATATGTGGCACCTCCTCAATGACAATCAGGTATGATGGACATAAGGAGTCAATTTAGAAAATCTGCTGCATGTAGAGCTGCAAGCTAGGTACAATTTTCATGTTACTGGTTTTTGTGAGTAGATCTTTTATCAGTTTAGGCTTATTTTGATCTACAGGTTCGTCAAGTTAGCGAGAAGACTGTTTTAGAGCAGAAGGCTTATATGCTGTTCTATGTTCGTGATAGAAAAAATGTTGTTGCAAGAAAACCAGTTGATGTTGTTAAAAAAGAAAGCATGAAAGCAACCTTGGGCAGTAACTTTGCCAATCTGGTTGCCAAGCAATTCTCGAAGGAACACATGGATAATGGTTTGATTGGGAATAGATTGGAATCTGCCAACTCATCTGCTGCTGTGAATAAAAAAAATGCATCAAGCGCTGTTACATCATCAGAGATCTATCCAAAAGAAGCATTATTTCAGCAAAACAATAGGCAAAAATTGCTGAAAGTGCATCCTGCCTTAGAAACTTCAAGCGTACCATTGGCATTCCCGTCAAAAGGAGCATCTTTGGCAAATTCAGAGCTTAGAGAATGCATGCCACCTTCAACTCCCTCCATGAACAGCAATAAAATTGATCCTAAACCTGAAGAGACATGTACTATTACTGAGGCCAAAACCAGTGACTGTAATGTGCCATCTAATAGCAGCAGTGGCCTGAAAAACTCTGCTATTGACAAACTTGTCAGAAATGAGACCTCACAAAAGGTAATTGGATGTTTCATGCCCAGCATGGGCCTGTTTCTTCACCTGGGTTTGCATCTTCACTTTGTTTTTAACTTACGAATTCATTGTCAATCCAGATTAATGTTGGCCTAAATGTGGGGGTGTCAAGTCAAGTTCCATGTTCGGATTTTTGTGATAAAACATCAGGCGAGGTCCCAAGATTGGCTCCATCTGTGGGATCTACTGACCAGACATTTGACAAAACAGTCACTGTGAAATCACCTAATAAATCAAGCTGCGAAAGTAATCAGGTGATTACATATACAACTTTTGGATACTTGTTGATAACATCATTGTTTGGCCAAGTTTTGACGTATTTGTCTGTTCTCAGTGTGGAGATATCCCCAGTAAGAGTGGTGCTGGGAAAACACCTTGTGATAAGGCTGGTAAAGGTGGGCAACAAATTGCACATCAGTCGGTTGAGGAATCAATCCCATCTGTCATTCAAAATGAATGTTCACGTAGTAAAGCTCCTGATTGCACTCCTAAAAAGAGATTAAAAAAGAAGCTTCTCAAGTGTAGGATGCATCTTGGCTCAAGCTTTTTCAAGGCATCCTTGGGCATTCACACGAGGAAAAAACACAAAAGGAGAAAATGCCTTGCTTTGGAGACCAACAATCTCATCAAAGAAAACTTGCTGGAGCAGCTGGAGAATGATGGTTGTTCATCCCAGTTGGGGCCATCTACATCCAAAATCTCTACAGTTTTATTGGCTTCGATGACATCTCGGAGGAAAGCTAAATCTGGTTCAATAAAGGAAAATGATACAAGAAAGTCGAGTGATCCTGGGATGGGTGTTGTAGATGGAGAATCTATGGAGAGAAATATTCCGAGTGGTGCCTTGCTTGCAATGGATAAACTGAGACAAAACAGTTCTACCTCAATCTCTGAAGTAAATGGAGGAGATGCTAGAGAACCTGACTGCACTGAAAATAGCAAAAGAGATGTATCACAGAATGGGATAATGAATATACCTAGTGGGGGTGTAAAGGTGACTGGTAAGTGCTGTTCTGATTCTTCTGAAATTCTATTTGACCATCTATAGCCTATCAATTTCAGCAATTGATCATGCATCACTTGCTAGCCAATAGTTTCATTTGTGCACTAGTCATTGCTATTTGGATTTTTTTTTCATTTTGTGCACGGTATATCATGGTGGAAGAAATCTGGAATTCTAGATAGATTCCCTTCTTTCTTCACAGTTTGAGATCCTATAATGGCCCTATCATAACTGGATTCAATCCCCCTTCTAGCCTTTCTGCACTTGTGTCCCTGGTCCGCTTAAGGAGTGCCAGTGTCTTTCTGAGCTGTTGGTAGGTTCCTCCATGTAAAATGACATGCCCAGGTTGTGCCTTTTGAGGGGGGTGGTTATGGTTTTCGCTCCAGTGCTGAGGCTATAGTAAAAAAAGCTTGTTCTGATATAAACCTTACGAAGCATATCTGTTCATAGGTTTATGATTATAATCCCTGGAATGGAAATTCATGAAGCTGGGAATTGAAAGTTTGATTTTGTGGCAGGGACCAGAAAGCTAGATTGTATAGCATGTATAGACATATTTTAATCCTTAGTGCAATCCTCCATTACCTTCTTTCTCCACCTACTAATTCCTCTCAAACAAAAGGCACATCAAACTATACAAAGACCATGCAATTTCCTTGCA
Source organism: Salix brachista (assembly GCA_009078335.1). Taxonomy (NCBI): domain Eukaryota; kingdom Viridiplantae; phylum Streptophyta; class Magnoliopsida; order Malpighiales; family Salicaceae; genus Salix; species Salix brachista. The sequence goes on along the minus strand of CM018589.1, from coordinate 10,802,216 downwards.
TGTAGTTGGGACTGAACTCTTGATTGGAAATTGAACTCCTTTCAAGCTGCAAGGCTATCTAGCTTGCAAGACCATCTCTGCTGCATTGGATTTATAGTTTGATTTGCTGAAAGTTGCTCTTTGGCCTGCCTTTGTTTGTTACAGCTGCACCATGGGATGGGATAGAATTGCCACCTCAGATTGTGGAATCCAACGGTGTGGAAAATCTCAGCATTGGTTATGTAGCAAATGAGTGGTGAGTTTGAATTCCACATTTACTGTTCTTTCTTTATTAGAATGAAAGAGAAATTAACATAACCTTTTACAGAAAGGGTTGCTGCTAAAAAAGTTAGTCTGCTAATTGGACCTTCTTTTCTGTAATTTTAATCGTGTTCTCCATGGAACAACTTCAATTTTCCACAGGGATGAAGAATATGATCGAGGTAAGAGAAAGAAGCTAAGGCAATCTCAGCACACCTTTGACGGGCCAAACCTTTTCCAAGCATTGGCTACGAAGCAAACTCAAGTTAAGAAGGCGAAGATGGACCGATCTAGGTCTGGAAACCAGCCTTTCAGGATATGAAGCGATCTATATATAACTATCAATTTTGTGGGATCGTGATTTGTCGACATGCTGTAATATTATATGTAGTAATTGCTGCTTTGCCTGGCCTAAATTTTGCCAGGGCGACCTAACGTAAAATCTACGATGTTACCAATTTTGTTACCTTAATATATACACACACACGTATTATTATTTTTTCTGGTTATATTTATCGAGGGAGTGACGTTTGTTATCAGTAACACAGTAGATGGCTGAGCTGAAATGGGTTTCATGTATTGAGAAATTTATTAACTTTCTGTTAATTTAAACTTCACAAATTTATAAATTAAATTTACACGGTTATCACATCCGGCTTAGTGTGTGGCCCGGTTCAAGGCTTTAGTTGCAGGTTAGCTTAAAGCTTGGTTGGATGAATTGTAAAACAAAGCTGTCTTGGACGAAATCAATACACCCACGCCCACAAATTTATAAACATATCTTTTTGTAGCAGACCGGGTGAGATTTTACCTGCTCGTGGGTTGTAGGGTTGATTTGCTGAGACATTTAAACTTCATCAGGCCAGGTTTCGGGAACAGATTTTGAAAAAATGGCCAAGAAATTTTCTTGCTACGTGCATCTAGTTGTCTCGGTGAAAGTTGTGCTTACTAAGTGTTGCCCAGCCTTCGATTTATGTTAATGGGTTTTTCTTGTAAATAGCTGAACTGCTTTATTTTCATATTTTCAAGCGTTTTTTCACGTTTTTTTTTATTTCTTTTCGTTCACAACAGCTCGATTGAACAAAGAAAGATCATATTTTCAAAGTGGTCCATGAGTGAGCTCATTAGCGTTATGTGGATGCCACTGAGCAGCAGTGGAGATGCTGATCAATAAAACATAACTTGGGGTGAAGTTTTCTGATCATTTGGAGATGCGTAAAAACGAATCATGCATAAATGCTGTCAATAACGGGCTGAGCTTATTTTAATGGAGTGCTTGTGGTGATGATCGATCCCATTGGCAGTTTCTTGCTGGTTATCAGAAATTACATCATCGCTAGCCGAAAGCACACTCCATCTCTTCTCGTATCATGTTTCATAAAATAGAAGAAAATTACAGAAGTTGCTTTTGGTTGACCCTGTAAGAATCCCATCAATGTTTTGATGAAAAATATCTTTTAAAATATAATATCATTTTGTTTTTCATGTCAAGTTCATGATTTATTTCTATGAATACGACTACGTACGAATACATTTGTTGTAGCAATCATCACGCATGCAGCACGCCTCCACCTATCACCAGAAGCCCTTGTTCTTTCTAGTTTCTGTAAGGAAATAATGGAGGTTGGCATAATAATTGCAGTATGTTGCAGCAGCTCATTTGTTTTTTACATATTCCGATGCTAATCCATTGCAATATATGCAACGGAAACTTTCTGAAATTGTAGAAATCCATTGCTAATCACCCCTTTTTTTTGTAGTGCCACTTCCCTACTTGAACCCACAGGCTCCCAATAAAGATCTGGGAGGCTGCACCGATCGTGAATTCAAGCATGGAGGAGAAATTGAAGCGATGGCCTGAATACAATTATTAAGGAGCCATTGAGATAATCTCTCCCATGGCATCCACCACTTCAATTACTTTCATGTTATTAAACTTTGGAACTCCATCATGCAGAACATGATATTCCAGAATGCCTATAGACTATCCACCCATTGATCTTTCCAAGAACTTACCAACCTTCCATCCCCGATGAATCAACAGACTCTTTTTAAGAAAACCAATCCCTGCTGATTAAAAGTTATATATTTAGCTTTTAACAACTTTAACCCATAAGTTCCCAAAAGGGCGTGACTGATGATAAAAGATTTACGATCTGCACAGCAAGTCTTGTATTCGAGTTAGGGCGTGCATTTATTTTAAATGCCTAGGATAATCAGAATTTTACTCACCGACTCACGCAATAAAATATGTTTTACAAAAAATAAAATTTCGTTCACATCCAAAAAAAGCTTTAACCCACAGGGAATCAGCTTGGTTCCTCTGCCCTTCGGCTGACATCGATCATGACCTCCATCCAGTTCATGAAGTGCACTCTACTGTAGCCCCCGAACAAAACTCCGACACGAACAAATGAATTAAATGATGATGACTTGAGAAATGCTCAGAAATTTATGTCGCGGCAGATATTCAAGTGGTTGTCAAGAAATGAATGTTGATCGACAGGTGGAACGTTTATGGGGAGGATGACCTAGATATTTAAATGCTGTTTTCGGTTTTCCAAAATGTAATTTTGCTTCGTATAATTTATTTTTAAGGAATTAACCACGTAAATAACCTCAAAAACACTGTTATTGTGTAACCCTGAACTGGTTTTTTTTTTTTTATTCTAGAAAACCACTCCTCGTAAAACGTATTTTGTAGGCCCAAATGAGTGAATAAAATTCTTGTTGTTCCAGACTCTTATAAAAAGTACACGTCCTGATTCGAACTCGAGATCTACTATGCAGATCTCAAGCTCTTTGTCACTACGCCACACCTCTCGGACCAGCAACAAAATAATGCATAAGAGAGAGAACAAAAAATACACATAAATTTAATGTGTTCATATCCCGAAGAAAAACGAAGAGCTTTATATCACTATATATCAAATAGAGTTACATAATGTATATTTATAATAAACCCTAGCTAGCCAGTAGTAAAAAAGATATTAATAATTTCCGATAATATATAGTACTTCTTTACTACACCACATTGGCGCTTCATCACTTCAGCATATGCCTGTAAGCCACATGCCACGACAACCACTAAGACTAAATCAGTAGGGTAAAGTTTATTAAAATATATAATTCTTTTCTGGGTTTTTATTTAATTTCTCTCTTTTCCCCCCCCTCTTAGCTTGAAGGAAGCAGCTGTGAAATCAACAGGAGATCAGGCTTTACTTTCTGGGGAAGTTAGCAAGCAAGAAGACATAAGGTATCATGCAGCTTGGATATATTTTAAAAAAATTGACAGAAATATTGTAATATATAACACAGGATTTTTCTTAGGGCCTGTTTGAGAGTGTGGTTGCGGTAGCTTTTCAAAGTGTTTATCGTGCCGAAATACATCAAAATGATATTTTTTTTATTTTTTAAAAATCATTTTTGAAATCAGCACATCAAAATGATCTAAAACACATAAAAACATATTCATTTAAATTGATTTTTTTTCTTTTCAAATTTCGGCCAAAAACCGGTGGGATCGCAAAGACAAACGGACATTTAATTTCAAAACGTTGCATGTGACTCCAACGACACTTAAGAATAATATGGTAAGAGGACAATCTCTCTGAACTGGACTGGAGTTCGAGGATCATGGTGTTTTTTTATTTTATTTTATTATTGTAATTATTATTATATGAACAATTAATTGATGAACCCATTGTTTAAAGAATAAGTTTGCTGACATGAGAGGATATTAATGTTCTTGAAGGTGATAATAAATAACAATGTCGGTTGATTTCTTGTTACTCTCCATCGACTCCTCAATCAATGCAAATCATCAATCAAGGTTGCTTCCTCCTCCTTCCTCCTTTCTTTATCATGCTAAAATCTATTACCACTTGTCGATCTCTCACTCGGTGTGATTTTAAAAACAAATCTTTTAGTTAAAAATATATTAAAAAATAAATAATCTGTTTTTTATACAAGCTTATTATAATTATCAATAGATATATCAATCAATCAAATCACTTTGTTTTGAGGGACCTGGATTATCCATGGGAAAGGACAGTATAGCCCTTGCAAAATGTATTTCACTTTTGTTATAGCAAGGGTAGTTGAGGTAATTTATTCTCCTCGCATTCGTTTTTAAAGTCAACACACACAGAGGTGCTAGACTAGCAACATTTCATGCCGAGAATACATATTCATTGTCAATCAAGTCAATTGATTAAAAGTATTTACCATTATTTCCTTAATAAAAAACCTATTCAAGTTTATCTTAAAATAAAATTTTATTTTATTAATATATATATATATATATATATATATATATTATGCATCCAAAATCCAGCAATCATTAAATTATGGTCCAAAATGTTTGTTTTTTCCTCTCTTTTTTTCTGCCAAAATGGTCAAGATTCGGTAACCAAACAGAGACCTCAAGATGAGTCCACTAAGTTCAATTTTTATATTATATATTATACAGCATAAAGTCATCACTACTATTCAACTTTACATTATGCTTCTTATAAAGTCTTCAACTTTAGCCAAGAAAATCATGTGAAGGAAATGAGTTGGGATAAGAAATAGTAAAAAAAAAAATGAAACTTTCCCCAACATTCTTAGCCCACCAGCTGCGTCTTGGAGAATATGATTAAAATAATAAATGAGTATATGTTAATGAAACTCACAAGACTCACAGACACAAGTGTTTTGCAGTGATAATTTTCCACACTTGTATTGATGGTTTTGTGTTTAATTTATACACAATTCTAAGTAAGGCAAGTATCTAAATACAGAGAAGATTACAACGGTAATGCTGTAATTGAGCTTATGCATTTACACTGTAACGGTCACATTATGAAAGGCAAGTTTCTGAGAATCATTTGTTGTGTTGCTGAGAATGATCTTCGGCTGTGTTCCTGTGATCATCCTTAATACGCCCCCTCAAAATCGAACTGCCATCAGCAAGAGAGATTTTGCGTGTGAGTATGTCAGTTCGTTGCCGTGAAAGGGGCTTAGTGAGAAGATCAGCAAGCTGATCATTGGTATGGACGTGACTGACTTGAAGAATTCCACGATGCACTAGATCACGAACAAAGTGGAGGTCGATTTGAATGTGTTTCATTCTTGAGTGATGGACAGGATTGAAACTTAGATGAGTGGCACCAAGATTGTCGCAAAGGAGTGATGGTGCTGTTTTGAGTTGAATGCCAAGTTCCCGCAGAAGTGAGGATAGCCACATGGTTTCAGAGGCTGCATTTGCAAGGGCTCTATACTCAGCTTCAGTGGACGATCGTGCAACAGCGCGTTGTTTCTTGGAGCTCCAGGAAATTGGGTTGGACCCAAGGAAACTGATATAAGCGGAAGTGGATGTGCGATCATCAAGGTTACCTGCCCAATCAGCATCCGAAAAAGTAGTTAGAGCACAATGAGATTTGGATTTAAGATGAATACCATAGAAAATAGTGTGCTTGAGGTAGCGGAGAAGACGCTTTGCTGCTGTCCAGTGATTCTGAGTGGGCATGTGCATGAACTGAGATAGTTTGTTCACAGCATAGGAGATGTCTGGCCGAGTGAGGGAAAGATACTGAAGGCTGCCAAGAACTTGACGATAGGCTGTGCTATCAAAAGAAGCTGATCCATCCGTGAGCTTGAGAGGGGTGCTGGTGGAGAGAGGGGTTGAAACAGCCTTGGCCCCAAGCATACTTGTTGTATTTAGCAAATCTCGGATATATTGGTGCTGCGAAAGAAATAAACCATTTGGAGTGGGTAACACTTCCACCCCTAAGAAGAAGTGGAGCTGCCCCATATCCTTAAGAGAAAATTTACAACCAAGTTGTTTAACAATGAAATTCACAAAAGAGGGATCATTCCCGGTTAGAACCAAATCATCAACATATACTAAAAGATAACAGATAATTGAATCATGTTTGTAAATAAAAAGAGATGAGTCAGCTAAGGAATTCATAAAACCAATCTGCAGCAAGGCATTTTTCAAGGCTAAGTACCACGCTCTAGGTGCCTGTTTAAGGCCATAAATGGCCTTGCGAAGGCGACAGACATAGTTCGGTTTGCTTGGGTCTTTGAATCCAGGGGGTTGTATCATAAAGACAGTTTCACTAAGTGCCCCATGTAGGAAGGCATTGTTTATGTCCATCTGCCTTAAATCCCAACCACGCATTACAGCAATAGACAGTATTGTTCTAATTGTAGCCGGCTTAACTACAGGACTAAATGTCTCTGTATAATCAACGCCAGGCCTTTGATGATACCCTTTGGCAACAAGGCGTGCCTTGAACCGGTCAATTGACCCGTCGGGTTTTCTCTTCACACGGTAAACCCACCGACAACCAACGGGGTTGCAATTATTGGGAGGAGGGACTAAGTCCCAAGTCCCGTGTTTCATAAGAGCTGTGAGCTCTTGAGACATGGCAGTGCGCCAGTGAGGATGAGACAGTGCTTGACTTACACAAGTAGGCTCAATAGTTTCAGCAAGAGGGTGTTTTGTCACTGTGTTTAATTGCTTGGGTTTGAAGATGTTATTTTGGGAGCGGGTTGTCATGGGATGGGATCTAATTGGTGGTAATTGTGTCGGTTGGGTCGTGGGTGTGGTGTCTGGTAAAGGGGAATTTGTGAGAGAAGGGGCTGAGGATGGGGGATCGGGATGTGTAGGGGTGATAGATGGGTTTGATGGACGATGGGAAGAGTTTGGGTTAATGTGGTCTGTGTGTGATGCAGGTGATGAACATGGCAGAGGTGAGTGTGAATTAAATGGGAAAGGAGTCGAATACATACCTGGAGGGGCTGTCGGTGATGGTGAAGCATCTTCCGGGGACACTGGTGGCGGACGAGGTAGAGGTGGTGGTGTCACTGTACGGGACACTATTTGAGCAGGAGACATGGTAGATAAGAGAGAAGATGGACACGGAGAGTCTGAGGAGGATGATAAGTGAGAAGGAAGATTTTGATTTTCATCGAAAACGACGTGTCGGGAGAGATAGAGCCGGTTGGTTTTTGGGTCAAAACATTTATATGCATTTTGGGTTAGGGAATAGCCCAAAAAGATGCAAGATACTGATTTTGGTTCCATTTTGTGGTGGTTGTATGGTTTGGTGAGAGGATAACATACACATCCGAATTTGCGTAATTTAAGATAATTTGGTGGTTGATTAAAAAGTGCTTGGTACGGAGAAATATTTTGAAGTAAAGGCGTGGGCTGACGGTTGATTAAATATGCAGCTGTGTGAAAAGCATGAGGCCAATATTTGAGAGGTAAATTGGAATCATGAAGCAAGGTCAAACCAGTTTCTACTAAATGACGGTGACGACGTTCGGAAACGCCGTTTTGTTGTGGGGTATGAGGAGCTGTAGTAAAATGACTAATACCATGTTGAGTGAGAAAAGATTTAAGACCCACATATTCTCCTCCATTGTCGGAGTAGAGGGTTTTAATCTTGCTTTGAAAACGATTTTCAACAAGAGCTTTAAATTGAGGAAAAATAGTTTTAACATCAGATTTAGTTTTCAAAGTGTAGACCCACATATATTTGGTATAATGATCAATTAAAATAATATAATACCGAGAGCCATCAAGGCCAACACAATGGGCTGGGCCCCAAACATCAGTATATAAAAGATCAAGAGGAGCATCACTAGATAAACTTGTGGTTCGAAAAGGTTGGCGATGCGCTTTATTAATAGAGCATGATGAACATAAAGAAAGATTTTTATTTTTTTCAAATGGAAGTGAAAAACCATGAATAATATGTTGAACAGTTTTCAAGGAGGGATGACCAAGTCTTTTATGCCATCCATCAAATGAGACGCGTTCATGCACGTTTGCAACCATAGGAAAAGAGGGAGCCACCAGTGTGTGTGGAAAGATGTAGACACCATCTTGACATGCACCCCTTGCTAGAATTATCCTCGAGTACCTATCCTTCACAAGAAAGTAATATGGGTGAAATTCAATAAACACATTATTTTGGGAAGTAAAACGGTGCACAGATATAAGATTTTTTGAGAGATTTGGCACACATAGAGTATTTTTAAGAAAAAATATTTTTTTGTTAGATTTAAGAGCAAGAGAGCCTATGTGTGAAACCGGCAAACCTGAACCATCACCAAGCACAACTTCATCGGTTCCGTCGTATTCGGAGTGGATGGTGAGGTTATTGAGGTCACCCGTGATGTTATGTGAGGCAGCGGAGTCCATAAGCCATTTTGAGTCCGTAGAGGGAGCAGATGTGCAATTAGCAGTTGCCATAGGAGATTGAATCTGTGGACAAAATTTTGCAGTGTGACCAACATTGTCACAAAATTGGCACTTGGGCTGGTACCGTTTTTGAGTGGGATTGGGCCGGCCCACATTCCTATCATACTGCCTGGTATACCCACCAGTGTTACGTTGGAAGGCCGGATTTCTTTGAAAACCCGAAGGCTCACCAGTGTTGCGTTGAAAGGCCTGGTGTCTTTGAAAGCCCAAAGGCTTATTGTGTGTTCTCTGCTGAGAACGACCAGAAGGGCTGCTGCGGTTTGTATAATTGGCAGATGCCAAGAGTTGGGACGACGCCGTTTCAAGACGACGAAGATAACCTTCATGTCCAGCCAGAATGTCATGAAGTTCTTCAAAATTGAGAGATTTCTCTCTGGCACGAATGGGTCCAGTGATTTCCCTGAAATCAGACCCTAATCCATTCAGGATATACAAGGTGAGGTCGTCATCGGAGATTGGGTGGTCAATTACAGCAATTTCATCGGCCAAAATTTTCACAGCATGAAGGTATTCTGGAATCGTGCGATTTCCCTTTTTCATCAAGGTAATGTCTTCCTTGAGCTGCATAGCTCTCATTCGAGATCTGCTAGCGTACATGTTGTTCAATTTTTGCCAAGCCTCATATGAAGTTTTGGAGGCTGCAATGAGAGGAGTAATCGTGGTTGAGGTGGATGCAAAGATCGCACTGAGTATGAGCTTGTCCTGCCGAACCCAATGGTTCATGATTGAGGCAGATGAGGAGGTGCCATCAGAGATTGGGCACACTGATTTTCCTGTGACATAATCTAAAAGATCATATCCAATTAGAAGCGCCTCGAATTGAGCACGCCATTGGGAAAAGGTGGAAGAGGTAAGTTTTCCATTGATCTGAGCTACAATGTTGAGTGCTATGAGTGGAGTTTCAATGGGTGATGAGGGTTGATTGTTGGGATTTTGAGGTGTGGCCATGACTGAGTTTGGAGTAGGGATCGTGTTCTCGTTGGAGGTAATAGGCTCTGATACCATAATGAAACTCACAAGACTCACAGACACAAGTGTTTTGCAGTGATAATTTTCCACACTTGTATTGATGGTTTTGTGTTTAATTTATACACAATTCTAAGTAAGGCAAGTATCTAAATACAGAGAAGATTACAACGGTAATGCTGTAATTGAGCTTATGCATTTACACTGTAACGGTCACATTATGAAAGGCAAGTTTCTGAGAATCATTTGTTGTGTTGCTGAGAATGATCTTCGGCTGTGTTCCTGTGATCATCCTTAATATATGTGAGTGGGTAGTAGTAATAATGATGAGATTTTACCTCATGCCAAGTAGAAAATAGGATTTGTTTTTTTTATAATAATAAAAATAAAAATAGGAGTTTTTTATAATAATAATAATATAAATAAAATGGATCAACGGTCATCACCATAAAATTTATGAATATTAATTTGTTATCATATTAATATAAATTTATGAATATTGATTTGGTATGTAGTTATCAATCCATATTTAATAAGTGAGGAATTGAGTTATATTGTTTTTTTTTTTAGAAAGATATTTTTTCACACACTATCATGGTCATTTTTTAATTTGATTCATATGTTATAATTTTTTTCTAGCCTGATTTAAATAAAATCAATAACTTGATTTTTTTTAGAAAGACTTTTTAGTAGAAAGTTGAAACTTTTGAAAATAGAAAAAAAAAAGCCCCTTAACTTGCTAATTTGGATTATTATGGTTAAATTGAAATATTATTAAATTCTTTTTTAAAATAAAATACATTGTTGAGTTCTATATAAAATAAATATATTTAAATTTAATTTAATTTCATTAAATGTGTGATTGTTTAGGAGATATGTTGTGAAATACACTTTATAAAAAAACATGTATTATACATATTGTTTTTTAAATATAATTTGTGGCACACTCGTAAACAATAAAAACATTAAAATTAATAATAAAATTTTAAAAAAGTTTTTCTCGAACTACAATTAAGAAAAAATAAGGAGTACTTACTGTAAGGAAAGAGAAACAAACACTGAATGAGAATCATTGAATACTCCCAACGACTTGCACTAATAAATTCACCAAACCACTTGAAATCTTCTTCTGATTTCCTCCACATTTATTAACCCCAGCTTATGTTGCATTTATTTTTGTATTTAAAACCGTGAATGAGTGCATTTTATAATTTCGTCTAGCTTAGAAAAATAAAATTAATATATTTTTTAATATTTTTGATGTGATGATTTAATATAAAAAATATTAAAATCAGAAAAAATAGTTTAATGTATTATTAAGTAAAAACAATTACTCTTAAAAAGCACACTACATCACAATCTCAAACACACACTAATGACAAGGTTATTATGCGCTCGTTTGGTTATGTGGTACAAACTGCGTTTTGTTGAAAACGCAGTTTGTACCTCTTTTGTAGTGTTTGGCAACTTTAAAATTGATGATGGGACCCATCAATTTTAAAGTTGCAAACCACGGTTTGCGGAAAGCAGAAAATTGCTGCTTTCCGCAAACTGTTTTGACCTGAGGGGGCGCTAAGCTATGCGCCCCCCTGAGGTTTATATATATATATATATATATATATATTTAAAAAAAATATAATTTTTGTCTCACAATTATAATTTTGTTTTAAATGATATTTTACGATTGTTTTGGGATCGAAGAGCCCTTCACGTATAGATTTAGTTTGGATGAAATTACAAGTAGTTTGATGAGAGAATAAAAACAAGTGTCTAATTTAGTTGAATTATTAATTATATTTTTTTTATTATAATTATTAAATATTTAAAAAACAATATATATATATATAGTGTGTGTGCGCGCGCACGCACATGTGTTATGTAATTTCATAAAGTTAAAAGTAAAATAAAAAACTTTTTAACCAAACACATAAAACAACTTTTTTTCAACCTCAAACTCAACCACAGTTTTAACCAAACACTTTACTGCTTATTTTGAACCGCAGAAAAAGCACATTTTTTGAAACTGTTTTTTTTCAACCACAACAGCAACCGCAATACCAAACAGACCCTATATGTTGTCAAGGTAGTGCCCTAAAACATGAATCATTTAATTTAAACAGTTTTAAACACTATTTTTATTTTAAATATTAATCCAATTAAACTTGAGTAATTGTTGACTAAATTAAATTTAAAAAATTAACAAAATAAAATTATTGGCCAATGACTTATAAATTAACTCAGGTTATAAATTAAATTATAGCCTTGCTGGTTTTGGAAACTAAAATATTGTTATCTGTAATTCTGTATTTCAAACTTATACCATAAAAAAAAAAAAACGTAAAAAAAGAGAGTAGTTGATTATAAATACATGCAGCAGAAAGTAAATTTTTTCTTGTTGTTTTACACAGACAAAAGGGCCTCTTCACTAGGGTTCTTTGTTTGTTCTTCTGGCTTTGCCTATTTTTGCAAAACCAGACAAGGTATGCTCACGTTCTCCTTTTAAACTCCACAATCCTTTATACCCTTTTGAAGTCTAGATAGTAGCCTTCCATTTTTTGGTCTTTCAGGTTCCATTTTTGGCCCTTTCTGTGCATTTCTCTATTACCACAAGCTTGTGGGTTTGGAGAGTTTCAAGGCCAAGTTTTTATCTTTTTGTTTAAAGCACCTCAAAACACTATGCATAGCGGTGTTTAATGGAGTTGAATGAGCCATAAATTATTAACCAAGATGGAGTCAGAAGCATGAATGCTGTAGTGGTGGTTTTGTTCTGAAGCACTAGAGAGGTTGAGCTGGTTTGGGGGGTTTTGGTTCAAGTTTGGAAGTTTTAGTCTTTGAGTCCAAATGGGTTTTGGTTTCTTTGGCTCTGTATTGATTCTTTCACTGTTCTTCAAGCCTCTGGCTTGTCAACAACCCAATACAGATGCCTTTTTTATCTCTGAGTTTTTGAAGAACATGGGCTTAACTTCTTCTCCGCTGTTCAACTTTTCTGCTTCTGTTTGTTCATGGCAAGGTGTGTTCTGTGATGCCAAAAAAGAACATGTTGTTGAGTTTCTGGCTTCTGGTTTAGGCCTCTCTGGCTCTATCCCTGATACCACCATTGGTAAACTAAGCAAGCTACAGACTTTGGATCTTAGCAACAACAAAATCACATCTTTTCCTTCAGATTTCTGGAGTTTAGGCTCTCTGAAGCTCCTCAATCTCTCGTTGAATAAGATTTCTGGCCCCCTTCCCAGCAACGTTGGTAATTTTGGTGTGCTTGAAACAATTGATCTATCTAGCAACAACTTTTCTGGTGAAATCCCTGCAGCAGTAAGCTCTCTTGTTAGTTTGAGGGTGCTTAAACTTGAGCGAAATGGATTTGAAGGAAGCATTCCACCAGGAATTATGAGTTGCCAGTCATTGTATTTTATTGATCTTTCAATGAATAAGCTGGATGGGTCCTTACCAGATGGTTTTGGTGCTGCATATCCTAAGCTCAAAACCTTGAACCTTGCAGGAAATGGGATTCAAGGGCGGGACTCGGATTTCTCACTAATGAAGTCCATCACTGTCCTTAACATCTCCGGGAATTCGTTTCAGGGTACAGTAATGGGTGTGTTTCAGGAGCTGTTGGAGGTGATGGACCTGAGCAAAAACCAGTTTCAAGGTCACATTTCCCAGGTACAATTCAATTCTACCTACAATTGGTCTCGCTTGGTTTATTTGGACTTGTCAGATAATCAGCTCAGTGGAGGATTTTTCCATGATTTCAGTCATGCCTCCAATCTCAAGCACCTTAATCTTGCATTCAATAGATTTACTACAGAAGAGTTCCCGCGAATTGATATGCTTTCAGAATTAGAATATCTTAATTTGTCTAAAACTAGTCTCATTGGTCACATTCCGAATGAAATCACACAGTTGAGTAATTTGCACACACTTGATCTTTCTCAGAATCATCTCAGTGGTAGAATCCCTCTGCTAACGATCAAAAACCTTCAAGTTCTTGATATGTCACGTAACAATTTGAGTGGAGAAATCCCAGCGTCCCTCTTGGAAAAACTCCCGTGGATGGAGAGCTACAATTTCTCCTACAACAACTTAACCCTTTGTGCCACTGAATTTTCCCCTGAAACCTTCCAGTCACACTTTTCTGGATCATTAGACAGCTGCCCAATTGCTGCAAACCCAGGTCTTTTTCGAAGAAAAGTCTCCAGCCACAAGGGATTAAAGCTTTCTCTGGGCTTAGCCCTTTCCGTTGTTTTCATGCTTGCTGGACTGCTATTTCTTGCCTTTGGCTGTAGAAGGAAATCCAAAATGTGGGAAGTAAAGCAAACTTCGTATAAGGAAGAGCAAAATATTTCAGGCCCGTTTTCCTTCCAGACTGATTCGACAACATGGGTTGCTGATGTTAAGCAGGCAAATTCAGTTCCAGTAGTGATTTTTGAGAAGCCATTGTCAAATATCACATTTGCAGACCTCTTGTCTGCAACTTCAAATTTTGATAGAGGCACCCTTTTAGCTGAAGGGAAATTTGGGCCTGTATATAGAGGATTTCTTCCTGGAGGAATTCAGGTAGCTGTAAAAGTGTTGGTCCATGGATCCACTTTGACAGACCAAGAAGCTGCCAGAGAACTTGAGTGCCTTGGTCGAATTAAGCACTCCAATCTTGTACCATTGACTGGTTACTGCTTAGCAGGGGATCAAAGAATTGCAATATATGATTATATGGAGAATGGGAACTTGCAAAATTTGCTCCATGACTTGCCGCTTGGGATCCAAACAACTGAAGATTGGAGCACAGAAACATGGGAGGAAGATGACAATAATAGAATTCAAAATGTTGGCTCTCAAGGGTTGTTGACAACCTGGAGATTCAGACACAAAATTGCCCTCGGCACTGCTCGTGCTTTGGCATTTCTTCATCATGGCTGCTCGCCTCCCATTATTCATAGAGATGTCAAAGCTAGTAGCATTTATCTGGATTATAACTTGGAGCCAAGATTATCTGATTTTGGCCTGGCCAAGGTCTTTGGCTACGGTTTAGATGAGGAGATTGCTCGTGGCTCACCTGGTTATGTTCCACCAGAGTTTACTGATCCAAACAACGACAGCCCGACTCCAAAATCTGATGTATACTGCTTTGGTGTTGTTTTATTTGAGCTAATTACTGGGAAAAAGCCAATTGGAGATGATTATGCTGAAGAGAAGAGCTCCACTCTAGTCAGTTGGGTTAGAGGATTGGTAAGGAAGAGCGAAGGGTCCAGAGCAATTGATCCGAAAATTCGCAATACTGGACCAGAACGTGAAATGGAGGAGGCCCTCAAGATTGGATATCTGTGCACAGCTGATCTTAACTCAAAACGACCAAGCATGCACCAGATAGTTGGACTTCTCAAAGATATTGAACCAGCATGCTATCAATGAAGAAGTGGAAGCTGGTTCCTGTGTTTTTTTTTTCCAACCAAGTTCATCTTTTTTTTCTGTATTGAGTTGTTTTTTTAGCAGCCATTGAGGAATGGGAAGGATTGTACAGTAGTCCTCAAAAATCTGTTGAGGGTTTTTGATGTTCTCTTTACCTTTTCCACTGTTGATGGCCAAAAAACTTAATTTATACACGAGAGGTTGATCTACCCCCGAAAGTTATTCTTCTTCCAAGCTTCTACATGTCCATCTTAGCATTTATTTTTCTTTTTATGGTAAGTACATAGCAGAACCCAACAAGACTGTTAACTTGCAACATCAGTAAGATATTAGAACAAAGAGATTCCTTTCAAATATTAGAATTGCTAATATAACCCTTCTTCATCACTAATATTCACCACTGCCTTTCTAATATTTAAGCAAAAGTCTGCCAAAATAACCCTTCTCAGCAGAAATGCAGGCCTCGCTTACAGGCAGTTGCTTCTGGCTTTTGGTGGTGCAGATATGGTGGTGACCGGTGCACAACAAGAGTTATCCATCCTGTAAAATGGATGGATGAAAGATGATCATGACCACTGCTGAACCATTAATTGATCATGGGTTCTCTGTGGTTACATCACATATAGAAAACAAACACTAACATGTGCCTGGTATAATGGAATTTGATTACACAAACATAGAACTAATGTACAGCAAAAATGGCATACTCCCTAGCAAATTTTTGCCAGGAACTTTTGAATCTTCTGCTGCTGTTGCACTAATCTCATGAATTCTGAAGTTAAAACTATGTAAATCTTCATTGATCATTATGTTAGTAATCACAAGATTCAAACATGAGAATGAGACTACGGGATCCCTAAATGGTTAAGAAATCACTTTCTTTGAAGGAATAACAAGTTGCATTCCTCTATTTTCATCTAGCATCTGTCCATGACCACCAAGGATCCTGTTCTTATTTCTAATTCCGGTAGGCAAGGCGGCGTCGATGCCCCTTTTGCCGTGTGAAAACACTGATCTCCTCTCTTTTGTCATCTATCAGAAATAAATTACAAAATACAAAGTGCAAGTCAATATTTCTTTCTCGCACAGCGTGGTTGTTGCATGAAAAGCTGACCCGTAATTCGCCTGTGCAAAAAATTCCACTCCCAACTTTGAACCCCAGCGTCATTGGGAGTCCAACATGTTGAAAATGATGTGTTTTTCGCCCATATTTTGTGCCCTAATTGGCGGGGATAGTGCGTGTCACCCACAATCATCACCATGGTCAAACACCCAAAGTCATGTCTTAAAAGGTTGCTTGCTCATTGCCCAAACTTTTCATTGCAAAAAATGGAAGGCAAATACATTACTTTAATATTCTACTCGCACACATTTATATTATAAAATATAATTTCAATTATCACCCACTTTCAAATTATCATATAAGATTCCTATCCAAAAGTTGAATGAAAGAAGTTAAAAATCATCGTTTATAAGGAAATGTTTGTCGGATTACTTTCTTGTGCCGGCATGATTAACTTCCCATATTCTTTTTCCTTACAAAAGCTGGGATGTATATAATGTACTTGATTAATATGACCACAACGAATATAGAATTTTTCCAAATCAAATACGCTATTGTTATTTCGAGAGTGTTTGGGAAACAAAAAAATATATTTTTGAAAAATTTTGATTTGAAATATATATATATTATTTTGATACATTTCTGAACGAAAATTACTTTAAAAAACAATTTTTACTCCCAAATTGCACTTACCACGAGTTGACAAACATGTTAGAATTTTCTTTCACTTTCACTTTTATTTTTTAAAATGTTTTTAATAATAATTATGTTATTTAAAAATATTTTTACAGTAGATACTAAACCCATGTAGTAGGTTATGTACGGAGGGTGTAAGCTTTGAATACAATGTAGGTCCAAGATTTGGTTTTATGGGCCTAACGACCCATATGGAAAGAAGGGGTGCGCGCGCGCGCGCGGATAACCCAAATCTCCTGTAGGGTCTGCTTTAAAATGGGCAAAATGGCTTCAATTTTTTCTCCTATTGCTTTTGTCGCTCGACTCCTTTTACTTTTTGGTCTGCTAAATTACAAATATTTAATAATTCTCAAAAAATCACTCCCATCAATCTTAATCAAGGCCTTTGATTTTAGTAAAATAGATTATTGCATACGGGATACCATGGTGTGTGTTTTTTACATGAACGTGATTGCACTCTACCGGTATATTGTGTTGACTATTTTACAGGATTTAAATATTTATCAGTAAAAGAATATTTAACTCATTTTTATCAGTATAAGGTTACTGTTTACATAGTATTTTTAAATTTTTTTTTTAAATATATTATTTTAATATATCTAGAAATGAAAAATAATTTTAAAAATATTTTTAATTATATTCTCAAACAAACACAAACTTAATCACACTCTCGAACAGACTCTAAGAGTGTGTTTGACATTACTTTTGCTTTTGTGGTTAAGATTGAAAAAAAGCAGTTTCAAAAAAAGCGTTTTTACTGCGGTTCAAAATAAGTTGTGAAGTGTTTGGTTAAAACTGTGGTTGAATTGGAGGTTGAAAAAAAATCAATTTTGGGTGTTTGGTTACCAACCTTTTTCATATTGCTTTTAACCTGTTAAATTATTTTAAATAGCATAGACATATACGCACACATTTATTTATATATATATATATATATATATATGTATGTATATATTTATATATGTATAT
Source organism: Salix brachista (assembly GCA_009078335.1). Lineage (NCBI taxonomy): Eukaryota > Viridiplantae > Streptophyta > Magnoliopsida > Malpighiales > Salicaceae > Salix > Salix brachista. Next base: position 10,784,616 of record CM018589.1, on the reverse strand, counting down.
ATTTATATTGTATTAATAATCATAATTTCATAATATAAGAAATAATTCAAGTAAAATGAACATTTTTTTTTTATTCTCTCATCAAACTATTTGCAATGTCATCACGAACAATATCCATACGTGAAGGTCTCTGCAATCCCTGACTATTTTCGTGCACTATAATATCTGGTAAAAAACCATCTGAGATATAATTAAGATTATGATCATATTAAACAAAAAAAATATTATCTTGCGATCTCCTTCTAATATAGTTATGTAGTGTCATCGATGCAACAACAATTTCAACCTGCGTTTTGTATGGATAAACTGGCATGCTCTGTAAAATTAATTAATTATATTTTAATTAATTTTTAAATTATTTTAATATTAACAATATATTTTTATATTAATAAACATATATTATCTTTAGTGTACAGGTATGCTGAAACTGCACTTGTCCCAACACACTCATAACATTAACAAGCTTTGCTTTCATGACTTCGGGTGTGTTTGACATTGCTTTTGCTTTTGCGATTGAGATTGAAAAAAAGCAGTTTCAAAAAAAGCGTTTTTATTGTGGTTCAAAATAAGCAATGAAGTGTTTGGTTAAAACTGTGGTTGAGTTAGAGGTTAAAAAAAAGCAGTTTTGGGTGTTTGGTTACCAAGCTTTTCATATTGCTTTTAACTTGTGAAATTACTTTAAAGGGTATATATATATATATATAATTTTTTAAAATATTGTAAATTTAATAATTATAATAATATAATGTAATTAATAATTCATGAAAAAACAAATATTATTTTTTATTCTCCCATCAATCAAAAAATAACAGGGTTGTAGAGTGCAACGAAGTCACGCGTCATATTTTTTCATCAGAAAAATACATTTTTTTGTTATTTTTAAAATATATTTTTTTTAAAATTCGGATTGGGTCTCACCCAGCTAAATAGGCCGGCCCAACTTAGCTGGACTTGGGCTGGGCCAAGAGCAGCCCAGCCCCAGCTATCACACGCAGAAGAGTGAAACGGTGCGCTGCACTGTGCACGTCTTCTTCGCGTGACAGTGCAGCGCACCTGTGCACGTGAATTATTTCACGTGCATAGTAACTTCCGACCGACCACCAAGATAACTTCAACGGAAGATACAGACGGGTAGAGGAGGCCGATGTGGTTTTTCCGGTGGTGGTGGCGTCTAAAATGGTGGCCGGAGACAACGTTGGAAGGTTGCGGTACTGTTCACCGACCACGACGAGAGCTTCAACGGACGATACCGACGGGTAGAGGAGTCCGAGGTGGTTCTTCCTGTGGTGGTTTCATCGTAAATGGTGGCCTGTGGTGGCTGGAGTCAACGATGAAAGCTCTCGGCTTCCATGGCTGTTCTGTTTTGGGCAGAGAGAGAGAGAGAGAGAGAGAGCCATGCACAGAACGATTTTTAACATGCAAAATACCAGTTTTTTTTTAATTATCGAACATAAACAGTCAATGAATTTGTCAAAAGGGCAGGAGTATGAATGTGAGTTTTGTTCTATATATACATATATCGGTGTTTCATGTTTCATAAATCGCACTTTGAAAAGCAATTTGCGATGCAAGAAAAACATGTAATTTGTGCTTTTCTTGCACCGGCGTTTGCAAAATTTACGTGGGACCCATACCACAAACCTGCTTTTGTTACAAAACCAAACACTAGATTTTCAACGCCGTTTGACAATCGTGGATCGCACCACAATGCCAAACGACCACGAACTTCTCTCTTCACACATACACTAGACCTTTTTCTGAATTGCAAGTCACAAGCTTTTTACCACTAAGCCTTCCTTTTCACTTCGTTACAGTCTGTTTGGGGCTTCTTGCTGTTGTTTTTCGGTTTAATTTCAGTGGAGGAATGGATGAAGGGGTGTCTCTCAAGCTGAAGCTGAGTCTGAGTATTGTTTTTGTGGAAGTGTTTCTGTTGATTTCGAGTGAGTATTTATCTTTTATTTGCTGTTATGGTAAATGGATTTTGGTTATTTTTGCATGATCTGTGAGTTTTCTCAGTTGGGTTGTTTCAAGGTGATGGTTTCTGTGGGGTGAATGTAATTGGGTTTTGGTAGTCCTATGATTCTCTATGGTGGGTTTGTGCAAATGGGGTTTCTGGAATTTATAATTCATAGGCAGGGCCAAAGCAGCACGTTGTATTTTGAAAAATGCAGATTGCATTCCACCAGTAGCCATTGAATCGCAGCAAATCACTGTTTTTCTTGCACCGGCGTTTGGAGGAAAATTGGAGGTGGGACCCATGACACAAACCTCCGGTTGGAGGATAACCAAACACTGAATGGAATCTGCTTATATGTAAACGTGGGTGGCATCGCAATGCCAAACGGGCACTAGGATCGAGAGCAACCAGAAAAAGGCAACCATGGAATTTCAAAGATTCCCATCGGACCAACCGACCAGCCAATCGAGTCCAACCTTTCTTCTTTCCTTTCCCTTTCTTCGTTGATGGAGCAATGAGGTGTGATTTGTTAATCATCATGTAGCGGTACTCAGCTCGCGTTTCTTTTCTTATCCAGCTGGCTCGGAGTTTTCTTACTAAGATAGTTTGATGCTGCAACTTCTCCAACTTCTTTTTGTTTTTTCATACACGTTTATCACTCTTTTAGTTTTACGTAAAACATCATCCACCGCCCAAACACCGCCGTCCAAGCATCCCGACATGGTCTTGATGGTGGTCAAACGCATGTGCATGGCAATGCAATGATTGAGCTCTGGTGAATATTTTTCTTCTCTTTTTTTTTATTCCCCTTGCTAGAATATAAAGGTGTCTCTGATTGAATGTTGTTTTCAATTTCATTAATTGATACTTGATTTGGTCAGCATTCTTGTTCTTGTTATTTGGTTTGTTTTGGATTTTTTTAATTTATTTTTTCTCAATTTCAACTATTGGTATTTTGTTGATTGAAAATTTTGTTTTATTATTTTTTAGGGTTTATCCTCAATATGATTAGTCTCCGGTCCATGACCATAGTAATGGATTTTGAAGATTAACACAAGTTGATTTTGATATTTTTTTCCAATCCTTTTTAAAATTGATTTTTCTTTTAAAATACTATTTTATCATTTGATTTTTTTAGAAATTGATCTTCCTACTTTTTTCTCACTTTTCTTTCTGAAAGGTTATTCCAATTTCATGTCCATGTTCATAGGTTAACTTGATTTTTTTCGTTACCTTTTAAATTTATTTTTTTCTTTTAGTTGTTTTTCAACATTAGATTTTTTAATAATTTATCTTCATAGTTTTATTTAATATGATTTTGACGAGGTTATCTCGGTGTCACGACCAAATCAAAAATCTTATTGCTAACTCAGTTGGACTGAAGTTAATTTTTTATATATTTTTTTATTGAATTTTATCCTTTAAGATCTTCTTTTCACCTTTCCATAAAGCTATTCCAGGCCAAGTTCACTGTCTTCTTATCAATGGCTTGGACGTAGGGGAGTCTTTTGATCCTTCCATTAACATTATACTGTCAAGTTTTTTTTTTTTTTTTTTTGACAATGGTATGAATAAAGTTTCAAATCTAGTATGAATAAAGTTCATCACACCGCCAGCAGGGTCTTGCCAGGCACGTCTGTCACCCCCGTGGTGCCTTACATGCTCATTGGGTTTACAGGATGTGTGCGCGCAAGCTGATCCGGACACCCGGTTATCAAAAAAAATAAAATTCATCACACCTATCTCAAGATTTATCCATCCATTTTGGTATTCAGATAATTATTTTAAAAATATCGAGAAAATGATGCTGTGTGATTGATTAAAAACAATATATAAATATTGAAAACTATAAAACAAATAAAATAATTTTTTTATATATGCACTCTCAAGATTTTTATCATCATTACTAATTAACCTACTAATTTAAGAAATCCTATTGAAATTTAAATTGACTACAACTAACCTACTAAAAATCCCACCAAGATTTAAACTCTCTACAACTAATAAGTTTAAGGAATTGAATTTTTTTTTTTAAAAAATAGTTGTAGTCAAATTAAATATCAGTAGGATTCTCAGTTGTGGTCAATTTGATCTGAATAAGATTTCTTAACTCAATAGGTTAATCAATGATTATTAAAAAAATGAAAATAAAACTAATCTAGTAAATCATTGTTTTGACAAATAAAAATTTTGAAAAAAAAAAACTTATGAAAGAAAACTAATTAAAAATACAGATATATATTAAGAATAATATATATATATATATATATATATATATATATATATATATATATATATATATATATAAATATGTGTGTGTGTCACAGGTACAGAAAAAGTAAAAAGGATGAAATTAAGATGTGTATTTTGAGAATATTTTCCAAGTGGGAATCCTAGCATCTTCGCCTTGAGAACCAGATGGTGCTCATAAATACAGAAGACGAGGCATGAAAATAAGAATAGAAAACATGACCCAATACATAGGAATATGGATTATTATTATTTTTAATTATAATAAAATCTTGCTGGAAAAAAATTGAAGAATAATTTGATAAAGCATCTCATGCAATATTCCAAAATAAGAGAGCGACAAAAAATAATCGTCAAAAAAATTAAGATAGGAAAGTCACAAGAGGACAAAAAATTAAGTTTTTTTTTTTAAATATTGTTTTTCTTTTAAAATAAATATACTAAAATAATATTTTTTATCATCTAAAATATTATTTTCATATGAGCCCATCAAAATAATTTAGAAAAACTAATAAAATAATTAAAATAAAATAATTTTTTTCAAAAATATTTTTAAAACACAATAACAAACAAACAGGAAAAAAGCCTAGAAAATAGAATTAATAAATTCAAATTCTTTCAGCTCTTTAATTTTATATCCTTTATGAAGAATACTTCTTCTTCTTCTTCTTAAAAAGGTTTGATATCTGTAAATTAAACATGGAGGGAAATCACATTCTAGAATTATTTGTCAATCAAAATTGAGATTACAAATACTTGACAAAATAAAATAAAATAAAATAGTAAACTCGCAATTTTACTTGTCCATATGAAACACATCATTGTAAATAAAAACGGATGCTATGAATCACGCATGTTTATAGCAATAAAATTTATTCCACTGGTTTTATAATTATTGTTATAATTACTGGATATTTATAACATAAGAAAAATATATAAGAAAAAATATAGAAGCAAGAAAGTTAGAATTAAAAATGATTTTTGTAGTGAAAAAGAGAAATTTTATTACTTTTTAATGAAACTGAATATAATCTTCTCTTTTCCTCTTTGTATATATTTCTCTCATGTGTTGTAAGTATTCAGTAACTACAATTTGTGTATCATAAAATATTTATTTATAGCTATCCATTTTCAAAATCATTAATAAATCATATAAAAAAGAGTAATGTTATTCTAAAATTGTAATCACAATTATAGAGATAATAGATTATAATTATAATGAAAAATATAACGTGTGACTTAATTTTCAAGCATTTGATAAGAATTTAAAATTGTAATCTAATATATAAATCAACTTAAAAAATGTTATTGCCATAGAATAAAAAAAATTATTTGAACTATTTACATTTTATATTACAAAAAAAATCAAAAAGAAAAATATAAAAGAATTGGGCATCTAAGTTAATCTAAACTCAAGGAAAGGATCCAACGGCCAAGATCGGACGAAAACATTAACCAGGGTTGAGAAGGTGTTATCTCCGAACTCTCTCTCTCTCTCTCTCTATCTATCTATATCAAAGAGGCATAAAATAGAAGTGACGGTGTCCTGTCCTCTTCTGTCTCGAGAAGTCATCATCCTCTTCCATTATTATTTTTTTTCTTCTGCTAACCGAACCAAACCACCATGTCGGACGAGGAGCACCACTTTGAATCCAAGGCTGATGCAGGAGCCTCCAAGACTTACCCTCAGCAAGCTGGTACTATCCGCAAGAATGGCTATATAGTCACCAAGAACCGTCCTTGCAAGGTCTATTTTTCTCTGGTTTTCTTATGTTCTTGTTATGGATTCCATCTGGGTTTTTGTTTTTGTTTTTTCAGATCTCAGTGTGTTCTTTGTAAATTGATTAATAAGTCATGCTATTTACAACGTTGATTTTTTTTAAAAAAGTAACCAAGAAGTGATTTTTAGCAGTTAATGCTTGGATTTGTTAGAATTAATTATATATAAAATATAAAAAAGAAAAAAAGAGAGAGAGAGAGTTGATTTTGATGTTGATGGTGTATCCTGAGAATTGTCCTTCTCCTGCAGGGGCTTTGTGTTTCTAAAAATTTGTAATTTTTAAAGCATGTTTATGTGTCGCTTTGTTACGCGTGTGTGCAACTTTTTTATGGTAGATTTGTCGATGTCTTTTTATGTGCTATTTGTGTCAAGATTTCAGACAGTGGGAATTAGCGTGTTAAAACCGTAGAAAGTTTTGAGCTTTCACAGGCTGCACGTGCGTGGTGCCCTTGAGTCTCCCTTGTTTTTGGCGCTTTAGTATCAGAGAATCCTCGCAATGTAACAATCAAAAGAAAATACATGGGTGGATAAAAAATGGCGTGAAGTAATTTAATTTTATTCCATTGCTTCATCTTGCCATGATATATGGGGAAGTTAATAGAGTGCGACCATACAAGTGTCTTTTTTCTTTTTATGTACTAAAAATTAGCTGGAACAATGGAGTATTTTTCATAAACGTAAAGATGCAAGTGGTTGTTCTTTACCTTATTCTACTTAACTGATCCATTCCCACATAAAAAAATAGTATAGGAGCAGTTGCATCAGAACAAAGACTGAAACTCTGAGGCAAACGTACATTTCAGCTTATTAAAGCAGAGTTTTTGCGTTTATGTTTCTCTCCACTGTTTAGCTCTCATATTTGTCAAATCTCTTAACTTCTTGAAAATCCTCAAATTTCCAGAGTTTGGTTAAAAAAAGTTGCATGTAACCATAGATCATGAACTTCCTAAATAGCTCCATAACCATATATAAGTGCTCCGGTGAGAACTGGATCTGAACCTGCAGTGAAACTAGTGTAGTTTGGAATTATCATTGTTACTATTCCTTCATCATGACCAAATGTGGATTGAATTTTATGCTGGACAGACATGTGAAATTGCAGCTCTTTGTGAAATTATCTTTATCTGTGTGGACTGCTGCAATTTGGTGTCTTTTGCAACACATCCTCCAAAACAATGGTATTAGCTTGCATGTCTGCAAATATCACTAAAAAATTAATACCAATAAGTGTGTATTAGAGGATTATTCAGATGGCAGCACATATAGTTATAACTAGGTGCCATCTCCCATGCATGCTAAAACCAGCTTTATATGTGCAGGTGTGAAGTTGGGGAGAAAAATGCATTGATGATGTTTAGTTTCTATCAACAGTTTTTTTTTTCTCTTGCTCTGCCCAATAATAACATTTCATTGTTTTTGTTCTTTTGAAAAGTACAGGTTGTTGAGGTTTCCACCTCAAAGACAGGCAAGCATGGACATGCTAAGTGCCACTTTGTGGGGATTGATATATTTAATGGGAAAAAGCTTGAAGATATTGTACCTTCATCTCACAACTGTGATGTAATCCTCTTTTTTGCTAATCTCACGGGGGGGGGGGGGGGGGGTTCGGTTTTTTTTTTCTTGTTACAAGTGCCTTTGGTCTTTGTTTTGATAAATTTCTGTCTTGACAGGTTCCCCATGTTAACCGTACTGATTATCAGCTAATTGATATCTCTGAAGATGGCTTTGTAAGTTTGGTTATTTTCCACTGTTCAAGTAAATTTTGTCTTGTGCTGATTACTAGCCTGGCTGTCCTATCTTTTTAACGGGACAAGTTGGGGACCTTTGCTTATAATCTGTTGCGTCCATTTTTGTTATGAATAATTTCAACTGAAAAACTACTGTGATTTTTTCATCTCCGTGTATAAAAGGTTTGGAATGCAAAACTTGATGTAGAGGGATAAACTATGTGAGACCCAAGGTTCTACGGTGTGAATTCAACTGAAACAGGAAGCATAAACTGCTAATTTCAACTATGGAACTAATAATGTCAATATTTTTCTGATGCATATTAAATAATGACTTCCATCAGGGAAGGCTGTAGAATGCTAGAAAGGAGAATATGGCAAAAGCAATGGTTTCCAATTGAGCGGGTTGTCTCATTTTTTAGCCTTGCTCTACTAAAAATAGTGACTTAACTAATTGATGTTCAAATTCATGTAGGTGAGTCTTTTGACTGAAAATGGAAATACCAAGGATGATCTGAAGCTTCCCACCGATGACAGTCTGCTTACTCAGGTATTTTCTGGCATCCCTTTTTCTGGTCCATGGTTGGTGTCCTGACCATCTTGTGCATCGATATTTCTTGAGCCTTTCTCTGTTTCCACAGGCTCTAGTTGGTTTTCATTCTGAAAACTGAAATTTTGTGTCTGTTATTTTGTGTATATAGATTAAAGATGGGTTTGGTGAAGGAAAGGACCTTGTGGTGACTGTCATGTCTGCCATGGGAGAGGAGCAGATCTGTGCCCTTAAGGACATTGGTCCTAAAAATTGAATATGATGCTATAGCAGATTCTATAGCTGATGGCAAATCGAGTTCTTTTATGCTGCTAACAAGGATTTATATTCACTATGCACGCGTAAAACAAACTTATAAGACGGTATCTTCGATATGTAATTAAAACTCGCAAGGCATGTCATGAAGGTGGAAGAGGACACAGGAGATGCTTATTCCCTGGATAAGGGGACTAGTGTTTTCAGCAGGATGGAATTATGTATATTTCTATGTCACTTTTGTCTGTGCTACTTTAAGATAAATAAAGGTTTGTGCACTACCCTTTTCCTTGCAGTTCTTACAACTATAGATTTTAAGAGCCAATCCATGTCAGTATGTTATGAGAAATCTTGTGCCGTACCGTGTTTGGATCCGGATTCAAATCACAACCCAGTTGTAGTAGTAGCTACTGGATAAGATGGGGTATGCTAGCCTTGGTGATTATTTTAAGTTTGGCTGTGAGAAACCCCCTGGCTTGACTGCATTTCTTGAAGCTTTGAAAATTTCCGCTAGCTCTTGCGTTACCTTTCCTAGTTAATCCTCAGCTAAACTGGGTAACCTCAAATTTCTACTCCCAGGTATATTGCATTGGAAGGGCATGCATATGAAAAGCTCGCAAAATGATTTGAAACCTAAAATTTCCCCTTTCGTTAATTAAAAATGTAATGCTGCAAAGGATGCAAAATGCCCTTCGAGATTCAATCATCTAAATTTCAGCCATGATTCATCTTAAGTATCAGTTTTTAGGCTACAATCTATACACAGCAATATGCCTTTTTCAATCCTTCTTGCTCCTCTGGAGAAATTTGATGCCAGCCCTGGAGAAATTTGATGGCACCCCATACAAGAACCAGGATATATGAAGATTCATCTCCCTTGGATTTTCTACCTTAAGATGCCATCCCCTTAAAATCATTCTTTAAAATAACTCCAATGATGGTAAATACAAAACCAAAGAAAGAAAGCATGATCTGCTTCCCCCAACACAGCATGGAAGGATTTTCTCCCCGTCAACTTGAACAAAAACTAGCTCTGAGAAAGCAAAGTTGAAGCCATGAAGAGTGGATCCCAAAATATTCATATAAACCCAATGGTATATTGGTCATCACTCACATAATCATACCTATCTGAATCTGAATCTGAATCTGAATCTATTCCATAGCTTCAGTAATTATGACAATAGAGTTTACCATTGAAGCATTCAGTTTGTTCTTCACAGGAAAATATTCGCATAGAGCATAAAACACTAGGGATGAGCAGCAGCTGACGCTTAGAAATATGCTTACATGAGATTATCTGCAGAACTTGAAAAACCGAGCACGATATTATAAACAAGGAGCATGAAGGTCAGAGGAGTGGGAGAACTATGAGACTGAAGGTTTTGATGATCCCTCCTCCATTATTTCTTCTTATAATGATTAAGGATCACGGGAAATATGATCAGAACAATTAAATCAAAATCAAATACATTCATAGGAAAGGCTGTAACTACTAACTACGTCAAAATAGCCAAATTGACAAAATTCTAGGAAGAAATTATAGATATTTCATCTTCTCCCTCTTACTTTAACTTGAATATTCTTTGCAACTAAACACTTTCTTACACTGCATGCTGGACAATGATCCCAACTCTTACAGAACTTGACTTTGGGCAACAAATGATCCTCGTCCTCTTTTAGAGACTTGTCTTGTAGTCCCCGGGGGATAGTGTGGCGGCAACGACCTCGCTCTTGATGTTTCAAGAGCAAGGTTCGAGCCGCTGCCCACCCTAGTGATATGTCGAAGCATCACTCTTGCCCTGTAAAAGCCTGGAACAGCCAGGGTTTTACTCGTTTCCTGGGCCCACAAAGTGCGCTTTCCGGGTGATGGGGTTTCCTCGAATCCAAAAAAAAAAAAAAAAGACTTGTCTTGTAGATTGAAAGATATTTTGAAAATCATTTATTTCTAGCTCTTAACCCACTTTTATTTTATTGAAAACAAACAAGTTTCAAGACTAGAAATCAAAAAACAAAAATAATGTTAAACATCCCTTTAGTTTTCTATAAATCGATCACCTAGTTGTCATTAATAGTTCTTATAAGTGGCAACCTCTCTTTTTTACTTTAATATTGTTGTTGTTGTTGTTGTTTTAGATCATTTAGCTTTTATTTTGTGTATATAGGTTTAGATCATACTAACTACTTGACTTGTGTTTTGCTGCAAGTATGATGTTTTTTTAAGTAAGAAAATAAATAAGTTGGTTTTTCCAATGAGTTTCTTAATATAAAAAAATTGTCAGTCATAAATCAAAATATTTATACACTTATTTAATTAAATAAACTGAAATTTTATCAATAGATAAATGGAAAAAAAAATATTGGACCTCACAACATGGTCATTTACTTAGTTATGCTTAATAACTTTATTTATAAGAATATTTTTTTTATTTAATCAAATGATTAATCATGCTAGTAAAAGGTAAAGAAAAAGTTGTTAACAAAAGAAATTGAATAAGAATGTGAAACTCAACTATAAAAAAAATCAATATTGAATGATGAAATTAAGAAGAAAAAAAAAATATGGGTCAACTTGTTAAATCCATGACAATGGGGACAAGAATGAGATAGCCCAATATAAAGAAAAATCATTAAAATCAATTCCTAAAAAACAAAATATTAAATGATGAAATTAAAAAAATATACTTAAAAGAACCTAAAAAGACCAGTATTAAACTTCGAAAATCATGATCTTGATCATGAGATGGGACTAAAAATATAAAAGACAAACCCCAAAAACAACAAAGCAAAATTATTAATAAAAAAATATTGAGTGATGAAAAAGAAAAAAAAATAAGAAAGAAAAAAGTCAAGCCAAGTTAACCTGCTAACCTCTTGAAGGATAAAATTAAAAATAAATCAAGTTTATAAAAATATCTAAAAAATAACTAAAATCAACATGGGTTAACATTTAAAACTTGTAATCCTTGTCACGGGACCAGGACTAACCCCATAAAAGCCAAACACAAAAAAATCAAGAAATATCTTTGTAAAAAAATATAGAGGGACAAAATTAAAAGAAAATGCAATTAAAAAAGGATTAAAATAAACTAAAAGGAAAGGAAACTAAAATAAAAGGACGGGTTCTGAATTTGATATAAAAATAAATAAAATCAAATGCTGAGGGATAAAATTAAAAATAAAATTCAATTAGTAAAATAGTTAAGAAAATCAAAATAAGGACCAGATTTTATAAAAAATCAAATAAGAATTAAATGATGAAGGATGAAATTGAATAAAAAAATAACCAAAAGAATAAAAAAGAAAAATAGATAGTAATAAAAAAAACAAGGACCGAATTGAATATAAAAATAAATGTGAAAAGAGAGAGAAAAAAAAAGTTTACCACGGCTGAATTGTCGCTCCACCGCTGTTCCTCCACCAGAAAGAAATGTCGGTGTGCTCAGAATAACTTTTAAAAAAATAAAAAAAAAATATTACTTTAATATATTTTTAAATAAAAATAACTTCACCAATATTTTTAACATTGACTTCAAGATTGAATATGGATTCCACTCAACTAATTTTCCTTTATTTAACATGAGGAATACTTTTCTGTTTGAGTATAAGAATCGAAATATGCTACCTTTAGTTTTTGACAATTAATCAACCAATATTTTTTCTTTCTTTTTATTTTTTCACAACTTGAGGAATCGTATCTGATTTTCTTATTATGCTCATGGCCACACATCCTGGCCCACTTTTTATTGCGATGCTTGCAATGCTTCTAAGATATTTTTTATTTGAAAATATATATTTAATTATTATTATTTAAAATTTATTTTTAATGTCAGTATATTAAAACTATTGAAAAAAAAAATTATAAAACGACAATCGAAATGATTGGTGTTGGTGGTCAGTTGTGGCATCTCCTTCATCGGTATTGACCATAAGAATATAGTTTCAAGTCTACGTCATTTTGAAAATTATAACATTACCTAAAGAGCTAAAAGAGCTCGGATTTCCACTGTGCACGCTGACTCAGGTGCACTGTGGACTCGTAATTTGATTTGGTGTGCCGCGCTGTTTGTCTACTCTTTTTTTTCCCCGTTTATGAACAGTAACTTCACGAATTTACCCCCCATAAACGACAAATTATGCCGCCATAATCAGGGGCTGCGTCGTCTTTGCGCTCATCGGACCGGAAAGGTCCGGTCCGGCCCGCCGGTCTGCTTCTTATTTAATTATTATTCAAAATTGGCTAAATACGACTTCAACCCCCAATAAGACAAAAACGACGGCTTTGGAACAAGGGCAGGAAGGTAATTGACCTCATTTTTAAAATTATTTTTCCGCTGCATGTCAGAGCAAGCCTTACACGCGCCAAGCCTTTGTTCTCCCCACGCCCTGTATAGGCGGCGCGTGCGGGCTATTCCAGAGGCCGGAGAAGATATTCCGAAGTCTATATCGCTTCGCCTCAACGTCAGCTTCCTCCTGCGGTGGCGCATGTAGTCTAAAAACGTTCGTGGACACGGCGGAGGGCGGTTGAAAGCGCTGGCCATGTTTCTCTCTTCCCTGCACGTCAAAGTGCAGGGGAGTCCCCCATTTGTTGTTACATTTAACTTTGGTCCCTGAACTTTCAATTTTGTTTTTTCTCCTGATTTTTAGTATATAACTTTTGATTTAGTGCGATTGGGTCCTCCGATTGGAATTGATTGAATGTCAATGTATCGCTTCGGTCCTCCTTCTTTTAATTTTCGGATTGGGTTTAAATTATTCAATAAATACGGTACAGAACTTGCGATTTCTTCAATTTCATCCTTTTATTAAATTCGATTTTATATTCAATTTTCATTTTGGCCCTCATACTTTTAATTTTGGATTTTAATCCCTTTATATTTGATTTTTATTTCGGCCCTGATACTTTTAATTTTTTATTTTAATTCCTTTATTTCTTTTTATTTCTAGAATAATCTCTACTTTTGTCAATGTATATATAAGTGTAATCTTCAGTTTGATTTTTAATTTTTGTTATTTTCTTATTTGTTGAGGTGATATTTTTTTAAAAAAAAATTAGCTCTTAAATTTTGTTTTGTATCTATGGTCATTTGCAAATTAATATTTGTGTTTTTATTTTTCCTATTTGTTCTTTCTTTTTTTTTTATTCGTTTTTTTATTTTTATTTTTATATCAAATGACTTTTTTTTACTTGATAATTTTTTTTTCTTTTGTTAAAGTTTTTAAGATCATTTTAGTCTTTCATTTATTTATTTTTCCATTATTAACATAATAATAATAATAAAAATTCTTCTTTTTTTTTCTTGCTTACTCTTTTGTTAATGTTTTTAGATTTTTTTCTCTCGGGATAATTTGATAATTTTTATTGTTTTGACAGTAATAACAATGATAATTTTTTTTTTCTTTTGTTGAGGTTTTTAGAATTGTTTTAGTCTTTCATTTTGTTTTCTTTCGTTATTAGCAGAAAAATAAAAAAACAAATAATAATTATTATAATAATAATAATAATAATTATAATAATAATTTAATTCTTTTTCTTGGTTACTCTTTTGTTAATGATAAAAAAATATAAATTTTATACTCTTTTGTTTAAATTTATTTCTTAAATTTTCTTTATATATATTTCAAATCTAATATTACTTTGGAGAAAAAATAACTCAAATTTTTTTCTTTTGGCAAATTTACCTAGATTATCTACAATTAAAAAAAATCAAAACCACTTTCCATTTCAATTACATTATTCCTTTTAGGCGGGGAAAAAATTTATTTGTGATATATTTGATCTATTATAATGTTACTAATTAAATGTTTAAACAACTACTTACAACATGTCAAAAATCAATAAGTTTTCTGCATAGAAAAAAACATAGCGCAATGTGCTGGCAACCATACTAATTATACAAAAAAAATCATTTCTAACATATTTTATCTATTGCAATTTTAGTAATTAAACATTGAAATAACTAATTATAGCACGCAAAAAATGTAAGTTTATTTCTGCAAAAAAAAAATTATTTATAATGTGTCGGATCTAATATTAGTTGAGAAAAAAAGCAACTTATAAAAATAAAATTACCTACATTATCTGCGATTAAAAAATATACAAACCACTTTCCATTTCAGTTATACAGATTTCATAAATTATAATTTTACTAATTAAATATTAAAATAGCAAAATACAATACATATAAAAACAATCAATTTTCTACATAAATAAAAAACTCCGACAAAAAAACATAAATCATGCTTATTGATGCAGCCAGCGAATGTGTTCCACAAGCACTCACTATGGATTAGATTAGAGGTTTTGGCTTCTTGCGCAAAAATGGAAAACAACAACACTTCCATGCTACTGTGAATTATTATTAATTAAAAAAAAAGGTGTGGCAAAAATATTAGAGCACAAGAAAAAGTTGTTTTTTTTTTCCGTTTTGATCATGGATATCAATGCAGTCTATTACACAATCATGAAAATGTAAATCAATCCAGAATGCATTAATATCCGTTGGCAGTGACCAATATACGAGGATGTTTGTTTGGGAGTATGATGTGACTGGTGATGTAAAAAAAGTTGGTATTTCAAATGTTTAGTTAATGTATAGATTTGAAAAAAAACATGTAGGATACTCTTTTTTTTAAGTTTATTTGTTAAAAAAAAAATTACAATATTTTCATTTCTAATATTTGAAATCTAATATTACTGGGGAAAAAAAACAACTAAAAAAAAAGGTTGGCAAATTTACCTAGGTAATACTCATTGTAACTATTCATTGGCATTATCTACAGTTAAAAAATATGTGACCCACTTCCCGTTTCGATTACACTATAAAGTATGTGAGACTAATTATATGTTTTAATATTTATGAAATATTATCAACTAAAAATATATAGAGAGAGAAAAAAAAATGGCATACGATTTCTTCCAAAAAAAAATTAATATCAGTGTTCTTGAATACATTTAATATAATAATATGATTAATAAGTCTTATAAATATAACTTTGGCTTTCAATTTAAATTTCTATTTTATACTCTTTTTTTTTTTTAATAAACGGTGACCTTTTTTTCATATTTTTTTTATTTTTTAATAACCGTCGTGTCCAAATCTTTTTTTTTAAACCACGTTTCTTTTTTTGTGTTTTTTTTAACCAGAGTATCCATTACAACAAATTTCTAAAAAATCATTTAACCTTCTTAGCAAATTTTCTAACAAATTTTATCAAAATTTTTTTAGCAATAGCAATATTCAATCACTTTTTGGTTGAAAGAAATCATTTTTCACAGATTTTATCAATTAATATTTTACTAATGAAATATTAAAATAACAAAATACAACATTTATAAAATCAATCAATATTTTACATAGATAAAAAAACCCAGCGGAGCGGGCGAATCGGCTAGTTTTTACCTATAAGCTACATTTATTTTATTTTAATATGAGAAAGCATTTATTATATATATAATGAAAAACGTTTCATGCTTTAAGTACACTCGAGGGGAACCCTCCTTGCCATTTGTCCTTTGCCCATAAAGGCACAGATAGTAGGAGCCTGGGAAGCAACAAGTCTACACATGTTCTAGAATGACACTAGTTAGATGCCCGCGCGTTGCCGCGGGCATTGTTGCGTATATAATATAATATAATTACAATAATAACGATGAACTTATAATATAAAAGTTTAGAACTATAATATAAAAGAGTTTGTTTCGTTAACATAGGTTACATATTTGGAATATCTGTAGCATCATCAAAGATGACAAAAGAGTGATAATTATACAATTTGTACATCAGTTCAAAAGAAAGGGATATTAACGTGTAGAATGAAGCAAGATCCCTTTTGTGAAATGAGTCATATCATCTGTTGCTAATCTTCCTGAAAAAAATAAAAGACAAATGATGAAACAATTCAAGTACATGTAATGTAAAAATTTAGATGAAAACAATGAGTAGTAGAGAAAGAATTATCATCAGTAATACTCCGAAATATTTTTCTTTAATTTGTTTAATTGTTGTAATTAGTAGATGAAGCATGGGAATAAATTTTGTTAGAAATTTCGGTAGAGTCTCCTCTATATTGGGAGATCCCAAGTTATTCATAACACAACCTGCATAATTTTTCAAAAATCAAGTATCTCCAGTTGTATCTTTCAAAAATCAGTAGCATTGTGTATTATATATATAAAGTTAAGTTTAGGCATTCAAATGAAATCAACTAAATGCATGACTTGTGAATAAAGAAAATACGTAGAGCAATTATCATGATTGATAAATAAATGATAAATATTTAGAAATAATTGGTGTGCAAAGGGACCTCTGATGACGGAGAAAGGTTGTCTTTGTTCCTCTTAGTTGGTGACTCATCTTCGTCATTGAGAATGATTGATTTGTGTTTTAGATGACTGCAAAATTAAGGAGTAGAGAATGTTATTTTTTAAAGAAGTTTATTTATAAGGAATGCAGGTGATGTATGAAAGTAAAGGCATGAAATTGTTCAGCAATGATTAAAAGTACCAAATATGAGAATAAACTTACATTTTTTCTGAATGAGGATCGGCGAAATCTAAACTTTTTTTAGCTTTGAGGCGGTAATTGTCTTCTTCGTGTTGAGATGATGGATTGCTGTCAGGTGGTGTTATTGGAGTAAGTGCTTCTTCTTGAACTATTGATGATTCTTCAATAGTAATGGTTGCAGGAGCTGCTGAGGAGCCAACACCAAATTGTTCTGATTGAATATCTGAAGATTGTTGGATAGGTTCGTTAAAAACATTTGTGACAAAGATGTCACATTTGTTGATTGATGATTTATAAGCCCCAAAACACAGTTGAAAGATTTTTATCTTGTTTAACACTTGAGTCATTTGTGGTGGGGCTGTATAAGGATCAATGTATTTCTTGTCGTAAACCAGATGATGGGCCGACGCGTTAAAAAAGTTCTCAGCAATTTTTCCAGATAAGAAGAAGTTGGTGACATCTTTTTCATCAGTCACAATGCAATTCACTTTAAACCTGCATCAAAATATTAATAGTTATTTGCAATTGAGTAAAATATGAATGTATTAGTTTTATGAACAAATAAATTAACAGGAAACAATAATGGAGGTATTGAATGTTTTTTACGATGGAATTGGTGCAGAGTCTGGAGTTCCATGTTCAAAGCATCTTAGGTTGTCTGATGGTCCAGAAAGTGTTTTAGTGCATCTTGGACATGTTTTGGACCACCATCCATTAAAGAGATCATAATCAGTAATAGATGCAATGCAAGTGAATCGCATATTCTGCATTAGTAAAAGTATAAGTGAGAATAGAAGTTAAAAAATATAGTTAAAAGAGTATGGATAGGTATCAGTAGTGAAACCTTATGTTGATGTGGATCCATGCATAAGATCTCCCTAATTGTTTTCCGGTTTTCATTTATTTGTTGATCCAATGATACAACAACATTAAAAGATGGAGGGAGTTTATGGACATCATGCGGCACTTGGTTATAACTGAATTTAATAGAATTTTAAATAGTAAATAATAAATATTTATTGTCTACGTAAAAATTAAATGGAAAATGTTTTTAGAGGAAAAGGGATGTACAATTGCTTATATGGCAGAATTTGTGGAATATTTGGATTGAAATACCAAAGTGATGCAATAGTCCCAGTTAAATTTGCTGCACCTGAATGCAAGTAAGTGAAAAATAAGTAATAAATACGAATGAGAAAAAATAGAAAGTGTGTAACAAATGAAAAAATGGCTCAAACCTCGAAATTCTGTAACTCGAAACCCAGCAAAGACAACAATTATGGGAGATTCTTGCGCATGAACGATATTATCATCAAAGCTTCGAGCAATGTCGCCCCATAAAGTAACTCGGAGATCTTCACCTCTGTTTGAAACTTGGAAATTTTAGATAAAATAATGGAAAACATAAGCTACAAATGCAATGTTAGCAGCGGAAATACCGTATATTCTCAACGATAAACTCTTTTTTATCTTCAAGTCTGTGACCTTGAACTAATATTTTTTCAATTGGTTGGATTGCTTTAAGTCGACCCAGAACATCTAGAATAATCGAAAGGTTAGTCAAATGATGCAAAATTTTTCTTATTGTTAATAATTTTGTTTTTCATACCTGTAAGAATTCTTGATCCCCTGCCTTTCGTTAAGACGTGTCCAAAGTCAGTGAGGTTGAAATAGTATCGTGGCACATCATGTTTAAGAGAATCGAGATGCGTTATCTTGGTATCAGACTTTAAATCAATAATTGCCTCATGATCAACGACAGTATTAGCAACTCGATTTTCGTAAGTGTAGAAGTCTTTAATCTCAATATAGCAACCTTCGATTATGTTGAGATTGAAAAATTCTGCATCTTTTGCTTTGGATGATCCTTGTATAGCCCCGCCCTACGATATAAAAACGTGTAGGAAAACAATATTAGAAGTATGAAGATATGGTTGAAATTGATGAATGTTAATGATATAGTGTATTTAATGGAAAAAGAAATTATGACAACATGTGAAGAAAATTAAATATGGTCGGTAGCCTATTTAATGAAATTTAGACATAGAAAGGAATTAAGATGATTTATATATATATATTTTCTAGGAAAATTGTAAGGAAACAAACAAATATACATGCAAACAAATATAGTTGTGTAAAATTTGAGAACCTGGTGGTCAACTAAAAGACAGTTGAACCTACTTGTGTATTCATTTTGCATCGGTATCCAAACACGACAAACTCTGGCTTGGATTAATGGATAAAAAAGATACTTCTTGATATTTTTCAAAGGTACCGCCATCAATCTGCAGAATAAAAGGAAAAATAAGCTTATATGGATGATAAAAGTAATATTAAAAGCATTGGGCATTGCATATAGAAGCTGTAATAGGAGCAAAGATATAGCAATATATCCTTAGAACCCATGAATATCTCATAAACAACAAATTATGCATCCTTGTGTATGCTGCTTCAAATAAGTTAACCTAGAAGCACTAAATTGAGTGTTGAGCCTACTAACTTTACTGCATAGCATCATCTTATGGCAAACAAACTCAATCATCACCAACACAAAATTTTAAAAATATGATACGAATACAAAATATCTAATCATAAAGGAAACAAATGAAAAGTGCAAAAATGTAACAATGAGTGAATTTGAGAAGAAAAAGAATTGGTTTCTTGTGTTCAACAATAACCTTAATCATGAGGAACATGGCTAAACCTGATTCTACTGAACATAAAAAAAAAATATAACAACCCACTGCAGCAAATACAAACCTTTTGCATAAGGAACTTTACATGTTAATCGCAAGCAACTTTACCAACTAAGGTCATAAAAACCGAAAAGCAAGAACTAAGTTAAGGCAATAAATAACTTCAGGGCAATCTTTATTATTGACCTAGCCGAATACAACCTTTAATATCAAGGTATCAAACCATAATAACATGTTTGCAAACAAACCATAAAAAGCAGCAAACAAACTATTAAACATTTCCATTATAAGCACAACTAATTGCAAGGTTTCCGTCAAAAGCTTGTTAACCTCAAAAGTAGGGTGACAAAGGGTTTACGAAAGGCTTTGTGAAGGGAAGTTTTGGCAGCAATTTGTGACGATTAGGAGACCACAATCTGAAGAAAGAAGATCAAAAGATTGAAGATGAATAACGTATGAAATGCAAAGGAAAGCAGAAAAAAAAATGGAAGAAAGAAGAAGCTACCAGAGGAAAAAAAAAAAAGCAACAAAAACATGCAGGAGACAGTACGTAAAAAACAGAAAAGAAAAACTTAAATAAATGATCTAGGAAAGCAAGAGGGGCGGTGCAGGCCAGGGAAGAAAATATCAACACAAAAGAAGTTAAAATTAATGCATGTCACCCTGCAAAATGAACAGAGAATGTAATTAATGTGAGGTGATATTTAACGAAAGACCAGTTGAAGAAACAGAACCAGATGGCAACAGTGATAGCAAAATTGAAAAAATGAAACAAACTGGAAAAAAAAGAGTGACGAACCGAGAGCATACACAAATCACTTCAATGCTGAATTGATTCAATTCATCAAAGCTGAATTCATTCAATTCGGTTGCATAATCAAACCAAACCAATTTAAACCGAAGACCCACCCGAACCCAATTAAACAGAGAGCACCCGAGATTTCAACCCGGCGATCAACCCAACCCAACCCGAACCGAATTAAACCCAAAACCCACTCCCCAACACACACAAATGACCAAACCCAAGCATCTCGACCCCAAGAAGCCGAATGCCCAGCAAAATCATTGAGAAACGAAAAAACACAGAACATCAATCGAAGGGGAAAAAAATACAATCAGCTCAAAATGCAATGAATTACCAACACCCAAACCAGAAAGAGCATCAATCGAAGGAGAAGATGGATGAAAAATGAAGGAAAAAAAAAACAGAAGAACCGAATGCAAAGAAACCGAGAGAAAGTAGAAATTGACCCAAACAAAGGGTGAAAAGCATACCTCATCGAAGACCCAGAACGACCCGAGACCAGCCGTCGACCCGCCATCGTCGATCGCCCGATCGGCCCTCACCACCCAACCCGTCGTTCTCTCTATGGCAAAAGAGGAGAAGAAGAAACGAAGGGGCTGTGTATTAATTTGATGGAAGAGACAATGAAGCCCCGCGTAAGAGAAAAAATAAAACGGCTCATTAAGGGTAAAATGGCACTTACACTGCTTGAATCCACAGTGCTTATGTGAGAGGCGCTACAGTGGAGAGGCCACGCCGTTTATTTTCTTTATAATAAAGTTTGTGCTCGGTGGTCGTAATATGCCCTAATTTATTTTTATTTTTTACTTAAAATTTTATTTATTGATTTATTCTTAATACTTTCAAATTAATAATAATTGATAAATATTTTTAAAAATATTTATTTAATATTTTTAAAATAAATAATAATAATTTTAAAAGCACAAGCTACTAGAATATTAAATAAACACCAAATAATAATAATAATAATAATAATAATAATAATAATAATAATAATAATAAATATCTACAACAAGTCAGAAAAAACAATAAGTAATCTTGGGATGTGGGTAATATGTAAAAAAATGCTTTAATATCCTACAAATAATAATAATAATAATAATAATAATAATAATAATAATAATAATGTAGTTAAAACATCAAATTCTCAACTCCTTCATTCTTTGCTCACACATGGGAAGTACTTTAATTTCCATTTCACTCCTAGAATAGACAAGACATTATACCTTCTCTATTATTATTTTTAATACAACTATTAGCACTTCATCGCATGATTTCACGTTTTCTATTTATTTATTTCTCTAGATAAAAATTCCATAGATAAGCTCCTAATAAGCCAAATAAACTGCATATGCACTTAGAAAAACAAGTTAATAGCCCATTTAAATTTATCCTATCAATCTTTGTGAAAGAATATTTTTTAGATCATGATTTATTTTTTTATTAGATTATAAGATTTAATATTTTAGTTTGACTCCTTTAGTTATGCAACTAGACTGTGCTTTTACTAAAAACAATATATTTTAAATTATTTTAATATATTGATATTAAAAATAAATTTAAAAACTATTATTTTAATATATTTCAAAACAAAATTTAATCTTAAAAAAAAAAAAACATAAAGCATCGCTAACATGATAGGATTCTCCTCGTAGTTATGTGGTGGAAAAATAAATGAAGGCGGTGTCATCATGGAATGTGTGACCATCTTTTCAAGCTAACAGTTTTATTCTCTTTCGCACACTAACATGCGCACATGAAGAACGGACGACTCATTGGTGAGAGCTTTTATTGGTTTTTAGTATTTTTATAAAATAATATAATATAAAATATATTTTTAAAAACAGTATATTTTAGAAAAATTAGGGCATCTCCAGCGGGAGGAGCCATCTCGGGAGCCAAAGGCATAATATTAAATTTTTGGTTTTTTTGTGTTAATTTTCGTCTCCAGCAGGAGGAGCAAAATGAAGAGCCAAAATGGCTTCTTCATCTTCGGGAGCAATCCAGGAGCCATTCCTACAGATTGTTTCTGCAGAGGCAAATTGGAAATATGACCGTTAATGTTATCGTTGGCCAATGCTACAAATAAAACACCCAGCAAACACAACAAACACCCAGCAAGAAAGAAATCGAAACACACAACATCAACCCACAACAAAGCAACATCAACCCACAACACAGCAACACCCATCAACACAGCAACCAACGAGTTCAACAATTGAACACCCATCATCACAGCTTCCCACAGAATTAAAAAATTGAAAAAACAGAATATTTTGCATCCAATCCGAAGAAGAAAAGTTGGCGAGAAAATACCTTCATCAAAGTTCAATTTCTGTCAGAGGACGACGAAACGGGGGGAGAGGGAGGGGGCTGGAGGCTGCAGAGGGAGAGGGAGGGTGGCTGGATGGTAGCCGGAGAGTGCAGAGGGAGAGGGAGGGGGCGACGCTGTTTTGTGGAAGGAAGGTAGGGAGTGTGGAGTAAACGGGGGGAGGGGGAGGGTGGCTGGAGGCTGCAGATGGAGAGGGAGGGTGGCTGGAGAGTGCAGAGGGAGGGTGGCTGCAGATGGAGAGGGAGGGTGGCTGGAGAGTGCAGATAGAGCAAAATGAATTTAGGGTTTGGAAAAAATTGGGGGGGACGGACGGGTGGGGGGGTTTATATATTAGTATTATTAATTATAATTATAATAATAATAATAATAATAATACATAATTTGTAATTGATTTGGAAAAAACGGGGAATTATGGAAAGAGGTTTTAATTTGTAATTGATTTGATTGAATTATTTGTAATGGAATTTTTCAATATTTTAAAATTTCAAATTTAAATTATTGCGGGGTTTTTAATTTTAAATTCATTTTTTTAATTTAAATATAATTAAAAACTTAATAATTATATTGTTGGAGGGTTTTTTAAAACTAATTATTGAATTATATAACTTACTCCTATTAATTGTATAGTTAATTGCATAATTAAATTATATACAAAATAATTGCATTACATTAAAATAATAATATAAAAAAAATGGCTCTCCAAAATGCCTTTTACCATTAAAGTGCACACCAAAGCCAAAGCTATTTTTACACTATTCAAACATCCATTTTAAAGATTTGACTCTCCAAAATGCCTTCTCCCACTGGAGATGCTCTAGATGATATCTTCAACTCACGAGTCATGGATATCATCTACTACTCTTTTAAATTTAAAAAATAGTATGATATAATTTACAATAATTAGAGAGAATGGAGAGTGAAAGGGAAAAGAAAAAAACATTGAAAATACGATAAACCTTTAATGATGATATCACCGTATCACTAAAAAATATTAATGAGATGAATCTAGTGACACTAAGAAGGATGGTCACATGAGTGATTTGATTATGTTCGAGACTCGTTTGATTTGAACAACTCGTGTATCATACTCTGGTAATCATTGTCAATCTTTTTTGATGTCATTAAATTTATTTTATCAAAATCTTTTTTAAAATACCAATAATGTCATTATTGAAGTTTTAAGTGTTTATGGAGTTTTTTTTTTTACTTTTTTCTCTCCCCTCTCCTCACAAATTACAAGGAAAAAAGAAAAGAGGAAAAAAACATGTAAGCACACGGAAGCTCTAGTAATAATATCACTAATATTATTGAAAAGATATCATCGATATGCATCTAATAATATTAAAAAAATCAATAATTATTGAATTGTGACACAAGTCAGAAGATAGAATAAGTCTCAATATATTTGAACGACTTGTGTAGCTCACTTCGGTTATAGTACATTATTTTTCTTGATGCTATTGAGATTATATTGCACATGTTTTTTTAACAATATTAATGATATTATCATCAAAGTTATAGTGTAATTAGATTTTTTTTTCTTTTTTTCATTATAAATTTATGCTTTTTAAAATATTTTTGTATCATTATTTTATTCCTTTTTTGTGCTAAAGTACAAAAGTGCTTTATTGGTGGAGTGAGTGACGTGACATGAGTAGATATTACAAAGAACCTAAAAGAGATCGGCGTTTCACTGTAGCTCTAAACCCATTCGCACTGTTCATTCGCAATTTACTTCGGTGCATCGCGCGCGCACGTCCATCTTTTTTTTCCCACGAATGAACAGTGTATTAATGAATCTGCCCCCCAAAAACGACAAAAAAGCAGCCGGAATGAGGGGCTTCGCGGTCATTGCGCATGCCGGTCCAGTTCGCCGCACTTTTCATTTTTTTATTATTTTTCGAAATTGGCTAAATACGGAGTTAGCCCCTAATAAGACAAAATTGATGGCTTGGGAATAAAGACATACTGGTAATTGGCCTTTTATTATTATTATTATTATTTTTTTTGGTTTATGTTCGGCGTATACGGAGCACGCGACCAACAATATTCCGCCTCACGTCCGCTTAAGGTGGCGCATGCGGGCATATACAGTCACCGGAAATGAGCCACTGGCGTCGCAATCGATGCGCCTCCGCGTGGTCGCCCTCCCGGTGAGGCGCGTGTCCCCATATTATGGCAGTAAACGAGGCGGTGGCCGGTGAAACCCGCTGGACCCCTTTCTCTCTCTCTCCTGCACGTACAAGTGCAGAAGAGACCCCTGAATTGTGGTATGCTTCACGTCGGCCCCTCAACTTTCAAATTTATTTTTGGTCCTGATTTTTGTTATATAAGTTTTGATTTAGTTCGATTGGGTCCTTCAATTGCAATTAATTAAATGTGAATGTTTCACTTCGGTCCTCCTTCTTTTAATTTCTGGATTAGATTTAAATAACTCAATTAATGCGGTCCACAAGTTTCGATTGTTTCAATTTTATCCTTTGATTGAAATTGATAGTAGATTTGATTTTCATTTCGGCCCTTATACTTTTAATTGTTGATTTAAATCCCTGGACTTTTGATTTTCATGTCGGCCCTTATACTTTTAATTTTTTATTTTGATCCTTTTCTTTTTAATGGAATAATCCCTACTTTTGCCCATGTATATATAAGTGTGCTCTTATCTTTGATTTTTAATTTTTGTTATTTTCTTATTTGTTGAGGTGATATTTTTTCTTTTAAATTAGCTCTTAAATTTTATGTTGATCATTTGAGAATTGATATTTCTTTTTTCTTCTCCCTATGTTCTTTCTTTTAGTTTTTTATTGGGTTTTTTTTTTCTATTTTCAGGTCAGGTTAAAAAAATTTACCTAATAATTTTTTTTTCTTTTTGTGAAAGTTTTAAAGATTTTTTTAGCCTTTATTTATTTTTGTTTTTTTCATCGTTAACACAGTAATAATAATAATAATAATAATAATAATAATAATAATAATAATAATAATAATAATAATAATAATAATAATAATAATTTTAGTTATTTTTCTTGCTTACTCTTTATTTAATGTTTTTGATTTTTTTTTCACTGAGGATAATTTGATAGATTTTATTGTTTTGACAGTAATAACAATGATAATTTTAGAAATTAAGACTTTGATTTTGTTGTTTTTATAATAGGTTGTGATGATCTATTATATTATATTAAATCTTGCATATATGAATATTATATTTCAATTTTGAACCAGCGATTCCTGTTAATTTCTTTAATCTCAATAATTATAAAAATTGTTTGTTCAGTCCGCAACGTAGTGTGATCAATTTTTTTAATTTTCAAGTCAAATGATTTTTTTTTCAGTTAATAATTTTTATTTGATTTATTTATTTATTTTATTTTATTATTTTCTCTTTCTGTTATTTTTTTATTGGTTGTTTTTTTTTTCAATCAAATGAATTTTTTTACCTTATAATTTTTATTTTATTTTTTGTTTACTCTTTTGTTAAAGTTATTTAGATTTTTTTAATATTTCATTTTTTTTCATTATTAACACAATAATAATAATAATAACAACAACAACAGCAACAACAAATTATTTTAATTATTTTTCTTGCTTACTTTTTTTAATTAATTTGATATTTTTTTATTATTTTGACAGTAATAGCGATGATAGTTTTAGATGTTAAGACTTCGATGTTGTTATTTTTATAATAGGGTGTGGTGATCTGTTTTATTATATTTAATTTTGCATATATAGATATTATATTTTAATTTTGGATTGGCAAATCCTATTTATTTTTTTAATCCAAACAATTATAAAACTTATTTACTCAGCCCGCAGCATAATGCGGTATATTTTTTAAAATTTTCAAGTCAAATGATTTTCTTAAAATATTGCTTTCCCCTTGCATTTTTTTTTAACTGGCTTCCTTTTTTTTTTTAATAAACGGGGACCTTTTTTATTTTTTTTTATAACCGAGGTGTTTAGCTCAGTTTTTTTTTTTTTACCAGGTTTCTTTTTTTTGTGTTTTTTTAACTAGGGTATCCGTGACAACAAATTTATGATTAATCATTTCATCTTCTTAGCAAATTTTCTAACAATTTTTATCAAAAATATTTTAGCAATAACAACATTCAATCACTTTTTAGTGGAAAAAAAACCCGTTTTGAATAAATTTTATCAATTATAATTTAACTAATTAAATATTAAAATAATAAAATACAGAACGTATCAAATCAATCAGTTTTCTATATAAATAAAAAAGTCCAGCGCATCGCGCGGGCAAAACCGCTCAAATTTATTAAATCTTAGCACTCGTAGTTGTTAATTCCTATCGTCTTTTCATGTATTTTTTCAAAATTTCTTGATATTATCCATAACATATGTGGATTGAAAATTCTAAAAACTTTCAGGTTAACCTGCTTTTAAATCTTGAATTTAACAAGCATTTGTAATTCATCTCGATTAGGTTAATTCCAAGTAAATCTATTTAACTTAGTTTTGTATACGAGTCGGTTAGCCCGCGCGTTGCGCCGGGCTTTTTATATATAGCAAACTTATTATTTATGTGGTAAGCAAAGAATTTTTTAGTTGATAAATAGAGAATTGTAAATTTTAAATCATGCTATAATTTTTTTTTTATGTATTGAATTAGTTGATTATTGCTATAAGCTTAAATACTCAGATAATAATTCAATTTTGAAATTTAAAAATTATAAGCGATAAAATTTATGAAAGATTAGCGAATTGTAATTTGAGTATTGCAAGACCATAATTGATTAATTGTTTAGTATGTATTAATTGTTTTGATGGTTATTTAATTGGTTGATATAAATCTGTAATCAATAAAATGAATGAAAGATGATATTTTGTTGTCTTGGACTGAATGTGTTGATGGTTAAATATTTTTTAACAGTTACTAAGCATGTAACTGGTTGATAGCAATATTGTAAGCGCTGAAATCTATTAAAGATAGATTATTTTTTGTTTGCATTGATCTGGTTGGTTGTTGACATTATTTTACTGGCTTGGAGAATAATTTAGTCACAGTTTGGATTTGAATTATGTGTTGATTTAATTAACTCATAGATAGCAAAATTGCAATGTTTTGATTATCTGGTGTGTTTTAATTGGATTGATAATTATATAATCAGTTGGTCGAAAAAATGTAATAGATTATATCGATTAGAGATTTCTGTTTGCTGTAGTCAATTGGGAATTTGTTGGTGGTTGGTTTTGTTGTAATTGTGTGGCCGATCATTTAATTTTTCTTTATTCAGTTGTGTTTACTGGTTATGAAAATATTTTTTGTATCCATTTGTATGGTGAATTATTTGATTGTTTGGTGTGATATTTTTTTGTTGTAGTTTATTGATCAATTTATGAATGTGTTTTAATCGGTTATTTGTAATTGTGTGGCCGATCATCTACTATTATATAACTATATTAAATGTATCTCAGAATACTTATATTAAGTTTTTATATTGAAAAAATCCTAGGTCATGTTTTTTTTTCCCTATATATATTCTTAGGCGAAAGACTAAAAATATA
>CM018589.1:7148737-7601237 GCA_009078335.1 Salix brachista | reverse complement strand
CCCCATTAGTGGGGCTTAACTTAAGAAAATTTCAATTGAGAAAATAAGTTTGCATGCATAATAGTCCATCATATATATGTGGGGCTAGAGTCAAGGTCCCTTAGAGAGCAAGATAAATGCATTTTATGCATGGGAGTCAGCCACAATAGTGACACTATAAATTTGTTAGACATGAGAAAATAAAGCTTTGATCATAAAATTAATGTATCAACCACAAGTGTAGAGATAATGAGCAATTTATAGTCAGACACGTGAGTAAATACTAGCAAAATAACATATATCTTAGGCATGAAAGCTAGGTTAAATGAAGGATTGATTGTTGTTTATATAAATTAACTTATAAAAAAGGTTTACGAGAGGTTAGAAATAATAACCTTTATTGTTAAGTTTATGTTTTTAGTATTCTTGTGTTAAAATCATCATTTTGAGTCAAATACTATAAGAAAAAGTTAACCCAAAGATTAGGGCTTATGTGTTAATTGTTGGAGTGAAATGCCCGGGTTACTGTAATACGGCTACAAGTGGCTGATGAAGAAAATATCTATGGTAAAAAATATGACAATGATATTTCTGAAAATTATGAAAGTAAATTTAAATACATGTATGATTTGTAAATGTCATGATGTAATTTTTATTCTAAATTTTTAGTATGTTTATTTCTTACAAGTTTTTCATATGTTTCACAAAACTATAAATGAATTTTCTTTTAGCTATATGACTTTTGTATTTTATGATATTTATGGTAGTCCTAGAAACATTGTAATAAATATAAATGTTGAATCTATAAGGAATAATACTTTTTTAGGATGAAGTCATATTAATGACAATGAATTCATTATTTTCATTATAAATATGAGATTGTGATGTTATACTATTTTAAGTCTTACAATTGTAGAATCATATTATAAATGCTTTGGTGATTGTTGAATTGAATATATGTGAATAATTATAGGTAATGTTATTGAATAGGTATGAGTGTATCTCTCATATATATCATGTATCTCTTGTATCCACATAATAAATATAACATGAATGTTACATTGACCTGACCTTCTTTTTAATAAGCTAGAAGCATTGGTCATCTAGGGCTAAACACCTAGTCTTTTTTTGACTTGTATATTTTTCTCTCCTTTCATTTTAATTAAAATAAATAAATTAAATATATATTTATGATATTATATTGATTTAGAACTTGAGTTAGGGAAGGGGTTGCATAAGGTTTAATAACATTATATGAAAAATTCATCATGGCAACACGCGAACGATGTATTATTTTTACATATTTAATAAATTTACATTAAAATTACAAGATGTACTATTTTATCATAATAAAATTTTGATTTTATGATCATAATATATTTTCTCTATAAAATAAATATTATGGAAATAACTGGAAAATTAAAGCATGCTGATAAGATTAAAGAGTTTTAATTAGAAAAATACTATTTTATTAATCTTTGTTTCAAATCATCCAATTTATTTTATATTTGCTATGATTGATTTTGATTTTTATTAAATAAATATAATAGAATAAAATAATTTGTAGAAAAAAACATATATTAATAAGAAAAAGGTAGGAAACATCCTAGGAAGTCATTTTATCTTAATTAAATTTAAATTATTACTCGTCATATTATAAAAATAGTTTCATATATTTAAATAAAAAAACTTAAAAGGTTCGTCACAACACGAGATCAATCTATCTATCTATCTATCTATCTTAATTTGCGTGTAACTCTTGACTTTTTAAATCAGTTTTTGGTTAGAGTTTACAACTCTTTTTTAACATTTTATTGGCGCATATGATTTTTTATTTACTTTATAAAGTTTATGCATCAAATTCTCAATTCTTTATATTAGAGAAAAATGTTGATAGTTTTTGTACACTTGAATGTTGAAAAAACTTTTGATTCCACCTCAAATGAAGCTAATGTGTGAGATTTTGAGAGAATATATATTTCTCTTAGTTAATTTTATTTTAAAATATCTATACTTTTTCTATTTTATGTTATTATGATTTTTTTAAAGGTTTTGTCTTGTAACATTGTTATAATTTCACTTTCATCTGTATTATTTGATATTAAAACTCATCAATTCCTAATGATTTTGGTTAGAGACTGGTAAGGATGTACATCAGAGCTCAATGATTCCTATAAAGGTCATAGAACATGGTGTGCTTCTGTAGGAGGAGATGGTGGTGTTCCTCCTCGAGAAAAAAAGTTCTAAGAACTAGTTTGTAGTTTTTGTATGTATTAGTTATTGCTAACAAAAATCTTAGTGGTGTAATTTTTGATAGGCCTCTCAACACGAAGATGTTATGTTAGGGATCCAAGATAAAACACCCCGAAGAAATATATTGTGCTAGAGATTTATGATGAAGCACCTTGCATGCATATTTTAAAGACTCATGGTGATTCACAATAAAATGATGTTAATAGTGTAGGACAATATCTAGCCAAAGTTCAAACTCAAGAACAAACAAATCCATGGGGAGAATAATGCAAAAGCTCTTGGAAGAATATATATATATATTTCTTAATTAATTTATTCCTTTTCACTATGCTTTTTTTATTTTTATTTTTTATTATTTGAAGGGAATAATATTGCTTGTTTATTTTCCTAATTAGCATTACTAGATTTTTTCTATGTTGTATAAATAAAGTATTGTAATAGTTTAGTGACAAGAAAGACATGAATGGATAAAAAATAAATATTTTTTAAATGTTTTGAATTTAACTTGTAACAAACTTTATTATTTTCATCTAAAAGTAGAAATGACAAGTTTTACTAGAATTAGATTCTATTTGTTTTGATCTTGTCGTAAATAAAAGCAACATAGAAAATATAAAAAAAACACGTGGTTATTCTTAAAGTGTTTTTTTTTAATATGTTAAATTAATGTTTTTAAAATTATGTTTTATATGAGTATTTTTAAATGATTAAAAAAATAAATTTAAAATAAAAAATTAATATTTTCCAAAAATAAAATAAAAAACAACATGTCGCATTGACAAACACAGTCATAAAGCCGGCAAGCAAAGACTGGTTTCTGTTATTTCACTCCGCTTTATTTTTTTCACTCATGTTGCCTGCCCGAAGCTTTAACCTCGTGATACTTTCTACAAAACCCAACCCCCCCTCCCTCTCTCTCTCACCACGTACTCTACTCAGCAGTACTTTCTCCACTCTCTTCTTCTCTCTCCTCTTCTCATGGAATCTCACCGGAAAACAACCAAAAACCGAGACCAGAAACCACCCTTGACTGTCTGAGAGCTGAACGTTATAAGCTCGGCTGTTTTTCGGAGACTTCCTGATAAACGTACCATCAATCAGATGTCATTAGTTTTTGACTCTCTTACTGTCATCCTTGTAACTTTTCTGCTATTACTGAGTCATGGCCGAGTTGACTCTGAGCCTGTCCAAGACAAGCAAGCTCTCCTTGCCTTTCTTTCTCAGGTTCCTCACGAGAATCGCCTTCAATGGAACCCTAATGCCTCTGTCTGTACCTGGTTCGGGATCGAGTGCGATGCTAACCAGTCTTTCGTGTACAGTCTCCGGCTTCCCGGTGTTGGGCTCATGGGCTCCATTCCGACAAACACACTTGGCAGGCTGAGTCAACTCCGAGTCCTGAGTCTTCGCTCGAACCGTCTCTCTGGTGAGATCCCCTCAGACTTCTCTAATTTTACCCTCCTCCGAAGCCTGTATCTCCAAAACAATGTGTTTACGGGTGATTTTCCTCCGAGCTTGACTCGATTAACTCGGGTATCTCGTCTTGATCTCTCGTCAAACGATTTCACCGGTTCAATCCCATTTTCTGTCAACAATTTGAACCACTTGACAGGGCTGTTTTTGCAGAACAACCGATTCGCGGGTAGCTTACCAAGTTTAAACCTGTCAAATTTGACAGATTTTAATGTTTCCAACAACAATCTAAACGGCTCAATCCCTCCAGTTCTGGCCAGGTTCCCTGCAGCCTCTTTTTCTGGAAATTTACAGCTCTGTGGTAGCCCATTACCGTCTTGCAACCCGTTTTTCCCATCCCCAGCTCCATCCCCATCAGAAACCCCACCTGTGCTTCCATCATCGCGCAAAAAGTCCAGGAAACTTTCCACGGTTGCAATTGTTTTAATCGCAGTGGGCTCTGCTTTAGTTGCTCTATTATTGCTGTTCTTTTTGATTTTATGTCTCCGGAGGAAACAGCGGAGTCGGCCCGCGAAAGCTCCGAAGCCAACAGCGGCGGCACGCGCTGTGGCAGTGGAGGCAGGGACATCATCCTCAAAGGACGATATTACTGGTGGGTCAGCGGAGGCTGAGAAGAACAAGCTGGTGTTTTTCGAAGGAGGGATTTACAGCTTCGATTTGGAGGATTTATTGAGGGCATCTGCGGAGGTGCTGGGGAAAGGAAGTGTAGGGACTTCATATAAGGCTGTGCTGGAGGAAGGGACTACCGTGGTGGTGAAGAGGTTGAAAGATGTGGTGGTCACTAAAAGAGAGTTCGAGTCTCAAATGGAGGCTTTGGGGAAGATCAAGCACGATAATGTGGTTCCAATGAGAGCTTACTATTACTCAAAAGATGAGAAGCTGCTGGTTTCTGATTTCATGCCTGCCGGTAGCTTGTCTGCTCTTCTTCACGGTATGGTTTCTGATCTCTTCACTTCTAATCTCAGTCTCCATTATTCTTTTCTTCCGTTGCTGTTCTTCATCCGATACTCTTACTCAAAATTTCGACCACATTTTCCTTTCAAAATGGAGATTTTGTTCTCATTTAATGCTCTGTCAAAATTTTAGCAACTGGCTTGACTAAATTGCCTGCTCCGGCTGTCATTGAATTACTTTTTTTTCATGGATAAAAGTTTATTTGAGGAACAAATGTAGCGAGCAGATCATTACTTTTGTTCTCATTTAATTACGGTGCAAATTCTGTAGCTGCGGCTAATGAGCAGCTGGTTAAGTCTCTCTCTCTCTCTCTCCCCCCATTCAATGGAGAAGACGAAAAAGGGTAAAAGGAGAGAGGAGAAACAAAATAAAATTAAAACCAACATTCTTAGAGTGCGAACTACGCAGGCTGGCGCGCGCGTCATGGTTGTCGTTTTGTCTGCTTGCCTTTTTTTTTCTTTTTCTTTTTCTTTTTTCAATGCTACACCTACACTGTCGACACAATTATGATTGGGCGACGCCCATGATTAACAACGGAGCTACCGACCGACATCATTGCGGTGACGAGGCATATATTATTAACCAATTAGATGAATGCCGAGGAGTTTGTTGCCCGTAATCGATAACTCATCATGCAAGAACTGAGCTTTTATTTTCATCAAAATTTAGATTTTTTGATGTGCTGTATATAAAATAAAATAAAATAAAATAAAAAATTATGTTCTTTATAATCTAGGAGTATCTTTTATCAATGGAGTCTGGCACGCCTATTCATGAATTCTTATGACTTTTCCAGTACTACAGTCACATGGGCTAGCTGTATGGTAGTAGTCACTTTTGCTTTCTTTTTTTTCCTTCTTGTGGGACTGGGACTTTGTGACTGGTTGGGCTGTGAGAGTGATTGTGTTTTCGTTTAAAAATAATGTTTGTTTATAAATATGTTAAAATAATAATTTTTTATTTTTTTAAAATTATTTTTGATATAGTAAATGAAAATAATATAAAAATATCAAAAATTATTTAATTTAAAAAATAAAATAAAAAAATCATTTTTTTTCAAAAAAAAAAAACTTTTAAAAGTGGCCTTCGATCATTTTAGGATTAAGGGTGGTTTGGACAATTCATGCTCTCCCAATTTTCTTTGCCCACAGAAAAAGAAGAATCAGCGGATGTCGTGTAACGTCTTGCAATTTGTGTAATCGCTTTCACATTTTGCGTTGAGATTTTTGCGAGTGGCATTATACGTTGCATGGTGTTACGGTAGAATATTATTTTCTTTGTTACAACCGGGTCACCGGAACTAACAAGCGTCTCTATATCAGGTAGCAGAGGGTCAGGCCGCACTCCCCTGGACTGGGATAACCGGATGAGAATAGCAATGAGCACAGCAAGAGGTCTAGCCCACCTCCACCTTGCGGGCAAGGTGATTCATGGCAACATCAAATCGTCTAACATTCTCCTCCGACCGGACCACGACGCATGCGTTTCAGATTTCGGGCTCAACCCGCTCTTCGGCACCTCCACGCCACCTAACCGAGTAGCAGGCTACCGCGCCCCAGAAGTGGTAGAAACCCGCAAGGTCACCTACAAATCCGATGTGTACAGTTTTGGTGTGCTGCTACTCGAGCTCCTAACCGGAAAAGCACCCAATCAAGCCTCGTTAGGCGAGGAAGGTATTGATTTGCCCAGGTGGGTCCAGTCGGTGGTTCGCGAGGAATGGACCGCTGAGGTTTTTGACGTGGAGTTGATGAGGTACCATAACATCGAGGAGGAGATGGTGCAGCTGTTGCAAATAGCAATGGCTTGTGTTTCAACTGTTCCTGATCAAAGACCAGCAATGCAAGAGGTTGTGAGGATGATTGAGGATATGAACAGAGGAGAGACGGATGATGGATTGCGGCAATCATCCGATGATCCATCTAAAGGATCCGACGGTCATACTCCTCCACCAGAGTCCAGGACGCCACCTAGCACTGTCACGCCATAGAAATTCTCCGTCGAAGAAAATGCATGTTGTGCTGAAGGGTAGAATGTGCACTCGGCGTAGGTATCAGCGGTAGAGTGCGCATCTGGTAGGAGGAGGGCGGTTTAGGGTGGTGCTACACGTGTTTTTTCTTCTTTTTTTTTCTTTCATTTTTATGGGTTTATTATTTTAATTTTTTCTTCTTCTTTTGCAACGATTGCCAAAGGTGGGGCGATTTATAGTCTGCATTGTTTTGGAGGGACGGGGATTTCATGAACTGATTGGAATTTCACCATTTGATGGATTTAGTTGGGTTTTATTAAATTCTTTCCTCCAAATTTCTCACTAGGACGTAATTCGGTAGCTCTCAACACCCCGTCTTCTGATCATGGTGTTTTTTATTTTATTTTTTTAATTTTATTCCCACCAAATTCTATTTTTATTATTATTACCATGATTTGCCAGCTTTGTGACCGGAAAAAAGCGTATAAATGTGGAACACTAGCAAGTTAAAGCTATTTAAAAATAATTATTTTTAGAACTCACCAGTCTTGAACTCCAGAACACCCTCTGCTACGCAAGACCCCACATGTGCAAACAGCATAATTTTCTTTCGATGCGGCTGGCTCATAAATAATGTGTGAAGTCCAACCGACTACGTGGCTCATGATGATAATGTATGAGCTCGGTCCCACCACGTTTGTCTGGCGGTAGGACCGTCATGTGTGGGATTGACCAATGATGGATACCCTATTGCCACGTGGCGAGTGATAGCATGTGTGTTCGTGGAGGGGAATGGAAGCTAGGTGGTGTAAGATTTGTCCGTTTAGGAAGTCAATGATCAACGGAACCAGGGTGGGGAACAGGCTGGCCTGCTTTTTACTCTTTCTTTTTCTCACAGTCTACTGATCCACGCAACCACAGCTGCCTCCGCCTCACCGCTTCTGTCACCCACCTCCCACCGTATATTTTCTGATCGTGACATTTATAACCTGTGATATTTCACAATTATTTTTCTATCTATATTATTCCACCAATATTTTTAATCAACTTTACTAATTTTAAAAAATATTCACCTCCAAAGGGATTTTTTGTTTTCTTTCTTTGTTTTACTCTCTTAGTTAAAACGAGTTGGGTAGCCCGCGCGTTGCGCCAGACTTTTTATATGTAGCAAACTGATTATTTATGTGGTAAGCAAAGAATTTTTTAGTTGATAGATAGAGAATTGTAAATTTTAAATCATGTTATAATTTTTTTTTATGTATTGAATTAGTTGATTATTGTTATAAGATTAAAAACTCAGATAGTAATTCAATTTCGAAATTTAAAAATGATAAGCGATAAAATTTATGAAAGATCAGCGAATTGTAATTTGAGTATTGCAAGACCATAATTGATTAATTGTTTAGTATGTATTGATTGTTTTGATGGTTATTTAATTGGTTGATGTAAATCTGTAATCAATAAAATGAATGAAAGATGATATTTTGTTGTCTTGAATTGAATGTTTTGATTGTTAAATATTTTTTAACAGTTATTAAGCATTTAACTGGTTGATACGAATATTATAATCGCTGAAATGTATTAAAGATAGATTATTTTTTGTTTGCATTGATTTAGTTGGTTGTTGACATTATTTTACTGTCTTGGAGAATAATTTAGTCACAGTTTGGATTTGAATCGTGTGTTGATTTAATTAACTCATAGATTGCAAAATTGCAATGTTTTGATTATCTGGTGTGTTTTAATTGAATTGATAATTATATAATCAGTTGGTTGAAAAAATGTAATAGATTATATTGATTAGAGATTTTTGTTTGCTGTAGTCAATCGGGAATTTGTTGGTGGTTAGTTTTGTTGTAATTGTGTGGCCGATCATCTAATTTTTCTTTATTCAGTTGTGTTTACTGGTTATGAAAATATTTTTTGTATCCATTTGTATGGTGAATTATTTGATTGTTTGGTGTGATATTTTTTTGTTGTAGTTTATTGATCAATTTGTGAATGTGTTTTAATCGGTTATTTGTAATTGTGTGGCCGATCATCTACTATTATATAACTATATTAAATGTATCTCAGAATACTTATATTAATTTTTTATATTAAAAAAGTCCTAGGTCATGTTTTCTTTTCCCTATATATATTCTTAGGCGAAAGATTAAAAATATATATATAAAAAATTAACACCATTACTGTCAAAAGAATAGAAATTATTAAATTATGAAGAGCAAAAAAAATATTAACAAAAGAGTTACTAACAAAATAATTGTTATTATTATTATTATTGTTATTATTATTATTATTATTATTATTGTTATTATTATTGTTATTATTATTATCGTTATTATTATTGTTATTATTGTTATTATTGTTATTGTTATTATTATTATTATTGAAATAATTGTTATTATTATTATTGTTGTTGTTGTTGTTATTATTGTTATTATTATTATTATTATTATTATTGTTATTATTATTATTATTATTGTGTTAAGTACACTTATATATAAATGGACAAAAGTAGACATTATTCTATAAATAAAAATAAATAAATTTGTGAATGTGTTTTAATCGGTTATTTGTAATTGTATGGCAGATCATCTACTATTATATAACTATATTAAATGTATCTCAGAATACTTATATTAATTTTTTATATTAAAAAAATCCTAGGTCATGTTTTCTTTTCCCTATATATATTCTTAGGCGAAAGACTAAAAATATATATAAAAAAAATTAACACCATTACTGTCAAAACAATAGAAATTATTAAATTATGAAGAGCAAAAAAAATATTAACAAAATAGTTACTAACAAAAATAATTGTTATTATTATTATTATTGTTATTATTATTATTGTTATTATTATTATTATTGTTATTATTGTTATTATTATTGTTATTATTATTATTGTTATCATTATTCTTATTATTGTTATTATTATTATTGTTATTATCATTATGATTGAAATAATTGTTATTATTATTATTATTATTATTGTTATTATTATTGTTACTATTATTATTATTATTGTTATTATTGTTATTATTATTATTATTTTTAAGCTGAACATAATTATATTATTATTTTTATTATTATGAAAGACTAAAATTATTTTAGAAACTTTAACAAAAGGAAAAAAAAATATCATTGCCATCACTGCCAAAAGATTAAAAATTATTAAATTATACAGAGAAAAAAAAAACATTAACAAAAGAGTAAGCAAGAAAAACAATTAAATTATTATTATTATTATTATTATTATTATTATTATTATTATTATTATTATTGTGTCAAGAACAAAATTAAAATTCGGAGACAATTTTTTTTTATTTTATCCGATTCATCATTATATGATTATATTAGATGTATTTAAGAATACTGATATTAATTTTTTTTATTAAAAAAAATTTAGGTCATGTTTTCTTCGTCCTATATATATTCCTATGAGATAATATTCAATAAATATTAGAACATATAATTAATGAAAGACTACAAATATTTTAGAAACTTTAACAAAAGGAAAAAAAAAATCATTTCCATTACTGTCAAAACAATAAAAATTAATAAATTATACGAAGGAAAAAAAAAATTAACAAAAGAGGAAGCAAGAAAAACAATTAAATTATTATTATTATTATTATTATTATTATTATTATTATTGTGTTAAGTACAAAATTAAAATTCGAAGACAATTTTTATTTTATTTTACCCGATTTATCATTATATGATTATATTACATGTATTTAAGAATACTGATATTAATTTTTTTTATTAAAAAAAATTTAGGTCATGTTTTCTTCGCCCTATATATATTCCTATGAGATAATATTCAATAAATATTAGAACATATAATTAATGAAAGATTAAAATTATTTGAGAAACTTTAACAAAAGGAAAAAAAAAATCATTGCCATTATTGTCAAAACAATAAAAATTATTAAATTATACGAAGGAAAAAAAACATTAACAAAAGAGGAAGCAAGAAAAATAATTAAATTATTATTATTATTATATTATTATTATTATTATTATTATTATTATTATTATTATTATTATTATTATTATTATTATTATTATTATTATTATTATTATTATTATTATTATTGTGTTAAGTACAAAATTAAAATTCGAAGACAATTTTTATTTTATTTTATCCGATTTATCATTATATGATTATATTACATGTATTTAAGAATACTGATATTAATTTTTTTTATTCAAAAAATTTTAGGTCATGTTTTCTTCGCTCTATATATATTCCTATGAGATAATATTTAATAAATATTAGAACATATAATTAATGAAAGACTAAAAATATTCGAGAAAGTTTAACAAAAGGAAAAAAAAGTCATTGCCATTATTGTCAAAACAATAAAAATTATTAAATTATACGAAGGAAAAAAAAACATTAACAAAAGAGAAAGCAAGAAAAATAATTAAATTATTATTATTATTATTATTATTATTATTATTATTATTATTATTATTATTATTATTATTATTATTGTGTTAAGTACAAAATTAAAATTCGAAGACAATTTTTATTTTATTTTATCCGATTTATCATTATATGATTATATTACATGTATTTAAGAATACTAATATTAATTTTTTTTATTCAAAAAATTTTAGGTCATGTTTTCTTCGCTCTATATATATTCCTATGAGATAATATTCAATAAATATTAGAACATATAATTAATGAAAGACTAAAAATATTTTAGAAACTTTAACAAAAGGAAAAAAAAATATCATTACCATTACTGTCAAAACAATAAAAATTATTAAATTATACGAAGGAAAAAAAAATTAACAAAAGAGGAAGCAAGAAAAACAATTAAATTATTATTATTATTATTATTATTATTACTATTATTATTATTATTATTATTATTATTATTATTATTATTATTATTATTATTATTATTATTATTGTGTTAAACACACTTATATATACATGGACAAAAGTAGGGGTTATATTAGAAATTTAAGAAAATAAAAGTACAAGGGGTGAAATGAAAATAAAATATAAAGGGATGAAAATCAAAAATTAAAAGTTTAAGGGCTGAAATGAAAATCAGATTTATTAATATTTTCAATTGAAGGACAAATTTGCAAAAATGGAAACTATTGTACCGAATATATTTAAACCTTTTCAACCCAATCCGGAAATTAAAAGAAGGAGGACCGAAGTGAAACATTCACATTTAATCAATTGCAATTGAAGGACCCAATCGAAGGAAATCAAAACTTATATAACCGAAATCAAGCCAAACTGCACAGTATATAACACAATGCAAAGTCAAGGGACCGAAGTGAAAGTATACACAACTCGGGGGGCTCTTCTGCACTTTGACGTGCAGGAGAGAGAGAAACGGTGCAACCGGCTTTAACCGGCCACCGCCGCGTCCACGGCCACCGTGTTGCAAAACGCGCCGCATCGGGAGGAAGACCAAGAGGAGGCGAACCGGATTAGGCGCCGGTAGCCCATTTACGGCTACCGTATCATACCGCATGCGCCACTTGAAAGGGGCGTTAGGGGGAACACCGTGCGTCGCGTGATAGGCACGCGCCTGACAGAATTTCGAAAAATAAATAATTAATAATGGTCAGTTACCTTTTTAGCACTGTCCCTAAATAATACATTTTGTCTTATTAGGGGCTATAACCGTATTTAGCCGTTTTTAAAAAAAAAACCCATGCGGCGGACCGGACCGAATCGGACCGGTACGGACGCGCGCAATTACGCCTTTAGCCCTCAGACGAAAACGCTATTTTGTCTTATTACCGGGCTAAAATCGTCACTACACTGTTCATAGCTGGAAAAAACAAAAAAAAATAGGGTGGACGAACTCGCGCGACACACGGATGAAAAAGCTCGTGTCCACAGTGATTTCAGAGTGTGTGAACAGTAATGAATAGTGATTTTCGTATTCTTTTAGTTATTTGTTAATACTCTAGCAATCAATAATAATCATTTTTTTTCATTCTTACTTTTTTTTAATCACAACCTTTTATGCATAAATTAATAATTAATTTATAAAATATTTACATGTGTTTCTATCTTTTACATTTACCATAAATATTAGCCTTTTGTTTTAATATGTAATTTAGTGGTAACAATTTTTTTTACTTATCCATTCATATATTTCTTAATTTATTTTATAAAGCATAAGTAGCATATTTTTGTTTCTCAATGAAGAATGCTAATTATTAAGTTTAATAATTTATTTTGATTTGTTTTGTCATATAATTAAATAAAAATAGTTTCACGAACAAGTTATAAAATCCCATGACCTAAATTAATCCGCGTCGATCTAAAATGTCATCGTCTTATTTTTTTATAAAATATCATTTTTTTAATGTCAAACAATATTTTACTAGTTATCTAAGTTGGCTTTAGACAAGTCAAGTTTATTGGGTTATATAAGGGTAAAGGATAAACGACTTAATTTGAAGCTTAAGCTAAACAAGGAATAAAGATGAGAGGTTATAAGGTTGACTCTTGGAGCTATGTTTAATTTATTATCAAAGAGTTTCTTGTCATCTAAACATTATTTCTCATGTTTAAAATTTTATTGGTTCGACTTGTAGACTAGTATGGACCAATTATCTAGTTATTATCATATTCTATGAATGAAAGTGTGGGGGGTGGGGGCTCACACGTACATATACTTGAAGTTGAAACATGTCTATTAGCATATTATATGTTTACTCATGTTTGAAAATAATAATATAAGATTTGTGATAACAATACTAACTAAAAACATTTGTAATTTTAAAAATTGATGTTGTCAATAAAATTCTTGTTGGAAATTTGT
Organism: Salix brachista; assembly: GCA_009078335.1. Lineage (NCBI taxonomy): Eukaryota > Viridiplantae > Streptophyta > Magnoliopsida > Malpighiales > Salicaceae > Salix > Salix brachista. The sequence continues at coordinate 7,587,794 of CM018589.1, read as the reverse complement.
TTAAAATATGGTTAATGGGCACATTTAAGGCCAAAATAAAAATGAGGTATACTTATTTTAGGGTTAATCTTTATTGTGATTTAATCTTAAAAGTGAGCTCTTTAACATGAAATATTAACATGATTTAATCAATTGTGAGTGAATGAGAGAAGTTTTGGTTGACATGTTTTGAAGAAATCTAAAACCATAGAAAAATGAGTTTTGAGTTTAAACTCACATACATGCATGCATGACCCATAACGTAGCCTTACTTGACTTGTGCTCGAGCTTCAAGCCTAGGCCTAGACCTAGGTTAATATTTATAGTAAATTATTTTTTACGCTATAAAAAATATATTTTGTCTTCTTAAATTTTTGCTTGGGTTTGATCCATGTAGAGAGACATTGGATACAATTATTTTAAGTTTGTTGGATTTATTTACGAGTGCACTAAAACAAGAAAGAATTATTGAAATCCTAGGATGTTTATTGAAGAAAATGTTTTTTGTACCAAATAAGGAGAAATAAAAGCCTTAAAAATAAATAATTTATCATTGACAACAACAAAATTTTTAGATTTATAATATTTTAAGAGCTTCATTAATTAAGTGTTTTATATGCTTTTAATTTAAATATAATTTCTATGTATAATTAATTAATTTTCATGTTAGATTTTATTTCAATATTTTATGCAAAGTTTTATATATTGCTTTGTAAGCATGCTAACTCCTTTTGTTATGATAACAAATTTGTCATGTTGTTAAGAGCTTGTATGTTATGAACTAAACATAATTACTCACTTACCTAATCATGTAATATATTTTGAACAACAATTTTAAGACTTTATCTTAATTACTCTTTGTTTTGTTTAAATTTATGTTTTAAATTCTTTAGAATACTAGATTAATTGTTAAAGAGTATACTAGCAATTTAATTTTTAACTTAGTTTGATCTTTTATCTAGTTTGTTAGATTGATGCATGTAATATGTTAAAAAAATATTTATTAAACCTTTTATGATTATTTTAATATTTTCAGGTATGACCAACCTAATTCGAGAATGATCACTTATGAAGTACCTTTTACCCCATTAGTGGATAAGTAATTTCCTATCAATTAAATGACGTACCCATCTTTTCTACGACTAACTTAACCTATAATTGAGAAGATAAATGCTTTATGGCCTTTATTATAACAAGGCAATATCAATATTCTTATATCAAAGAGATATGCTATTAACTATTAAGTAGAACATGCCTAGTTAGCTACTTAAAAAGATCATAATAGCCCAATCAATGGATGGTTTATGTTGTGAAAAGGTGTTTGAAGAATATCAATAACAATTGGTATAAGTCAAGAAATTTAAAGTGATTTATGAAAATTAAGGGTACTAAAACCTTTTTTAAGGATAGAACAACAATAAATGTCTTTATATTAGGACTTCTTTGTAGAAAACAAATCCATCAATTTTAGTAGACTAATCATGATCTACTTGACAAAAGGCTAGATCTAGTCACTACTTTTCTATAGATAAAAAGTATATTGATTTAAAAAAAACCATATTATTGGAACTGGAAAATCATTATAAACCTTGTATGAAGTATATAGGTATTCTGTATGTCACAACAATATTCTACCTAAGAGAGAAGATTTGAAATCTAGAGCTAAATAAAATGGCACTTAATGAGAGGCTAAACTATGTAGTCTTAAAAGTCTTTCTAATAAGGAATGCCATAAACATTCCCTAGATATTCTTTTTAGCGTTGCTTATGATTTCTACATTAACATTGGAAATACAATCTTTGTAGCTTTTGAAACGAGTAAACACATGCAATTTTATTTGGGATGATATGCTTAAATAGGTTCTTGAGAGCTCAAGGAGTTTCTCACAATTTTTCTCATTTTTTCTAAAACAATTTAGGGAATTTAGGAAAGGATTTTTAAATTGAATTTATTTACTAAAGTGATTGACATGTTTTAAAGCATGGTTAATATTTGGAGAAAACATTCTATATTTTACCATTCTCTCCTAATATTTTATAGCCATGGTGTTGCCTAGAACATGTTATGTTACTTTGAGGTTAGAAAATCTTAGTATTCAGTTTTTCCTTTTTAAAGATAGAGATAATTATCTGGCAGTGTTCTTGATTTCCTAACAAATAATATAGTTTCTTAAAAGAATGAATTGACCAAAAAATTAAGGATCTACATGCTCAATAAAATGACGCAACTAGACATGAGTAGTAGAGCCCGTGAATGCTAGGGTAATTAAGAAACCTTTGAGGACAACTTAAGCCATAAATAACATGACCACCAGTCTTTTATTAACAAAAACACTAAACGGTATCGGTGATTAACTGTTCATTACTGTAGCACCAGACTCATGTGCACTGTGTATTGGCAATTTCGCCCGGTGCTTCGCGGGTGCACCTCTGCCTTTTTATTTTTTTTTATTTTTTCTACAATGTATTGGCGAAAAAAACCCCCGAAAAAGACTAAAAACGCCGCCGGTTTCAGGGGCTCCGAGGTAATTGGCCATTCCGGTCCGATCCGGCCGGTCGGTTTTTTTTTTTTTTTAATATTTCTTCAAACAGTGCAGTCACCGTTTTAGCCCTCGAAAACGACAAAATAACGCATAGGGTGGGAGGGGCGAAACGGTAATTAGCCAATTTTTTATTCTTTTTCGCGCCGGATTACTGTTGGCGCGTCCCATCATGCGCCGTCCATTTTCGCGCGCATGCGTGCTTCGGGCGGAGCGTGCTACGTCATACGGCATCCAAAAATGATCAACCGGCGTCTAGAACGATTTTTCGCCATGCGCTCTTCCACATGGGGCGGCGCGTGTATACATGTGGTTCCCAGGTACGTGTCAATGGGCGTTTGAATTTCCCCCCCTCATTTCTCTCTCCTCCTGCGCAAGCTGACGTCAGCGAAGCAGTGTTTTTGGCAAAGTTCATTTCAGTCCCTGCACGCCCGAATTTGTTGTTCTGGCCCTTATTGCAATTATAGAAGTTTTGATTTGTTTCAATTGCGTCCTTCAATTCAAAATAATTAAAATATATAGTTTCAGTTCGGTCCTCCTACTTTTAATTTCCGGATTGGCTGTAAATAGCTCAATAAATTCGGTACACAAGTTTCGATTTTTTCAAATTTGTCCTTTGATTTAAATTGATAATAAATGTGGTTTCCATTTCAGCCCTTGGACTTTTAATTTTTTAATTTAATCCCTTTATATTTGATTTTCATTTCAGCCCTTATACTTTTATTTTTTTATGTTTCAAGAATAATCCCTACTTTTGTCCATGTATATATAAGTGTACTTAGCACAATAATAATAATAATAATAATAATAATGATAATGATAATAATAATAATTTAATTGTTTTTCTTGCTTACTCTTTTGTTAATGTTTTGTTTTTTGCTCCGTATAATTTAATAATTTTTATTGTTTTGACAGTAATGGCAATGATATTTATTTTTTTTCCTTTTGTTAAAGTTTGTAGGATATTTTTAGTCTTTCATTAATTATATGTTCTAATATTTATTGAATATTATCTCATCGGAATATATATAGGGAGAAAAAAACATGACCTAGGATTTTTTGAATAAAAAAAATTAATATCAGTATTCTTAAATACATTTAATATAATCATATAATGAATAAATCGAATAACATAAAAAAAATTTGTCTTCGAATTTTAATTTTGTACTTAACACAATAATAATAATAATAATAATAATAAGAATAATAATAATAATAATAATAATAATAATAATAATAATAATAATTTGATTGTTTTTCTTGCTTACTCTTTTGTTAATGTTTTTTTTTCTCCGTATAATTTAATAATTTTTATTGTTTTGACAGTAATGACAATGATTTTTTTTTCTTTTGTTAAAGTTTGTAGGATATTTTTAGTCTTTCATTAATTATATGTTCTAATATTTATTGGATATTATCTTATAGGAATATATATAGGGAGAAGAAAATATGACCTAGGATTTTTTGAATAAAAAAAATTAATATCAGTATTTTTAAATACATTTAATATAATCATATAATGAATAAATCGGATAACATAAAAACAATTTGTCTTCGAATTTTAATTTTGTACTTAACACAATAATAATAATAATAATAATAATAATAATAATAATAATAATAATAATAATAATAATAATAATAATAATAATTTAATTGTTTTTCTTGCTTGCTCTTTTGTTAATGTTTTTTTTTCTCCGTATAATTTAATAATTTTTATTGTTTTGACAGTAATGGCAATGCTATTTTTTTTTCTTTTGTTAAAGTTTATAGGATATCTTTAGTCTTTCATTAATTATATGTTCTGATATTTATTGAATATTATCTCATAGGAATATATATAGGGAGAAGAAAACATGACCTAGAATTTTTTGAATAAAAAAAATTAATATCAGTATTCTTAAATACATTTAATATAATCATATAATGAATAAATCGGATAACATAAAAAAAATACAAATTTACTTAGGTTATCTACAATTAAAAAATATACGGGTCACTTTCCATTTTGATTACATAGATTTTATCAATTATAATTATACTAACTAAATATTAAAATAATAAAATACAATACATATAAAAACAATTAATTTTCTACATAGATAAAAAAAAACCGCCGCATCGCGCGGGTATACCGCTCGTTTATATCTATTTGATAGTATGATTGAATTTATTTTTAAAAATATTTTTATTTAGAAATACATTAAAATAATAATTTTTTATTTTTAAAAATTATTTTTAACATTATCATATGAAATAATTTAAAACTATTAATTTTTTAATTTAATATAAAAATAAAATATATTTTTTTAATTTTTTTGAAATATAATTCGGTCAGTTGACTGAGCTAACACAAAGGTCGACCATGATGATTTTAAGGACGCGTCAGTCAATAAATCCATTTGCGTGTCCGAACTTAAGGATCAACAACAATTTAGATTGCTACATTTTTGAAGAAATCAACTCATAAAACAACTATCAATCATCATCGTTAGATAGCTGAGCCTATAAAAAGGACAATTTGCTTAAAAAATACCATTACATTAGGAGGGCCCACATCGCAAGGAATATGTAGACGTTGGAGCTTAGAATTATATAATTTCACAGGGATGCATCGATTTAAAATTCTATTAAAAGCTTTAAAATAGTTATAGTGTTTGATACTGAATTTTAAAAGAGTTTTTTTTTTAAAATTGATTTGTTTAATTTTAAATTAATTGTTTTTGATATTTTAGATTATTTTTATACGCTGATGTCAAAAATAATTTTTTAAAAATAAAAAAATATATTATTTTAATATATTTTCAAACAAAAATATTTTTTAAAAATAAATATTATATTTGTGTTTACCAAGTCAAGGAAGGCGTTTTCATGTCCTTTTTAGTTTGAAAACCAAGCCAAGACTACGATTTTGCAGGACAAAAAAACTTCTTTGAAATTTAACGCGTCTCTCCAGGACCAACGAGGCTCGTGGGACCTTTAATGTTACATGCCATGTCATCGATGTTAACGACGTTTCGACAATATTTTTCTCCTAGCTCCTGTCCAAACTAGTAGGCATGCCAGGGCTTGATTCCTAGCTCGGGAGCTCCAATGCTTGCTCTGGCCCAAGTTTAATCCTTTCTATTTTTTTTAAATGTAATTCTTTAAATAATTATGAGATATATGATTTCATTTTTTTGTTTATATTCCATTAGATTAATATTGAAAACAGTTGAAATCAAGAAATGAAGATTATAAATACTTTCTTTAAACTTGTATCAATTAAAAAAGTATATTGATCCAAAATAATTATAATTTACTTTATAAATGTATTTGTAGGATTGTCCGGGAAACAACGAGCCTAAGAGTCATGATTGATTGGGAAAACGATATCAATTGCAATGATAATTCATGTAATTGTTTAGAAGACTCGGTACCTGTTTGACACTGAGTTTTAAAAGTGTTTTTTAAAAAAAGTATTTTTTTAAAAAAATAAAAAATATTATTTTGATATATTTATGAACGAAAAACACTTTAAAATTCAACCTCAACCACATTCTAAAACATTACCTCAATTTGACTGAGCAGAAAGGTATTGCAATGAAGATTCAATTGGGTTGACACCCAGAATGGTTATAAGCCAAGCAAGAGTCCTTAAGGAAATAAACTGCTATTTGCAAAAAAATGAGATGTACAATAAATTATAATTTGATTTATTTAAAAACTACGTTTTTTTTTCTAATTGTGGGGTTTTCTTATTAAAAATAAAATAAAAATATTTTGAAATTTTGAAATGTTAAAAAAAAAAGGCTCTTAGTCATCATCTTGTTTAAATGTACTGATATCTATCATGTTTTGTTAGATGATTGCACACCTATGGCTGGTTAAATTCATGAACAAGTGTTTTTTTTTTTGTTTTGAATATGGTCCTTTTATTTTTATTTTAAAAAATGGTAGGGAAGTTTTTGATTTGTATTTGTGTTTGTGTCTAGAATCGGTCTTTAGAATCTTTAATTTGGTGTTTGTGTATCTCTACTCATAATTGTTTATTTATAATCCATAAAAAATGCTTTTTTTAATGAATCCGAGTATTTGAGTTGATGGGTGTTTTGACAATATCTTTTCAACTTAGTTTTTGTATTAAATAATGATTAGAATCACTTTTTAAATAATAATAAAAAGAAGTAGCATGATCTTTATTTTATATCTAGTTCCAATTTATTTTATTTTATTGTTTTTTGTTCATTTATTTTTATTTACCTTTTTTGAATGAATTTTATTTTGATTAAAATGCATGTTAGGATATGTTTTACAAGTGATAATTGAGCTTTAAGACTAGGCCCTGTCATAAATTATTTTATTTAAATCCATATTGAATTTAGGCAAACTACCAGAAAGACCCTATATGTACATTATTACAAATTAAAAACATACAAGCAACTTACCTTATATATAAGATATTTAGGGCGACGAGTCTTTTATTTAGTATAACCAACCTCTTAATTATGAAGAGTAGTTAGGGCTCTTAATTACTATAAACTACGTGACACCTTCTTATTTATCTTTAATTTTCATATTTAGTTTTGTCACGATGTTAGGTACGACAAAATGACAACTTCATCAAGGACAATCTTAACTATCAGGTCTAAGCTTTATATGTCTAATTTGTTGATTAATGTACTTTGCCTAATTATGTTTGTTCATTCTTTTATGTTTAGATTTTATCTAGTTTTTTTTTTATATACATTTTCCTTTATTTTTTATGAATGCATTTTTATTTTATTTATTTATTTGATATAGATTTATGCTCTTTTGCACACTGCATAATAGTTTAGTTTCTCAAACACATTGCATAAGGTTATGATTAGGGGTTTCAATGGTAATTAACCTGGGCAAAACTTGTGAAAATAGCTAAACTTTCACATCAAGTCTAGTTTGTTGAGATTTGTAGAACGATAAGGCTTCACCCTAATCAATTCTTTTCTACCTTGAAAGCTTTGGTCTATTAAGGTTTTTCAACCGAGCAGCGAAAGACCTTTTTCTTAGGTTTTCACCTTATAATATCATAATGGGCAAGCCTTGCAAAGATCAAATCTTGACTCAAAGTCATGATATTTTTCAGGATGAAATGGATGGTAAAATGATAACATATACCCCACCATAATTCCAATAAAAGACTAAAACATTGCAATAAATTGAGAGGGATTTTCTTAACCATAAACTCAATACCAAGTTTCTTGACTCGAAGAATATAACTCGTCTTGTTATTTCAACTAATAAACCAAAAGATGAAAGATCCAAGTAATAGCTTAGACAAAATTAGTATTTATGGGCTTTCTTTGTTGGTTATTATCCCATCTCAAGTTTTATTATATAAACACTTGATGAAACTATCTCATCTCAAGTTTTATTATATAAACACTTGATGAAAGTTTTCCTTTTCCAATGTGGGATAAACTTTTGAAATAACTTTTAATATCTTATAACTTTTACAACAAAGACTACTACGGTTAGCACAAAAAGCCATATTACCTCTATTTTACCCAAGATAACACGACCAATTTATCATATTCTTAACCTTATCAAATTTATTCCTCACCAAACAATTCAAGCACCATGGTTAGAATGTTTTTCTAAGCACCACCATATTGTCTACATCAATTTCCCAACAATCTTCATAGCAGGTAGTGATAATATACATCACCTTTTAGCTAGCACTAACAACTTTCCTACTATAAAAATACTCTACCATTTTTCTATTAGTAAACCAATTAAGAAACTACACCAACACTTGCTTAAAATAGGATAAATTTCTCATGATCTACTCCAACAACCTTACCTTTATTGATATGAAACCTAAGAAAAAAAATGATTATCATTCAAGAACGATTGGTCATAACATTGAAACATGTCACACTCTTAAACAATGTGTGCACTTGTTAACCAAACATGATCATATAACAACTATATATATTATAAAATGCTTTAATTGTCTAACCATGCTCTGATACCATTGTCAGGTTCTTGAAATTCATACACGCAATAAAAATGATAAATTTAAAAATTATGCGAGAGTTATAAGGATCCCGTTAGATACATATAAGTTGTTTAAAGTTTATGCGAAGATCAACTAAATATTTGAATTTCTTTCTGACTTTGAATGCATGCTTCAAGGCCGGGTTGTCAAAAATAAAAATCATCTAATTGTTCAGTCTTTAACGGTAATTCATACAAATCACCAATGACTTAACCTTTCAACGATCGATTTTTCAGTGTGATTATTATCATTTATAAAAAAATAATATGATTTAAATATTTTAGCATAAAATGTATCTGTAATATCAAATCATATTTATTCAGAACATTATAGTTATTTGATCCTATAAACTAACAACAAACCCTACTAAACATAATATTTTTCTTCATCTCGTCCTTGAGATATTGTTTCGTTTGTTAATCTGCCGTGTCCATCAAACCACAACTTACATAATCCCTGATTTCGGTGGATGACATGCATCGCTTGACGTTTAAGTTTTGAGCATAACAGACAGGTGGCAAAAAGCAAGGGTCTGAGAAAATGACAAGCGACGCTGAAAAGGATTATTGCAAGCCTTTTTTCTACTTTACAAGCATTGCAAGGGAGCACCGTACATCAATTATCGTGGTCCCTGTTAGATAAAGGTCCCTTGCTGCCAGCTAACCTAACCGCGTTATATGCGTGATTGGAACTGTGATTGGAACTGTTTTTTAAAATAAGTTTGGTTCAAAAATATATTAAAATAATATATATTTTTTTAAAATTATTTTTGATATTCACATATAAAAATAATTTTAAAATACTATTTTTTTAATTTTAAAATATAAAATTAAAAAAATTTCAATTCTTTTTAAAAACATTTTTAAAATGTATTGACAAACATGTACTCTAAGCTCTCATTTTCTGTTATTTTTATCGTTTACATATATATATATATCTTTTTATATAAAAATGGAATGGCATTACTTTTTTAAAATTTACTCTTTATTTTTCATATATGTTTTCCTGATGGACGGTCAGTACTGAGAGCTTAAGTTATCATGTGTTCAACCAATACTTTTCCATGTTATAGTTCACCTAAGTTTTACCTTTGCGTGAATTTGCTTTCCTTGACTTGATCATGTGCTTACATGTCCTCATTGAATTAGCTGTTTAACATTGAATTTTAAAAATATTTTTGAAAAAAAATAATTTTTTTATTTTAAATTAAATATTTTTGGTGTGTTTATATCATTTTGATGTATTGATATTAAAAATAATTTTAAAAATAAAAAATATTATTTTAATACGTTTTTGAACGAAAAACATTTTCAAAAATAACTTTAACCATACTCTCAAATAGTCACTTAATATATACATACAAGTTTGATGAACTCGTTCGAAATCTAAATCTAAAACAGCTAAGAAAATAAATAACATTTTTTTTTAATTTAAATTTTCTCGATTTAAAAAAATGGAATGGCATCCTTTTCTGGTGGCCATACTACGAAAATCATAGTGCATGAGAAGAGTGACGTCGAAGGAAATCTAAATTTCTTGAACACGCTCATCCACCAAAAAGAAAACACCAAATAGAATTGACCTAAGCAGTTAGCTGGTGCTGGATATTGGAGTCTGAAATCCAGGAGTGAAGCTCAAGACAAATATTTCTTGCCTTCAAAGCTCCTATTTGTACTTATTAAGGAAACAAAAAGACTCCAGGAGTTTGAGTTTTTTTGTTCTCAGCCACGAAAAGATAACCTAGTTAGAGTAAGTTATTTTATTCAACGGTGCGTCCAAATCAATTATATCAAACTAAGTCTGTTTGAGAATATAGTTGAAATTGTTTTTGAAATATTTTTCGTTCAAGAATATATTAAATTGATATTTAACATCGGTGCATGAAAATGATATAAAAACATGTTTTTTTTAGTTAAAAGGGTAAAATAAAAATAATTTTTTTTTCAAAAATATTTTGACAAAGCATTGAATTTGAATTGATTCAAAACAATTAGTTTGAATTAAGGGTTTGGATTTTTTTTCCTTTTACTTGGTTGAGTGTGTGTATATGTAAAAATAAATAAATATCAATTAAGTGTTTTGATGTTGGGAATTTAGAGGAGAGTAAGACGTGATGGTGAAAATGATGTTTTGCATAAGAGTGTTGATAAGAGGGAAAACAATGTTAGAAAGGAAAGAAGAGAACTCTAAATCTTCAACAAGAGGAGCAACCATGCCTAAACAATGAACGATTAGACTACTACTATTATCATACAATGTTGTTGGAGGCAAGTTACTATTATCATACAATGTTGTTGGAGGCAAGTTTTGGCTAGAAAAGATTTTCAAAAACTTAAACAAGAGGCTTATAAAACATCTATTATACCAATGAATGAATATTTTTTTTAAGATAGAGGGATTTTTTTTATTCAAATAAGGATTGAAAAAAAAGAAGAGATTGTAATGTAATTTATCTTCCGTCCAATGACAAAACTCTTAATTCGACAATTGAATTAGGTTGAGAATTTATAAGGAATCTCTTGATATAATACTCTATCTTGGATTAAATATAATTTTTGTTATTTATTGTCTTTTGACTTGAGGACTTTCTATTTGGATTAAATTCTTTTCTAATAACTTAAGAATATTCAACAACTAATTTAACATTTTCTAGTTCTATAAAGATCTTTAATGGATGACAACATAGTTTCCAAGTGTGAAAAAGATTTATTTAATGTTCTAAAATCCTTTTATTACAAGGGCTCCTTATTTATCCTAGCTACAAAAGGAAATAAAAGCTAATTGTATTTAATAGTATAATATCTTGGGAGTATTCATCTTATACTAAGAAAAAACATTTTTCAATCTTATTTAGAAGAGCTAAAGTTGATTTTGGGATGATTTTGATACTGCGTAGTCTTATGTTAACAATAATAATTTTTAATCCAATCATTAGGTCAAATTGAAATTTTATTAGAAGTTTCCACAACTGAAGTTGTTTTCGCAATTTACTGGTAGAATCGAAGCCCAACCTTAACACATGATTCTATATCGTCTTAATGAATTATAAGTCCATATATCATTGGAAAGATATGGATATTTAGTTTCCAATTCAACTAGAATCAAATTAAAATTCTATTTGTAACTCAAATTATTACTAAAAGAGTAGTTAAAGGTCAAAACTAGTATATTTGAATCTTTTTATTCCAAGATATTTGTAATGTTTGAATGCCCACCTACAAGCCTTTATTGAACATGAATTAAATTAATATAGGTTTGTGTCTAATTATTTAATATCTTCTTAAAGCTCACTTTAGCCTAGTGTCTTCAAGAAGTCAATTGAAAGTTTATTTGAACCTTTTAGTCATAAGTCTTGTTACTGTACCAATTGGAAAATCTAAAAAATATCTTGCTATTACTTGGATCACATAAAAAATTAAACTCTTGGTAAAATTACAACATTTTTTTTTTAAAGAAATTGGTGTAACGCCTTTTATGTATAATATTTTTTTTTCAAATTTATATTTGGTCTTTTTAGTTTGGAAATTATACACTTTAGTTTAACATTTCATTTATTCACATTTTAATCCTTGGATTTAAAAGAGAAGAGATAAAGTCCTTTTTTTATAATGAAGTAGAAAGAAAATGATTTGTTAGCCATGTTTCGATAAAACAAACCTAATTTTGGTGTCAATGAGTTTTATTTAACAAAGAAAGTTCAATTGAAGTCCTTTTAAACTTTCATCTTGCATGAGAAAGTAGATCAAGGTTCCAAGACAATTTTTTTCCTAGTTTGATTTGTATCTTTATACCTTTTTTTAGGTTTTTTTGGTTGATTAATTTGTTTATCGGGGTTCCAAGAGTTTTTATTACATGAAAAATAATTTCAAAATAGATTTACTTTTTTAACTTCGTATATGCCGTTTCGGCTACAGAAAAAAATCATTTCACTTTCTTGCTTTTCATCTGTCGCCGCTGGACAAATTGTTGCCACTTGTCACTGCTTTTTATCTCTCGCTGGACAGCACTTAGAATCGCAAGTTTAATAAGGTGATATGGATCAAAAGTCTCTTTAATATTAAAAGAAAAAAGATGTCATAATTTTTTTTTTCTAGATCAAGACCTACCAACTCGACTTGATCACATCAAGTCAACTGCAATTTGGTAAAAATAAATGGTCTGGTGATTTGTTTTTAAGGAGCATGAGGGTGGGATTGAAGGATTTTAGTTATCGAAGTATCATTGCTTATCCTTATTTTAAATCATTCTGAATTTCTAGGCATGCTTTATGGATGTTTTTGTTTTTATTAAACAAATGATATAGACAAATAATAAAAGATATTAATAAAATAAAAAGATTCTTACTAGTAAATTATTTTATTTCGATCAAATTAGTATAATTAAGTTAAAAAAAGGTCTATGATAGTGCATGATCAAACATCGTTTTCTACTCCATGACTTATTATGTAGTTAGAATTAATTTTTTCTCTTAACATTTATTAGCACAAGATTTTCAATCTATTTATAAAATAAATGTTTGCGTTGAATTTTGATTTAATGGATAAAATTTTATTTTGGCCCGACTCACTTATCTACTATTGATATAAAATCATCAAACATAATGAAAAGTCAAATGAAATTTATACCTCCTTTCATATATGATGTTCGAGTTGGGTTTTTTTTCCTGAAAAATGAGAATCTTTGAATGAGGTCGCCAAAACTATCCATCTCTGCATTTGCTTTCTGCACCACTCAGAGGTGGTCACCAAGCAACAGTTCCATGTGTTGTATCCGATCATTCTAAGGGAAGACTGTGGACCTGAGAAGTGATAAAGAAGTTATCTTTATTTTCAATCACACAGGGAGAGAATCACCAGCAATAGTTTCCACTATCAAACTTAGATTGATAGAGTTTAGTCCATCAAAATACATGCAGGAATCATAATATTTCGTTGAATGTTCTTGGCTGCGATCTTTCATCGCGCCTGTAAATCATGATTGAAGAGTGTATTTCTATTTGATTGAATGTTCTTGAATTGATCGCCCTATAGCATGAAAATCATGATTGAAGAGTGTTTTTCTATTTCAAGAAAAATAAAACGAAGCCCTCTACTTGTATTTCTATTCAGACAACATTTTTTTTCTTTTTATCTTTTGTTGATGGAAAAAGATCACAGCCACAGAATAATTGCCCCCACCCCCTTGATTTTTGCGCCACAATATACTCGATTTCGACATGTGTTCAAAGCCAAGCAAACTGAGCCTGCCAGGTCCAGCAAGAGAGCATCACTCTGATGTTCTCTGAGGACGTTTCTGACTCCGATAAGGACATGAAATTAAAACATTTAGAGCTCCCAAATTCTGATAAATCATACATTTTCCGCAACATTTTCAGCTTAATGAAGCTTAAGCTACGGTTTCCAGGTTTTTTTGGGTTAAATGATAATAAAAATAATATCTTGAAATTTTATTTAACAATTTAAATTTTAATATGAATGTGAAATTATTTTTTTATATGGTATTAAAATCTTGTTAATTCAACTGTTATTGGTTTGAATCTTATTATTTTTATTCTATTTTATAAAAATTAACCACAAAATAGTATGAGCCTGTATTTAAGTTTCAAGCCTAAAAAACTCACTTTCTAAAATTTTTTCTAACAACTTAAAGGTTTTAAATAAGATGGTTACTTCATCTAAGTGACCAGCTATTAGCACTTCAAGTCTGCTTCTCTGTTAAAAGCAAAAAAATATGCAGATGCTATGCATTTCATTTCAGCTGTAAGGGTACAGCCGGGGTCATAAACCTCAATTCTTCCGATGAGTGCTCGCCGGCTTAGATGAGATCAGGGACGGCAAAAAGAAGGGCCGGAATACCAAGAATCAGATGACAAGCAGAGCGTATAATACTCTAGGTAAAGGGATAATATTGGACTGAAGTAGTTAATTCACAGAATAGGTGGCGCAATGAGCCAGAGATACCATCATCTAGTAATAAACTAGTTGCCTTGCCCGGTTGTGCCAAGTTTTTTTAATGCAGCAAACTAATTGATTGCTTTGCATATTTTTATTGATTAATTAAATATTTAATTAATCAAATGATTATCGATTAAAACTATTTTAAATGAGTTATTTGTTTTTTGCATCAAACTGGTTGATTGTTGCTATCGTTTGACCAGTCGGGATAATAATTAAATCAGCACATCACCAAATTGCAATTGATAAAATCCATTTAAGATAAGTTAATTATATTTTGTATCCAATTGATTAATGGTTAAGCTTATTTAAACTGTTTGTCGATTTATTTAATTCGCAAAGTGCAAAAATACAATTGATTGATTGTTGGGCGTGTTGTAATTGTTTTGACAATTATTTAATCGTTAGATGACAAAATTGCAATTCATAAAATCAATTGAAGATGAATTATTTATTTCTTGTAGCCAACTGGTTTATGGTTGGGCTTGTTTTAATTGCAACACATTATTTAATCGGCAAATAATAAAATTATTATACTACAGCTAAAACAGATCAAGGCCCGATCACTGTTAACCCTCTCACAAAACACTATTCACGCTTACTGTTATGCTCAATTTTCGGTTCGGTTCGGTCGGTTCACTTTGGTTCGGTCGGTCTACTTTGTTTTGTCTTTTTCCACGGTGTATTAACGAAATTGTCCCTCGAAAAAGACAAAAACATGTGCCTGGGTTGAGGGGTTCCACGGTTATTGCACACTTTCAGTCCGGTCCGGCTCACCGGTTTATTTATTTTTTAATATTTCTTTCCAGAGTCAAATAACCATTCTAACCCTCGAAAACGACAAAATCATGTTCTGTCCGTGAGGGGTGCCTCGGTAATTTATCATTTTTTTATTCATTTCCCGCCGATTTACTTTTTGCGCGTCGCTGAACGTGCCGTCCGTTTTCAATGCTCACGCGTTGTTCAATAGGCGCGTGCGGCGTATTCCGACGTTCAAAAATACCCAACCGATGTCTAGAATGATTTTCATCAATGTTGTCTTCCCACTGGTGTGGCGCGTGTACGTCCACGGTGGCCATATACGTCTCAATGGTCGTTTGAAAATTTCCCCCCTTTTCCCTCTCCTGCCTGCGCAAGTTGATGTTAGCGCAATTGTTTTTTCTGAATTTTCACTTCAGTCCCTACACTTGAAATTGTGTTTGTATGGTCCTTATTGTTACAATATAGGTTTTGATTTGTTTCAATTTTGTCCTTCAATTGAAATTGATTATATATTGTAGTTTTATTTAGGTCCTCAGACTTTGAATTTCTGAAATTAGTCTGGAATCCATAATTTTTTCGGTATCAAAATTTTGATTTATTTCAATTTTATCATTCCATGAAAATTAAGTATAAATTTCAGTTTCATTTCGGTACTAATTCTTTTAATTTTTGGTTTTGTTTTAAATTATTTAATTTCATTGGTATCCATGTTTGGATTTGTTTCAATTTTGTCCTTCAAATTATATTTATTATATATGTTTTATTTTATTTTACCCGTTATACTTTTAATTCCTTTATTGTTTTTTATATATATCTGTCCATATTTATATATACATGCTATTAGTTTCTGTTTTCAATTTTTCTACATTTCTGATGTTATTAAGTTTTTTATTTAATGTTCAAATTTTTATATGTGATGGTAATCATTTAAAAATTAATAATTATTATGATTTATCTTTTTTTCCCTTCAAGTCACATAATTTCATATTATTATTGATAAGACATTCAAAATAATGATAATAATTATTTGTTAGTTTTGTTTTCTTTTAAATATGTCAGACTAATTATATTTTTTTTATATTTATTTAATTTTACTATCATTACTCTGAAATACTTTTAATATAATAATATGAGCAATAAATCTTGTAAAATAAAAAAATTATGGTCTCACCAATTTTTATTATTTCCACTGTTATTAAGTTTTTTTTTAAAAACATTTTAATTTGTGTTGATGATCATTTTCAGATTGATATATATATATATATATATATATAACATAGATTTTTTAAGAAAAAAAATACTATCATTGTTCTGAAATAATTTTAATATAATAATATGAGTAATAAATCTTCAAAACAAATATTAGTTTTTTTCTGACAATAATTATGGTCTTACCAATTTTTATTATTTCCACTGTTATTAAGGTTTTTTTTAATATCTACATTTTAAATTTTGTTGATGATCATTTTAAAATTAATATTTATTATTTTCTCTCTTTGTTATTTTTAAAATTCTTCTTATTGATCTTTCAGGTCAATTTTCTTTTTAAGTCTACCTATTTAGTTTTTTGTCATTTTTTTAGGTTTTTTTTCTTCATATAAATATGTTAGACTAATTATATATTTTAATATTTATTTAATATTAGCACCTGAATATATATATATATATATACAGAAAAAAAATGACCTATGATTTTTTAAAGAACAAAAAAATAATATTAGTGTTCTTAAATAGTTTTAATTAATATAATAATATGAGAAATAAAACTAATAAAAAAAAATTGCCTTTTAATTATAATTTTGTCCTCTTTTGTTTAAGCTTATTTCTTAGAAAAAATTGATTCTTGGATTTTAGATTGTTTTTGTAAAAAAAAATATATATAATATTTCAGATCTAATATTACTGGGCAAAAAAGATAACTTACAAACAAAATAGAAAGACAAATTTACTGAAGTTATCTGCAATTAAAAAATATACGAACCACTTCCCTTGCGTTTCGATTACACTGTTCATTTTAGACGATTTTTTTTCATTAATTAAATATTAAAATAACTAATTACAACACATAAAAAACAATTAGTTTTCTACATAAAAAAAGCCCAGCGCAATGCGCGGGCAAATAACCTCGTGATCGCTAAAATCTATTAAATATGAGTTATTTGTTATTCGCATCGAACTAGTTGATTGTTGTTAGTGTTTTAACTACTTGGATAATAATTCAATTGGCAGCTCGCAAAACTGCAATCGACAAAATCCATCAAAGATGAGCTAATTGTATTTTGTAGGCAATTGATTAATGGTTGTGCTCATTTTAAATATTTAATTCCCATATTGCAAAACTGCAATTGATTGATAGTTGGGCGTGTTTTAATTATTTTGACAATTATTTAATCGGTAGGTTGAAAAATTGCTATTAATTAAATCAATTAAAGATGAATTATTTGTTTCTTGTAGGCTACTAGTTGATGGTTGGGTTTTTTTTAAATACAATGAATTATTTAATTGACAAATAGAAAAATTGTTTGATTATTGGATTTTACATGGTTATTACTGTTGGCAGCTAAAACTTTGCAACAAATTATTTAATCGACAAATAGCAAAATTGTTGGATTAATGGTTGAATAAGTTTAATTATTGGATTTTACATGTAAATTTTTCTTGTAGCCAATTGATCATTGGTTGAATTTGTTCTAATTGGATAATTGTTAACACTAACCTAAGATTAGTCCTTTTTTTTTTAACAAATTGATTTAATATGGGGCATGTTTTAGTTGTATTAACATTGTAATTCTTTGTCATCATTGCGGGAAACGTTGTGTAAGCATAAATAAAACAATAATCATTACTGCATTATAATTCTTTTTTTCCATTCAAATAAACTCATTAGAGATCTCCAAGTTGAAAAAGTTACTGTAATAATCAGGTTGGCTTAATTTCCCCCCCTATCATAGCCATCATTTAAATTCAAGGCTTCAACTATAAATTCAAATTGCGTAATTGTTTTCTAACAAACTTTAAAATCATTCTGCAACATTCATTGGAAGGGACCTAACATGACGAAGCTAATTTTGATATCATTGTGCTTTAAAAAGCTCTATATTGGTTGCATAAATGTGTACACTCAATGGATTAGAGATAGAAAACAATAATTTAAGCTTTTATTTGGCATAGTAAAAGATTTCCACATGCTTTTGCTAGAAAAAAATGTTATTGCTAATTTTTAGAAAGGTTGGAGGACTTAGGACTAACAAAAACTCTCTTATAATAAACTAAAATATCATCCCTATTTTTTAAAATGAATTGTCACTCGAATTGAAGTGCATCAAAAGAAATAATCCATTGGAATTTTTTCTAAGATTTTTTTTAAAGCGTATAGATGTTATGTGATAAAACTGTTATATGATTAGATCCGCTAAACTATTACATCAATCATATCTTACATCCAAAATAGAAAATGGATTAGCTTACCAATTCAAGAGTTGAAAGCGTAACAAAATAAACATATTAATTTATTACAACAAAATAATGTCATCGCAATGTCATAAAGTATCATTGCTTTTCAAGAGAGGAGGATAGTGACCTTGAAACAACGCAAGGAGGCATGCAAAATAAGCAGAGTCGGTGTTTATGTGGAGGTCCTGTCAATGAAAAAAATAATTGGCATTGATAGTGATGCTTATTTTCAAAAAATGATACATTAGTGCTAAGCGATTTTGTTTGCATATAAATTGATGTTATGATTTAAAACACTTTGTCTTGATATTGTTTATCCAAAAAGTATTTTTTTGCTTTGCATAAAAGTGATAATAAATTTAGGAATAAAGATGTCTATTTTTTTGTATGCGAAGTGTACGGTAAAAAAGTTATAGGCGATGTTGCATGAAACATGTTATTTTTTTCTTCTTCTATGGCATGAAAAGGCCTTGCAAAGAAATTGTATAGCTGCGAAATGGCATAATTGAAGAGCAATGTAAAATCACCTATTTTTTATGCGATTTAGATTGGCATTGGTGTTTTTTTGGTGGATCATCCTTCTTAGACATGGTTGATGCATTGTCATCAAGCAATGAAAATACACTTGGAGGTGTGGCTGCAACATCTGCTGTAGAGTTGTGAATTTAAAAAAACCCATTAAATTGTGCATTTAGCATTATCAAAGCAAACATATAGAAACAACATTATTGAAATTTAAAGGTAATAGGTACAAAGAAAGGAAGAAATATATTGCCTTTTAAGAGGTGTTTCATCTTCAAATAGTAGATGTTTTACAGTTTGTGACTGTGAAGGAGTATTCAACGTGAGCTCTTAATGGTGCAATATGTATTGGAGTTATTGGGTCTAATAGAAGGGGTTTTGTTAGAGGAAGATGCTACAACTTCTTCTATGAAATTAACATCAATATCATGAAGTTCCGGCTCAACATGTTGTTGTGGAGGTTCAACATCTAAAATGTCATAAAAAACATTGGCATCAGTGATATCACAACGATTTATAATTGAGCAAAAAGTTCAGAATCTCAGATGGAATATTTTTGGTTTCTGTAATTTGTCAATCATAGGAGGTGGAATGGAATCAAACCCTTTATCATAGACATAACTGTGGGTAGAGGAGCCAAATAAGTTTTTAGCAGTTTTTCTGACCATTAGAAATGTTGTTACAACAGTGCCATCAGTCACAATACAATCAACTTTAAACCTAAGAAAACGTTAAAAATGAGATAATTAAATATAAGGCGCAATGTAAAAGAAAATGAAGAACATGCACAATCTAGGTTTGGAGATGAAAAACATTTTTTTCTTGGCTAACCATGGAATCGATGTTATTTTATTGTGTTCAATGCATCTAAAACATGTTCCTTTGTCAGAAATCAACTTTATACATATTGAGTAGCTATGATACCACCAACCCCGATGAAGATCATAGTCAGCTATTGAGGCATTGCATGTAAATCTTTGGTTCTGCATTTTTTTAAATAAGAATTAAAAACTAATATATATTTTTGAATGTTTGACAGAAAACCAAATCAAAGCTAATGTGGTAAAAGAATGTTGGAGATCGTTGTTGACATACTTTGTATTAGTATGGATCCATGCAAAAGATTTCTTTAATTGTCTTTCTATTTTTTTTAGCTGCTGATCAATGGTTTGAGCATTTGTTGAAGCAGGGAGTTGATGGACCTCAATAGGAACATCTTTATAGCTTATTATAAAAGTTGTCTGATATAAATAGCTTTAAAAAGTAATATTTGATATAAGACAACCAAAAAATAAAGAGACTCACAAATGTTTATATGGAAGAACTTCTGGAATTTCTAGGTTGAAATACATAATGAGGCAACAATGCTAGCAAGGTTTGGTTTTCCTAACAGCAAAAAGAAATATATATATTTTAAGATCATAGTCAAATTGAGTTGAATGAAACAATAAATCTAAAAAAGCATAAAATAAATGACCAATCGAAATAAATTTGTGCAACAATTTGGTTAATGGTAATAAGAAGAAGATAGAGAAGTGAAGGTGATATCTATGGAAGGTGTAAATAACAATCATCACAAATTAAAGGGAAAAGTTTGAAAAAAAAACCCTTTGAACTCAAATCCGAAAGCCAGCAAAAACAATTATAAATAGACTTGGTTGGCCATCTAGATCAATATCATCAAAGCTTTTTGCAACATCACCCCAAAGAGGTACCCTGAGTTCATCACCCCTGCATATAAGATTGAATTTAAAAAGATAAGGCATTATGATCAATAAAAAATGTATGAGATTACGATAACCAACCTGATATATTCAATTATAAACTCTCTTTTATCTGTCATATCTTGACCCATAACCACAATTTGTTCAAGTGGTTGAATAACTTTTTATCTACCAAGCACATCTAATAAATAAAAAATAAAAAAGATTAGCGGCGAAAATAAATATAAGAAAACAATGAAAATATATGAAGAATGTTATTTTGTGATAAAACCTGTCAGCACTCCTGATCTTTTTCCTATAGTTAACATATGTGCAAAGTCAATGAAGTTAAAGTAATGACGCGGTATGGGGGGTGTCAGTGGATCAAACCTTGTAACTTTGGTGTCAGATTTGCTTCATAGGCAACAATAAAGTTTGTATATCTGTTTTCAAAGGTATAGAACCCACAAATCTGATAATAATCCCCTTCAATAATAGAAATAACAAATGATTGTATGTTTTTGTCGTTAGTAGAGGCTTGAATTGCGTTACCCTGTTAGATGAAAGAGAATAACATTATTAATGAGATTAAAAACATTAAGACTAAAGAAACAGAGTGTAAAGCATGAAAAAATAGATGAAAAAAATTATATCACAATATAAGCTTACTTTTCCATCAACCAAAAGGCAATTAAAACTGCTTGTTTATCCATTGAGTTTAGGAATCCAAACATGACAAACTCTTCCATTCAAAGATGTGTAGAAGTTGTATTTCTTTATGTTTTGGATTGTTAGCGCCATGACCTGCAGAGGAAAGATATAAGCAACAAAATAAGAACCAACAATTATAAATAAAAATGGAGTTTAATCCATAATGTATAAGCAATTTTAAAATGTTAGAACTATATATATAGTTGATTAAAACCTTACAAAAGAATTACTAAGGTTGATAAACAAGGCAACATATAAAGGGGCTCAAAGAAACACTTCCTGTAGCAAAGTTTAATTTTGATGATTTGCATAATATTGATGAGCAAACCATAAGTGAACTTTTTTTTTGTGTAAGATTGTAAAAAAAAACCCTTTAGGAATAGCGCTGATAATGTCCTTATAGACAATATTTTTTGCATAAGCAGATGGGCGCTTTTTATTGTCATGGGAAATAATCTTTAAACCTTTCCTTGAAGTGACTCTTGAGAGAGCGACATAAAGTTGCCCATGGGTGAAAACTTGTTCTGTAAGAAAAAACACCAACAATTTTTAGAGATTGTCCCTTACTTTTATTTATTGTCATGGCATAACATGGTTTTAAAGGAAATTGACATCTTTCAATTGTAAAGGGACATTTGATTTCATTGACTGGGAAGATAATTCTTGGTATGAAAACTTTGTTGCCAATGTTAGATCCAGTTATTATCTGTGCTTGGATTACCTTGGATGAAAGTTGTGTAACTATAAGCCTAGTCCCATTGCATAGACCAATAGATGGGCTAATATTTCTAAGTAACATAACAGGTGTTCCAATTTTGAGAGCAAGTGTGTGAGATGGGACACCATTGAATTCAAGCTGGTTTATGTATTCTATTGGATATAATGAGCTTGCATTGTCACTCTCTGCTGGCGATGTGCAAACAGAATCAATGCTAAGATAGACACGATTTTCTCTAGGTGTGTTGCGAAGCACAAAATCATTGATCTCATCAACAATTGTGTTTTTGTTGTCACTATAGCTCTCTCTCTAAAATAACTGGGGTCAACTTAAGTGTCGTAAATATTTGGATAAATTGTCGAGACAATTGTTGAATTGGATCAGATGAAGTCTGAAGGAGAAGATCTGAGGGAATAACAAAAAAATAATCATTGGATTCACTGAGTAAAGACAAATCAGACATGTCACCATTGCCAACGCTTAAAATCCATCTGGAAAACTCACTAATATCAACATTTTCTTCAAAAGTTAGGCCATTTGTAGATAGGCGTATGTTTTCTATAAGAGTCAATATAGTAAATATGGACCACAAAGTTGAGCTGGTTAAAGAAGCATTAATTATCTGTTCCTTTGTTCCACCAGGAATAACTGGTAATATTTGACAGAAATCACCATCAAGTAAAATTGTTTTTCTAGCGAATGAGAGATTTTTGTTACAGTTTTCACTCTTTGAAAGAATATCACGCATTGAATGATCTAGGGCTTCAAAGTAAAATCTGTTAATCATTGGTGCCTCATCCCAAACTATAAGAGAGGTTTTTTTGCAGAAGGTTGGAAAGATGAGTGTTTTTCTTAATGGCACATATTGATGACTCATCAATAGCAAGTGGGATTTTGAATCTTGAATAAGCTGCACGACCATTTGGTAGAAGAAGAGATGCAATACCAGACGATGCCACTACAAGGACAATTAACCCCTCAGATCTGACATGATTTATGATTGTATGCCATAAAAAAGTCTTGCCAGTTCCCCCATGGCCATGCACAAAGATCAAAGCCTATTTTTTTTATCGAACACGGCTGCAATAATTGAATCATATATAACTCTTTGTCCATGGTTGAGAGAAGCAAAATTGAAGGAATGTTGCCTTTTAAGTTCAATGAAATCATAATTAAGCTCCTCACTTAGAAGGTTGTTTGTAATTTCTTTAAGTAATTGTCCATCAGGCATTGGCAAGCTATGATCTTGAAGTGTTGTTGCAGAAGCATTGAAAAGCTGCTCAAACTCATATAACACATAATTTTTAAGTTGATCATCGAATGGAATGATGTTTCGCATTCTAAAAGATGTTCTTAACTTATATACGATGTCATCATGCATTGAGTGCCAAAACTGATTGAATAAAATCAAAGGGTTGACAACTTCATAGAATAAAATGATACTAACAAAAAGCTGTCTAAGTTACGGCGATAATACAGTTGCAATCGCTTCACAAAAAGCTTCAGACCATTCTTTATCATCTCCTAAAAGCCCGTATGCCTTGTAAGCGAGCTGAAATGTTGGATAGATAACTTCGCGAACCTTTCTTAAATCTGCAAACCCAGTTGACCCTTTAATATGGTTTAAAAGTAGCCTTAAGAAATAAAGTTCTCCGGCAACAGGGTGTATTTATGCTATACATCCAAGGCTTAACCCTTTTGACCTCACAATCCACTCCTGTCTAGAATCCCAAACATATTTGTTTGGAAATTCTGAGTAATATAACTCTTGTGCATCAGAAAATTGTTTGTTGCATTCAAACCATTCAATAAGCATAGTTTTCCTGATACCTGGCTTTCTAAGAACAGATTGAAGAGACTCGCTGTCTGAGAAAACAATATTTTTCTGAAAAGGCAAATGAATTTGAAGCCTTCCAATTGGAGGATATCTTGAATGAATAGGAAATTAAAAATTCGCCAAACAACTGCATAAGGGAAAATAAACTGACAATTAAGATATGCTTGTATTTCATCATTTGTGTCATGCTGTAGTATGACATGACACTTGTCGGGGCCTTTGCTGACATATTTGAACAAATATTTGATGAGCATTGACTGACAACACACCTCAATATTTATATGTGCATTATAACGCATCAAAAGTTCTTTATTATATGGAATAACATAGTCATTGAATAGAATAATTCCATTCTTAAGCACAAAATTATCATGAAATTCACGTCTTCTATAATAGACAAATCCATTCTCGCCTAAAGTAGGTGTCCTCTCCATATTCTCTCTCTTGAATAAGATAAGTATAAAAAGCTCTCATCGACACTCTTTGACGTTTTCCAGAGCTTTGGTCATCATGACTTGTAAAACTAATGTTAGTTCGATAACCGTCTTCACCAAATGGAAATAAAAGAGGATATTGTAGTGCCATAAATTTTGGGTGCAACTTAGATATTCTCTGTAAAGTTTTTGACCAAGTTTCAATAATTATATCTCTTTCTGATCGATAATCACCAATATCTCCAACAATCAAGCCACCAATATCATATGAAATTGGATCATTATATTGTCTGGTGTCGTTAGTTCTTTGACAAAGCAATTGTAGTTTATAGCCAGGATTGATGGGTTCTGATTTCTAAGAAGCATGACAAAATAAGCTAACTAAACAATTAGTTGAGCCAAACATCTGAATAAGATCACCAATTATAGTCTCATCCAATGTCAAAGTAGAGGTTGAATGCGAAAACTATGACATCCTATTTGAAACCTCGTTTGCAACAACATAAATATAAAGTTGGGCAAATTTTGTAGCATTCCCATTAGAAGGTAATAGAGATCCCATAAGATGATGACAATGGCAATTTATCTTAAAAACATACGAGCCAGATTGATGATTAACTGATTGATCAACATTTGCTCCCCTGGATGTAAAAGCAAACATAGAGTTGTAGGCATGAATATTTGCGCGAAACCTTTTGGGTTTATGACCAAATATATTGTTAAGCAAGTCATCAAGAAGATGAGGTGTTGGCAGTGGTTGTGGAAGCATAATTTTCCCACTAAGACAACAAAGAGAGAATCTTGGATTGGATTAGTTGAATGTGCGAGACGCTCGTTAAGCCAAAAAAGTGCCTTGCAATGATAACACTTGAATGTTTTGTTTCCAAAGTCAATGTATTCATGCAAAGTTCCTAGGTATTAAAACTGT
This sequence comes from Salix brachista, assembly GCA_009078335.1. Taxonomy (NCBI): domain Eukaryota; kingdom Viridiplantae; phylum Streptophyta; class Magnoliopsida; order Malpighiales; family Salicaceae; genus Salix; species Salix brachista. The sequence continues at coordinate 7,562,234 of CM018589.1, read as the reverse complement.
GTGAGATGTGGCAATAAATACATGAAAAAAATATGTATATAAATCATAAGCAAACAAAATAAATGCAGAACAAATGTTTTCTTTTTCTTTGATACGAAGCTTGCCCAATTGTTTGTTGGTCATTGATAAAAGACATAAGATCATGATTGGCAAAGATTGAGTCAGCTACACCAAGATCTTGTACGAACAACAAAGATGCTGAATGTGATGGGCATGATTGATTGTCTGTAAAAGCAATTGAGCAATGATCATGTTGATTTTGAGAGAACATTGATGTCTGAGAGGATGAAGTCTCGCCATGATATAATGGAAAGTGTTGAATATTGGCCGAGCAAGGATTATGATTTATGTTTAGCCTTGAAGACTGTGTTAGCACACCAACTGAGCATGAAGGAGCTTCATTCACTAGTTGTGGTGTGTTATATGAACAATCTTGTTCATTAGTAAATATATGCGATCCTTGCGAGCATTGTCGTTGGCTCATGGTTGCATATATTGAAATTGGAGGAACCAAACATTGTAAAAACAGTTCAAATGAAATGGACTAAAGAATTTTTTTTTTTAAAAAGAATAAACTTAAGGTGGACGTGAACTGTGCAATGGCCGAACGATAGGTGACATATCCGGTGACTTCACAATGAAGCAATAAATTATTTGAGTTGTGAGCCTAATTAATTATTGAGATTTGGTTCATAAAGGTGATATAAAGCTTAGCTAAGTGAAGATATTTGTTGACCCCTTGCAAATACAAAATCAATTGGTTTTGTGTAGCACAAAACATAATTATTGGTATTGTTATAACTGTTTGGGTAATAATTCAATGGCTAGATAGTAAACATGGGGAGTACTGTAAAAAACACTCAAAAATTGCATAATAAAAAAGGAAAAAAACAAACTATAATTAAAGGTTGAACTATCATTGTAACAGTTCCCTAAACAAAGTCTAGACAATCAATGCTTTTCATGCAAAAAAAAGATGGAATTGAAAAAACCGTGAAGAATAACAATCTATAAAAAGGAAGCAAAACAAAGTCATTAATGTTCTGTCATTAAATTGTGCACATACCAGTAAAGCAATCAGAGCAAGTTTTGACCCAAAGTGGCAACCTATTAGCAAGAAGGCAAGAGCACTTGACAAACCAACAACAACAGGAAAATGCATTTTAAATTGGCATAAGAAATGTTTTTGATAGCAGCAAAATAAACAATTCAAAAGGTGAAAAGCACAATAATGAAGTCTAACAAACCAATGTAAGAAATACACTTGTTTTTGTATCTAGCGTGATTATTTTTGGAATCTCCTTTAACATCACAACGAAGCAATAAATTATTTAAAAAGTGAGTCTAATTAATTTTTGAGATATGTTCCATCGTAACGATTTAATTTGTGGTTGACTAAAGATATTTGTAAATTATTTGAAACTACATGATAATTGTTTTTGCCCAAACTGCCATTTTTTATTGGTAGGTTGCACCAACCCAACATAAATTGGAGGTGTTTTGCAACATGAGTCAAGAAAAACAACGTATAAGTGAAAAAATTATCAAATACTATATCAATAATTCGGTCATTTATGCGTGGCTGATTCAGAAGCTAACATCCTAATTTTTTTATTTTCTTCTATTTCAAAAAGTTAAAGTAGATCTTGATATATGTATCTATTTTTTTTTTAAGTATTGCTAAAAAAAATTATAATTAAAAACATATCAAAGTAATTAATGGCAAAAAAAATTTGGGGCCTAATCACAACATGGTTTTCATGTTTCATAAGCCTACATCCCAACCAAAAAAATATGGCATAAAATAAATACTCTAAGAACACAAAAACTCTAACAATCAAATTATTGAATGAAGTGAAACCCTAATTTATTGTTGGAAGGAACGATAAAAATATTTATTTGTTGGGAAAAAAATTCAATAGGAAAAACTAATGTTTTTTCAATTTTTTCAAGGAAATAGTTGCGCAATTTTTATTGAGCATGGCAATTTGAGAATGTTGAAGTTGAAAATAATAATTTACAATGTTTTGTTAAATTCTAACATAAATCAGCGAAAATAAACACATGAAAATTGCAGTAGAACATAACAAAATTTAAACAGTCAACATGTTTGATGGCAGGAAAAAAGAAGCATTTTTTTTTTGGAATTTGAGATGTGTGTTTTCGTCTGTAGAGGGTTATTTGATTTATGCATTTTACTGAATGGATGTTGTTATTTTCTTAATTGTTTTGGATAATCATTTAATTGCCAGAGCACAAAGTTGATATCGATAGAATTCATTTGAGATGAGTTATTTAATATTATTGCATCTCGTAATGAAAAATTAAATTATTTAAAGAGTGAGCGTAATGATTTTTTGAGACTTTTTTTTAACGACAACTTGAAATTTGAACAACTAAAGATTCTTGTAAATTTCTTGCAACTATGACATAATGTTTTAACGCATTTTTATTTAATAATGCATTTGTTATTTGATAGGCTACATTAGCTTTTAAAAATTGATGGTGAATCACAACTCGAGTTAAATATGATGTGCAAGTGCAAACATTCAACAACATTATATCTTTAACTTGATCATTGATATGTTTTCAACATGTGATAATTGTTGAATGCATGATTTTTTCCCCATACCGCATTTGTTTATTAGAGGTTACACCAACCAAACACAAATTGGTAGTGGTTTTTAAAATGAGCTAAGAACAACAACGCGTAAGTGAAAAAATTTTCCAATATTATGTCTAATTTGGTAATTTTTGTGTAGTTGTTTCTAAAGCAAACATTGTATATATTTTGTTTATTATTGTTCTTTGATTACATAAATTTAAAGCAATACTTGATATATGTATCCATTTTTTATTTTATTTATTTTTAGTATTGGCAATAAAAAATAAAATTAGAAACATGTTCAAGTAGTTAATGTTGAAGTTTATTTTGGGTCCCAATCACAATATGGCTCCCATGATTTATCAGCTTACATCACTACCGAAAAATATCTATGGCTAATAAAAATAAAACTAAGAACACAAAAAATCTATCAATATAATTATTGAATGAAGGGAAACCTTAAATAATATTTTGAAGGAGAAAAAAATTGCTTGCAAAAAACATCAAACATAAAAAATTAATGGCTATAACATTTTTTAGGGAATTTGAAGCACAAATTTCAGTGAGAATGACAATTTCAGAATGTTAAAGGTGGTAAATTATAATTTGAATTATTTTTTAAATTCTAAAATAATTCAACGTAAGATAAAGCAAATAAATGGGCAAAAAATAGGCATTAACGAAACAAAACACATGAAAATTGCAATAAAACATAACAAAATATAAACATTCAACATGTTTGATGGAAGAAAAAAAGAAGCATTTAGAAATTTTTAAGGCAATAATAGAACATAATAAAGCAACAAAAACACAAACATTAATATCCAATGTAATTAAATTTTGCACATACCAACAAAGCAATTGGAACAAATTTTGATCTGAAGCAAAAACCTAACCAACAACAACAGTTGACAATTCAGCTGCGAAGTGAAAAAAACAAAGGCATTAATGCTAGAGTTAACAAAATTGCCAACACACCAGCAAATTAAATTGACCAAACCTTAATGTTAACGAAGTAACAACTCAGCCGAAGCAACCAACAAATAATTAATACCAACTAGAAACTGATGATGGTTAAATTATCTGCCATAAGAAAACCCACCAAAATCAAGGAGTAGGCATTAAAAAAAACCTAGCAATTGCAGCAGCACAAATAATTGGAAAACATGCAATACTGATAAAGGAAAGTAATAGAGACAACTGACAAAGACAAAGCAAGAAACTGTATTCAACGTACCAATACCCTTGATCCCGTTATATAAAGACCAAGCAAAAGAAATAACAACAAAACAATAATTGTAGCAGCAACAATAAGTGAAAGACGCAACGCATCAACCTCACCACCTTCCCACTCCACCTAACTTCCATACTCTACTTATTGACGAATAACCATAGTTATGCCTTGAACATCTTCTATTGGCCAACCACGTCTTCTGATGCACTTCACTTAATTTATTAGTGAAAGGTTTCTTACTGGCATTGGAGCCAATTTCATTACCACCTTCCCCCTCTTTGCTGACACCCAGTTGGAAGACTTATACCATAAATAACCATTAAATTCTCATAAACCGATTCATTCTAATGATGAAAGTGAAGAAAAAGAAAAGGCTATCTCCGTTAAAAGGCTATGGTTCACTGTCGGTCGAAGAACTGGTTGGTAGCAACAGAACTCACTAATTAACTAATTTGACTTCTTTACTTTAGGGGTGAAAAGAATCACCAGTTGATGCAGAATAAACTATCATAGCATGCCCAGAAATAATACAAAGCATAAAACAGTTATACGTGAATCAACTTCTTTAAACTTCAATTATAGATTTGATATTTTTGTAACATATTTTGACCGGTCTAGTTAATTTTTTTATACGCAAATACCTCAACACCTGTTATGAGAATTAAGAACAACTGAGCAAGACACCAACATCGAAAACATAACAACCAAAATAACCAAACAATATTAATGGGTAACTCAACAGAAATAGATGGACGAACCGAAAATCCAATGGACAATTATAGTAAATAATCAAATTTAAATGCAAAGTGTAAGTAAACAGAGAGCAAAATAACACACCTGAAAGGCAATGTATTGGGGAGGATAAATAAGAAGTAATTCGTTAGCTGTCTTGATATTTAACACAAATGAATCACACAAAAAGAGATGGAAGGACATAACTGGAAACTGTACTTTAGATTTTTTTTTTGTTTTGGTAACATCGGCTTATGACTTTCTGTTGAGGCTACATACTTTATGTAATAGAATTCTTCTTTCTATGAATAAAGTCTATATTTTGCCTTCGCTTGTGTCTTGTTGCCTAGATTTCCATGTTACGATTGTGGTTTGAGGTTTATTTGTCCCTCTTCTCTACGTGAACAATCATATTGGTTCAAACATCTTTAAGGGATGGTGTGACTGTACTTAGAATAATTTCTAAGTTGCCTACGTACCTTTATGGATAAAGGATCAAGTCGCAACGTAGTTCAAAAGATTTTTTTTTTGCATGACTGTACTTGGAATGAATTCCAAGTTGCCTACGTACCTTTGTGGATAAAAGGATCAAGTCATAACGTAGTTCACTTTTTTTTTGTGCCTTTCACAGTTTTAGCTCGTGCGGGCCAGGAGCTGGATCAGATTTCAAGCATAGTATCTTTTCAAGAATTTTCCATTGATAGGCCCAATCCTCAATCCATTCTCATCAACAATCTTGTAAGCTCCATTGGTGTAGACTTCTTGAACCACATAAGGGCCATCCCATTTGGAGAGGAACTTGCTGCCCATGCGTTTTGACATGATTATCGGGCGTCGTACTGCCAAGACAAGATCCCCTTCTTGAAAGGAGCGTGGTCACACCTTCTTGTTGAAAGCTCTACAAAGTCGTGCTTGATAACATTCTAGTCGTTGTTGTGCCTCAAGACGTTTTTCATCTAAAGCTTCAAGCTCTTCAAGGCGTAGACGAACATTGTCTTCATTGGAAAGTCCTTCTTGGATCGCAATTCTTAAAGATGGAATTTGACATTCTAGTGGAAGAACAACTTCAACCCCATATACCAGGGAGTATGGAGTAGCTTGAGTTGGTGTTCGGAATGTAGTACGATAAGCCCATAGCGCCTCCCCGATTCTCTCATGCCAGTCCTTCTTCGAGCGATTCACCACCTTTTTGAGAATGTTGCATAAAGTCTTGTTAAAGGCTTCCGCCAAACCATTAGCCGGAGCATTGTACATAGAAGAGTTATGTTGTTTGAAACTGAACTGTGCACACAACTTGTTCATGGCTGTATTGTAGAATTCCTTTCCATTATCGGTTATGATGTATCTTGGTACCCCATAATAGTAAATGATGTTTGTTCGGATGAAGCTTACAACTCTCTCTTTCTTGACCTCTCTTAATGCTGCAGCTTCCGCCCACTTGGAGAAGTAATCTGTTGCAGCCAATATGTAAAGATGCCCCCCGGAGCTTTTTGGCAATGGTCCTACCACATCAAGTCCCCAAGCATCAAAGGGCCAAGAGGCAACTGTCGGGTGTAAAGGCTCGGGTGGCTGGTGGATCAAATTAGCATGCAATTGACAACTTTGACATTTTTTAGCATAGTCTATGCAATCCTTCACCATTGTTGGCCAGTAATATCCCATTCTTTTGATCCGGAAGTGAAGTTTAGGGCCTGATTGGTGTGCTCCACAAATCCCTGAGTGAGTTTCTTCTAGTGCTTTTGTTGCTTCTTCTTTTCCGAGACAGCGCAGAAAGATTCCGTCAAAAAAGCGTCGATAAAAATTTCCTTGAAAGTATATGAAACGAGAAGCTCTTCGCCTCACCTCTGTCTTATGGCGTAAGTCTTTAGGTAGTTTTCCATGTCTCAAATAATCGATAAGCGGCTGACGCTAGTCTTCTCTTTCAATCTCGTAGACAGAAACTACGCCCACTTGTTCTTTCTCTTCTATATCATGGCTTAGTGGTGGAACGACCCATTTTTGACATACAGGGACTTTTATCTCCTCACTACATGATGCTAGTGTTGACGCCAAATTTGCTAAAGCATCGACTTGCTTATTATCTTTTCGTGGTACATGTTAAAGTGACACAATCAAGTGATGTTATTAGTTTAAGTGCATACTTGTGATATGGGATGAATTCTAGCTTCCTGACTTCGTATAGTGAGAGGAGTTGTCTGATGACTAATTGAGAATCACCAAAAACTTTAAGGTGAGACATTTTTATATTCACTGCCATTTCCAACCCAAGAATCAAAGCTTGATATTCAGCCATGTTATTAGAACAACATTTGGTAAGTGAAAAGGAGAAAGGCAAGACCTCGCCTTCTGGTGTGATGAATATAACCCCAGCACCGACTCCATCTTGTCGTGCTGCGCCATCAAAGAACATTTTCCATGATTCTGACAGTTCAATAAACAGAACATCCTTATTAGGTAGGTCTTCAGAGAACTTCCATTCATCGGGAATAGGATGATCAGCCAGAAAATTAGCTAGTGCTTGCCCCTTGATAGCTTTTTGTGAGACGTAGATAATTTCAAATTCTTGAAGCAATAAAGCCCATTTTGCCAATCTTCCTGATAATACTGGTCTTGAGATGATGTACTTGAGGGGGTCAGCTTAGGAGATTAATCTTACTGAATGCGCTTGGAGGTAATGCCTTAACTTCTTTATTGCAAACATCAATGCTAGACATGTCTTCTCTATTGGAGAATAATTCAGTTCAGCCCCATTTAATGTCCTACTAAGGTAGTAGAGAGCACTTTCCTTGCCTTCATCATTTTGTTGTGCCAACAACACTCCTAAGGAACGTATTTGAGCCGCAATATAGAGGATAAGTGGACGTCCCTGTACCGGTGCTCGAAGGACAGGTGGGTTCAACAAGTATTCTTTTATTTTGTTGAAGGCATTAGTACAAGCTTTATCCCAATAGAATGATGTATCCTTCTTCATTAAGTGGGTGAATGGTTGACTTCGGCCCGCTAAGTTAGAAATAAATCTCTGTATATAGGCCAACTTTCCTTGGAGACTCTTCAACTCATGGATGTTTCTTGGCTCCGGCATTTTTAGAATGACCTCGATCTTAGACTGATCAATCTCAATTCCTCGATGTTGAACTATAAACCCTAGGAATTTGCCTGAGGACACACCAAATGCACATTTCAATGGGTTCATTTTTAATTGGAATCGACGTAACCGTTCAAACACCAAACGAAGATCCTGCAAATGATTTTCCTTTTCTTTTGATTTCACCACGAGGTCATCAACATAACATTTAACATGTTGGTGAAGCATATCGTAAAAAATCTTCTGCATCGCCCTTTGATAAGTGGCACCTGCATTCTTTAAGCCAAAACGCATAACTTTATAACAATATATCTCTTTTGGAGTTTGGAAAGTCGTCTTCTCCTCATCTGCGGGTGCCATTCAAATTTGATTATAGCCAGATGAACTGTCCATGAAGGTTAATCTCCCATGACCCGTGGTAGCATCTACCATGATCTCAGTAATAGGAAGTGGAAAGTCATCTTTGGGACAAGCATTGTTAAGGTCTCGAAAATCCACACAAACACGTATTTGGCCATTCTTCTTTTTTACTGGCACAATGTTTGAAATCCACGTAGGATATTTGACCTCACGAATGAAACCTTCTTGGATAAGTTTATTGACTTCAACCTCAATTTTGTGACATGAGTTCAGGACAAAAGCGACGCTGAGTTTGTTTTACAGGTCTAGCCCCATGTTTCACTGCTAGTTGGTGGACAACAACCCTTGGGTCTAAACCTGACATTTCATCATAGGACCAAGCAAAGATATCTCAATATTCGATCAGGAGTTCCATGTAATTCGCTTCCTCTTCAGGTGATAAGTTTGCGTTGATGAAGGTTGGTCGTGGGTTTTCAACGGTTCCTAAGTTAACCTCTTTAAGTTCATCCATTGTAGGCTTATTTTCTGATTCAAGGGAAGATGGAGCTTCCTCAACATCTTCTTTGACGACAAACTTATCATTATCATCTTATTCAATAGTGATGTGATTTGAAGTGAGACACATTATTTCATCTTCTTCTTCTTCATTAGAGGGGTTTGTTATCACTATTGTGCGTGTTTTTCCTTTCAATGTCTCTTTAGCACTCACCATCCATTCACATTGTCTCTTCATGCGTGAAGGTATTTTGCTACGAAGAACCTTTGAATCACCCATCAAACTTGTCTCTTTTGACATGAATTGTCCAAGTCTTGCAAAGACTGGTGCGCGTTTTAGCACCCTTCCATTATTTTGGGTTCCAATCCTAGTAAAAACAGGAGCACGACTTGTAGTTCCACCAAGACGATCCCAGACTGAAACTCTAAGAGGTGTCGACTGACTTTGTTGTTTGTCCTTCACTTCTTCCGCACTTATGTATCGTGAGGCTTCTTTATTAATATGAAAATACAGTGGTGTGGAAGACTCATATCCAAGACCAGCCCTCAAAGTTTTGCCAGAAGTTTTCTTCTCTCTCCATGCCTTGCTAGTCCTTACAGAAACTTGTTTACCTTCAAGTTGAGTCGTATCACCATCCTTTGATATCTCGTTAATGTCCTCACGACTATAGCCAGCCCTGGCTAAAAGCTTTGTAAGCGTTGGGATCAAAGCCATTTGACCGTTTATCAGGGAAACCTTTAAGATTTATCACCACCGACTCAGTTTGATGAACAAACCCTTTTAGTAAAGGTTTTGAAACCTTGTTCAAGGTGAGATTAGTAGCTGGCAAGGTCAAGTTTTCAAGCTCTTTATTGATCTTTTCTCCATCTTTTGCAAAAGAAGACTGACCCTCTTTTCTTGCTGATACTGGAATATATCAGAGTGCTGCGGCTTTACGTGGTGGTTTATTGTCAACAAAGTTTTCTACCACCTTCTCTTTTCCTTTATTCTTTGTTGGCTGAGACACCCCTTCATTTGCAGATGACTTATGCCCTTTTGAGCTTTTAGAGTCAATTATTTCCTCTCCTAAGTGGTCAGGTGGTGATCGTAGTTCTTCCATCGTATTTGACTTGAAATAGAATTTTGCGTCTACAAAGTGAGCTTCAGCTATGGTGAAGGGATCGGTGTTTGCCATTATCTTTCTTACTTGTCCATCTCGGCAATACTTAAAACATTGGTGGAGTGTTGAGGAGATGATACCATTTTCATGTATCCATGGTCGCCCAAGCAACATATTGTAGGTAGTTTTGACATCTATGACATGGAAAAGTGCATTGGATTCCATATCTTCCATGTGCATCGCAAGTCTTATCTTTCCTATAGCATTTTGCCCTCCTTGATTAAAACCTTGAATCATCAGATGACTTGGGAAGAGTTCATCCATAGGAATCCCTAACTCTCTCATGGTCTTAAGAGGTAGTATATTGACCGCCGAGCCATCATCCACCAAGATGCGATTCACTATCTTTTCATCAACATATCCTTTAATGAAAAGAGGTCGGTTATGGAGTTTTGATCCAAGCAACAAGTCTTCATCGTTCAAGGATATCTCTGTTGTGCATACACCGTGAGATAAGTTTGAAGAGTCATCATGACTTTTCTTCATGACATAATCAATAGGAGTTTTCTCTTCATCAACCTGATAGCAAGCAACAGGTACATTTTCAATTCTTTTCATTTCTGTTGGCATGTACTCATTTAGTGTAACAGGCTTTCTTATACTTTGAGCTGAAAAACCCTCATTTCTAACTGGTATGGATTTTTGTTGAGTCTTTCAGCGTATTGGCTCACCAATTAGCTTCCTCACCATTGAGATCCTCATTCTTGTTGGCTTTGTCATTTGCATGTGCTTCCTCCTTCCTCTTCTACGCGTGACTAAAGTCCATCCTTCATCATTATAATTTTCAGACCATTCAGGATTCAAGTCGTCAACTTGAGGTGTGAGGATTATACATGGAGTTTGACTTGAGGATGCAGTGAAGCTCATCGGGAAAATGGCATCAAGTCTTATAGGTTCATAGGAGCCGAAACTTATTGTAGAGAGTGATTGACATGGTCCTAACTTGACCGTGGTTGTGATATTAGAGGCTGCTATTTCATCATCAAAAACAATATCTCCATTCTCGTGTAGCCTCATGATCTTGTCTTTCAGCACAAAACACTTCTCTACGGGATGACTGATTAAGCGATGATATTTGCAATAATTCAGATTATCTACTTGGTTTGCTTCTTCAGGGCATTTTACCTCCGGTAACTCAATGATATTTGCCTCAAGCAGATCATCTAGCATCCTAGATATGTCTGAGTCAGGGAATGGATACACTTTTTCCTGTCGCTCTTTCAATGATGATTTCTTTCTTTCACCCTTTTGAAAAGTAGTCGGCGTTGCATGATCATTCCTCTTAACTCCAGTTGGTACCCTTATAGCAGTCGAGTTAACTACTAACGATTGCTTTCCCTCGACCTTCAGAGTGCTCTTTTTGAATCTACAACCTTCAGGCTTATTTCTTTTAGGCTCTTGCATAGGTAACAATGAACTTTCAGCTGCCGCAATGCTAAGTTCCATATCATGTGCACGAGTAGCCAATTCTTCAAAAGACTTTGGTTTGATGCCTTGTAGGATATATCGTAGTCCCCAATGCATCCCTTGAATACACATGTCTAGCGCAGAAGTCTCGGTGAGTCGATCTCTACAATTGATGCTAAGGTTTCTCCACCGATGAATGTAGTCGATGACAAGATCTTCCTTCCACTGACGTGCATTAGTGAGTTCAATCATGCTAACCACACGACGAGTGCTGTAAAAGCGGTTAAGAAACTCACGCTCCAACTGCTTCCAAGTATCAATCGAGCAAGATTCTAAGTCAGTGTACCAGTCAAAGGCATTACCTTTCAAGGAACGAACAAACTGTTTTACCATGAGATCACCATTAGTCCCGACATTGTTGCAAGTCTCCACAAAGTGAGCTATATGTTGTCGAGGATTTCCCTTGCCATCGAACTGTTGAAACTTTGGTGGTTGGTAACTTAGAGGCATTTTTAACAGGTCGATTCTTTGGGTGTACGGCTTCGCATACGAATATGAGGGCTGAATTGAGCTTTCCACCTGGTCTGTGATGGCTTCCTTAATGAGTTCTTTTAGTTGATTTGTGGTGAAGATGCCATCAGTAATACCACGTATATTCTCCACAGCTCTGATTGCAGACTCCTCAATGACATCTAGTTGATCTACTTGAAAAGCCTTGTTAGTCGAGGTTTGGCCTCTTTCGTTCAAGCTCTCAAGTTTGTTTATCAACTTTGCTATCTCGCGGTCTTTTGCCTTGAGTGAAGTCGAAAGCCCCTCAACGAGTTTTGTCAAGTTAGCCACTTGATCTTCTAAAGATGTTGTCTCGGTCATCATCACTGACATGGTGCTAGAACTCGACGCCTTATTTGGTGATTGACACAGAGAAGTTTCCATAGGTGAATCATCAAAGTCGCCTTGAGTGCTGAAGACCATTTCGCGCGCCTCACTTGACTTTTGTAGTGGAGTTGTTTATGGCTTCATCTTTGAGGCGACATCTTGTGCCCCTCTTGCATTCGAAGTTGATGTCATCTTGAGAATCGGCCTAGTTTGTGCATACAACTCGACGATGGATTTTGTTTTCAATGGCGGAGTTGAAGAATCTTCAATAGTATGTTGGGGACTTGAATCAATGGCCTTGTTGCTTTTCGAAGTGACAATGGTGATCATGTTCCTCCTAGTTTCCATTGAGATTTGTTGAAAATTCTTTCTTGAAGGGAAGAGATGAAAGGTAGAGAGTCCCAGTGGAGTCGCCAGAAATTTGTAGACACAATTTTGTGCACCTGAAATTAAACAAGCACACGTGTACAAATATATGATTTTATTAAATATATGAATGGGTACAATCTCTACGTAATATATTCTATCAAAAGAATATGGCAATCCTCTGATTCTTCCCTTGGATTTGATGTATGGTGACTTGATTTATTTGAGTAATCAAGCTAAGATTTGTGCTTTGCAAGAACACGAATTTGGGCGTGTATTGCGAAGCGAGATGTTGTGATTTGATGCTTTGAAGAGTACCTTGATTTGTCTTCAAAGTGTTGTTGAAGAACTCTTATGGGGCGTTTTGGCTTGATCCAACAGAGCTTCGTTCTTTGTAGACTTCAAGCGTAGATGAAGGAGGCTTGAGAACTCTTTGAGAGAGAGCTTCCTTGCTTGAAGAGCTTATCTTGAAGAATATTTGTATCTCCAGGAATCCCATCCCCCGCCTTTAGGTTGAGGCCCTCTATTTATAGAGATCTGTAGGGGCTCTTAGGTCCTTTTCCAATGCCACGTGGCATAATTTTATTGGTTGGTCTTTATTGACGGAATCTTGCCTTTATGTCCATCTTTATTGATGAAATCTTGCCTTTATGACGAGATATCTTGAATATCTCATCTCAAGTGTCAACTTTTCATTGGCCAAGAAATATTTGAAGGCTCAAATATTTACGGAATCTTGCCTTTATGTTAGTCTTTATTGACGAAATCTTGCCTTTTTGACAAGATATCTTGAATATCTCATCTCAAGTGTCAACTTTTCATTGGTCAAGAAATATTTGAAGGCTCAAATATTTATTGACAGAATCTTGCCTTTATGTCCGTCTTTATTGACGGAATTTTGCCTTTATGACAAGATATCTTGAATATTTCATCTCAAGTGTCAACTTTTCATTGTCCAAGAAATATTTGAAGGCTCATTTGTTTTCCATGTCATTTATTTCAATTTTATTTTATCCTTTATTTTAAAGAATAAAATAACACATGGTGAAATTTGATTGGCGTAAAATTTGTATTTCTACAGTTGCTCCTCGAGCTTGCCCCTGTCTCTTTGCTTCTGAACAATCAGCCTGTGTGACTCAAGAAGCTAGGCCTGGGAAATCCACCAATCGTGGAATTTGGACATAGATACTGAGGAAATGCTATCCTGCTCTATTGTAACGCAGCAATAGAAGCCCCCTCATGCCGTTTAATTAGCCTCCTCTTCGCTCTTAACAGGAGCGCACATGGGGGGAGAGCAGACGAAGTGTGTCATTCGCAATGGAAAGAAAGAGACTGATAAGTAGTTTAACGCATAGTTTTTTCATTCACGTAACCCCTCTGCACGGGTACTTAACTAATTAAATAGTGTGAACAGCAACAAACGAACGTTGAAGTGCACTTTGTGAGTACATGGTGAAAGTAGTATGCATGAACAGTATTACCATGATGTGATTTAGCTGTTTGTATAATATAATTGTTAGTGTCACAAAGGGATTCGTGTTGCAGGTTGGATTCTATGAAGTTATGTATATATTTATTGTAATTCATAACTATATATCAAAATATTTGATTTGATGAATATAATTTTAAGTTTTTTTAACCATTACAAATTGAAAGGATTTTATTGACAATTATAAATCATATTGTGTTGCTTAAAAAATAAATAAAAACTTCTACACGCCAAAACTAGAAAGAAGCTAACTCTATAGAAGAGATTGTTTTTAATATGATAGAGAATACTAACATGTAAATTTAAATTTACCTTTATCCGGTAAAGAAATTAAAACATTAATATATTTTTTAAAATAATATGTAAACAATTCACATAAAACCTACATTTCCCCATTTAAGAATTTTTAATCTCCATATAAATACTAGAAAAAAAAAAGAACTTAATTACAAAAATCACCTTATTAACACTAACTAACCAAATTTGCTATGCCTTTTGAAATCTTTTCCAATAATTCCTTTTCTCCATATTAATTTGCAAACTTCTTCTCTCTAATCTCCAAATTCCCAACCCCCTCTCTCTCTCTAATCTTTCCACTCTGATGCCATCCTCACTCTCTTTACCATTTATTTTGAGTGGAAATGAAGAATCGAAGGAGAAGAAGTATTTTTTTTCTTCTTTTCCATTATTTCTTTCTCTCAAAAGCTGTCGATCTCTTTTTACGAGGAGAGAAGGATTTTCCCTTTAATTTACCAAAATTCCACTTATTTAATGTCTAAAGTGTTATTTCTGTTAAACATTTCATTGTTGCTATTTTCATGTACTGATTTATTTTTATTTCATCCAAGTTTTTACACCACTTAACTAGGAATTTTCACCTTTAATAACAAGTTTTTCTATTACTTTATTATTTTGAAATTGGGAATTTTTCTATTTAGGACGTGGTTACAATTTTCCCATCATTCATAAGATTTTGTCAACAAAATCTAGTATTACCTTCTTCCAAAATTAGGTCTAGATACTTCCTTTTCATTTTCGACTCTCTTTTTCAAGTCTCCTTTTCTACCTCCGCATCATTCTTACCAGGAGTACAACTTTATTTTGTAATTTCATCTAGCCCCAGACAATAATCTTTACTAGTTTAACCTCAAGTGTCAATTCTCCTCGGATTTTCATTGACACTTGTTGTGAAACCTGAGATTGTCCAATCAATGATTATTGTGAGGTTATATGAAATTAAAAAAAATAATTGTAATTTACAAATGAATATATTTCATCGATATGTCTATTTATATTTGCCAATCTTCTGGTACACATATATACACACACATACAAGGAAAGTTAATTTTGAAAAAAAATGGTACTTTAGAGGAGAATTCTAGAATGTAAAAGTATCATTTACAATGAAGCAAGTGTGTCAACTAAATAAAAAGTTTACATAGAATTACACAACATATACCTTTAACACATGAGGAGTTTATAGGCAATTCTTGAGAAGAATTGATCCTTAAAGAGCTTGAGAACTTGCAGATTCCTAGAGGGAGTTTCTCTATGAACTATTAACCACTAAATGTTCCAATTAGGATGAAAAAATTTTTAAAATCATTAGGTGTAAAAAAAACTTTTGTAGTAGAAGACATAATATTGTTCACTTCCTCAACAAATAAGGTAGTATAAACATAAAAGGTTTGTAGAGATACTCTTTTTGTAATTCTTTAAACTAATGATTTTTTTTTAATCTTTGGTTTGACTGCCTAGAGGTTTTTTTTTATCTTTTAGAGTATTGTTTTCCTTCTATAATAAAATATCTTATGATTTTAAGTTCTATTTATTTGGTTATTAATCAGTGTTTGCAAAATATTATTAGATCATTAGTTAACAAGTAACAAATAAGAAAATAGACTTGTAAGTGGTATCAAATTAGATTCAATTTATATAAGTGAGATCTATTTTTCCTAATTTAAGATGACAACACTGAGTTTAGCACCATAATTCAATGATGAGAACTATATCTACTAGAGGGCCAAAATTATAGCCTTTATATAATCACTAGATCAGAAAGGATAGCACTCAATAGAGTTAGGGTGGATGAACCTGAAACTCTTTTTGTTGAATGAACCAAATATGATGATGTTAATTGTAATTGGAATAACAAAGGCTTGAACTTATATTTATGGATGTTTTTCTATATATAACATAAATAAGAAAGCTTGAAATATTCTTAAATTTACCTCATGAGGGAACTAAAATGGTGAAAATTTTCAAATTCCAAATGTTAACCTTGAAGTTTGAGGAAATTGAAAAACTAGAAGATTAATCTTTTGATGAGTTTTATGATAAACTTAAAATGACATTGTGAATTCTAGGCTTAATTTAGGAGATACAATAGAGGATACAAATTATAAAAAAGATCCTAATGTCTTTACTTGAAATGTTTCAATCGAATGTAACAACAATTTAAGAAAACAAAGATCTTAATATTATAATTGTTGAATAACTTGCGAGTTCCTTACAAACATATGAATCTATATTGCATATTCAAAGGGACGTTAAATCCCTTATAGTGAAAATTTATATGGAAAAACATGACTGTTTTTCTGATAATTTCTTAATAATGAAGTTATAATTCTTATAGCTAAGAAATTTTAAAATTCATGTTTAAGAAAAGGAAAGTTGATAAAGGAAAAAAGGCCAATGATTGTATCAAAATATATGAATTAGAAAATAAAAATAAAATTAAGATTAAATATAGGGAAAAAGTTAAGTGTTTTGAATGTTCATGATATGGTCACTTAAGAAAAGAATGTCCTAATTTGAAAAGATATTAAAAAAGTTCTTAATGTTACCTAACCTTAAGTGATAAGTCTAAAAATTCTAATTCATAATTTGATAATGAATTTGATTTGTTGTTTTTATACCTTAATATATATACTAACTTGCAAAAAACTATTGAGATATGGTTCTAACATAGATTAGATCATTAGTAATTATAATGATTCACATATTACTTTAGTTATTTCCAATCATTAACTAAGCTTGTAAGAAACTTAAAATGATTTTATATGAAAAAGTTATGCAAGTCAAGAAATTGAATAATAAATTATTCAATAATTAAATATACATGGAGAATGATAAGAACAATTTAGCATAAACTTTGAATCTGTCGAAAGTAGAGATATCTAAGTCTCTTAAGAAAGTTAAAGCACTTGAGAAAGAGCTGACTATATACAAATAATTATAAAAATTGTCAGCAACATATGAACTTGATGAGTTGTTTGAATTTTAAAGGGTAAATAAAAAATTGTTTTTGAATGTACATATGCTAACAATAATGGGGACATTGTGACTTGAATTGACTAACAGTAGTTAAACCTAGTACAAAATATTAAGATAGATTCCCCTCTAACAAATCTCTGAAGAGGAAGTCAATTGCTCACATCATTATGCAAATAGACAAGGAATCTTATAATGAATGATCTTTGCTATTCAATTCCTTAAAGAAAAGTTCAATTGTACATTTCATTGCGAATTTCATAATATAGTTGTTGACTTGATTAAATTTTATGTCAAGAATAATAAATGTTAATGTATTTAGGCCTTAACATCAAGTTTGACGTTCAAGGCATATTGTTGACACCTTGCTAACATTATATCAATGAATATAAATGATAAAAAAGGATTTTTTAAAATTAGAATGCTATGCTTATCTCACTAACACACTCATCTCTTTATTTGATAAGATAAAAGAATATGCTTTCATGAATAAAGATTAACCATCGAGGTAAGTATCTTTTTTTTTAAAATTTCAATTGAAAGTGTTTTTAGTCTAAAAAATGAGCTACCTTATTAAAGTCTATACTTTTGCCTAATAAGACTTATCAATAAAAAGGAAAGAAATGTGATTTGATATAACAATGCCTTTTTTACATTATGACTCTTTTTTTTCACAACATGCAAGAGCCAAATCAATTCTCCTTTTGTGTCACCTTAATTTAAAAGCTCTTATTTTTTCAATTTATAAGGTAAAACCTTTTATCTATTTTCTCTCTTAATATACCAGATATCTCTCAATCACTCATTCAAAATCTGTTCTTTGATCTTGCATTCTAAATCATCCCGAAAAAATAGTAAGAAGTTTGAATCGTAATGTAACAAAAGAACATGTTGATTTGATATTACGTAAGGGTAAACATCATAAATGTTGAAGTTTCTTGAAATCCTTATTGATGAATATTGTTTTAATATATATAAGGCCTATATAAGATGAAAACATAAAAGAAACCTAAACCATATTCATCAAGCTCATTGGATAAACAAGAGCAAGAGACCTTATCTCCTGACAAAATCCCTATTCAACCTTCCAAGATTCAAAAGACTGGTGAGAAAGATAAGGGAGTGACTAGTTCATCAAAACTTGGAACACATTCAACTAAGATGGAGTATTTCACCTCACTTGAGTAAGAAAAGGCATAAAAGATGAACTTTTCAAGGAGGAATATATTAGGAGAACATGAGGAATCCATAAGTGATTTATCTAATACTGTATTTGCTTCCATTAATAATATTTAAAAAAAATTGAAAAATTTGTGCTTTTTTAATTTCTAAGGCAAAACCATTCATCATTTTTTTTCTTTTGATATCCTAGATATCTCTCGAACACTCATACAAAGTCTTTTCTTCAATGTTATATTTTAAATATTCTAAAATAATAGAAAGTAGTTTGAATCTTGATCTAACAAAAGAACATGTTGATTTGATCTTGTGCAAGGTTAAAAAGCATAAATCTAGAAGTTTTTTAAAATTCTTATTGATGAATGTTTTGTTATTATATACAAGGCTTATATAAGATGAAAGCGTAAAAGAAACCTAAACCATCTTCATCATGCTCACTAGATGAATAAAAGTAGAAGACATTATCTCCTAACAAAACCCCAGTTCAACCTTCCAAGATTCAAAAGATTGATGAGAAATGTAAGGGAATGACTAGTTCAGGAAAACATGGACCTCATTCAACCAATATGGAGCATTTCATATCACTTGAGGAAGAAAAGACATACAAGATGAACTTTTCAAGGAAGAATGTAATAGGAGAATGTGAGGAATCCATACGTGAATTATCTAATACTGCATTTGTTTTCATTGAAGAGTTTTTTAGAGAAAAAAATGTGAAAAATTAACTAATAGGGCACCTGCTCTTTATATGGAAATTATGAGGGAACTTTATGCTAATTGTGAAATGTTTGATTTAGATGAAAAACAATCATTTCCAAAGTAAGAGGTCAAACCCTTACCTTGTCCTGCTATATCATTAGAGACTTTTATGGCTTGTCTAAGTTCAGTAATTCAAGTTTTCATTACAAAGGAATTGGAACACCATTAAAAATTTAAATGAGTGATCTTTTTATAGGATTTAAAAAGACCTAAATGGACTGCCAATTAATATAGGTTACATATAAAGTTGATGATGGCACCCTATAAAGCGATAACAAAAATTGTCTTAACAAACTTATGGCTAATTACTAGACACACAAAACTGACAATTAAAAATACCTAATTCATGTATGCAATTGCAAGTGATTTACCCATTGATTTGGCTACACATTTTATAGATATGATTTTAAAAGCATTTTCTAATAATGAATCATATCTTTCCTTTGAGGGATGGTTACTAGAGTAGCTAATCTGGCTAAGGTTCTTTTACACAATATTGAACCCACAATGAAAATGTTTGGCAAAATTTGTTCTGTAACTGCTATGAAATTTGAAGCTATGGTTAGCAAAAAATAAGTTTTTCTATGAGTCAACCTCCTCTCAGCCAGAGTCATCTTCAACCAGCCCATTACTTCCAATAATTATAGAGCAATTATAGTTTTGACCCAAAACATTTGATAATTTTACAAGAAGCTAGGATCAAGAGGCTAAAGAAGTTAACAAGTTGCCTTTTGATATCCAATATGGTGTTATACATGTTATAGATAGGCTTGCACAATTAGGGTTCGAATCAATTATATAGTTGTGAGAAATGAAGACACTAAAAATCTTGATTAGTGCCTAATCAAGGGGGGAGATAATTGGATTAATGGATTGGATGAGACAGATGGTTACAGTTGTATGTAATGGACATTTGATTTGTTAATTTTAAGTCCTGGATTGATATTAATGGTTTGTAATTTTAGAGATAAGCATAAGAATTTTTATGTTATGAATGTATGCAATATTTTTAATTTGAACTTCAAGCATATGCACTATTATTTGAATATTTTTTTTATATTTTGTGTGGAAGTACTTTTTGAGCATGTTATGAACTATTAAGAACACTAGCATTTTTTCACATGCTAATTGATTATATATGCATGAATTTTTGTTTGATTTAAACTCCATGCTTACTATTTTTTTTGTTTTGTCACAAATTAAGCTAAATGGGGAGATTATAAATGTTATTTTGTTGTCTTAGATTAATGAAGATCTATTTATGATTGACAAAAAGATAATTTGTTTAAGATAGAAGTTTATCAAGATCTTATCTGTAATTATTTGATTAGTTTAATTAATATAAAAGATAAATTAAGATAAAAAAGAAAAAAAATATCCAAAGATAACTTTCTCAATGTTTTTTTATAAATATGTTAGCAGTCTATTACCAACATAACAAACTATAAAGCTTGAAAATTATCCTTATCCTTATCATATAAGATATCCATATAAGAAATTTTATGTCTGAAGAAAGGTGGTGCTAAAGAGGAAAGTCCCAAAATATAAGACCATCAATTGAATTGAAATGAGTGTCCCATCTTTTTATTATTTTTCATAACAAAGATAGATGATAATTTAAAAATAAGAAAAAAAATGACGAGTCTATATAATGAAAAAAAATCCTTTATAGAAAAAGAAAGAGAATAAATCAATTATGTGTAACCTATTTTTTTATGAGATGAGTTAATGACAATCCATGGTCAATAAGGAAGAAAGTTCTTCTCGAACAAACCTCTTACAAGTAAAAAAAACTTTTGCATTCCAAGTATCCCTTAAACTTGCTTCATTTACCAATCTTAACTACTACATGATGAATCTTAGTGTTTGCATATTGAAGAAAAATGATAGAATTCATCTTTGGCTTGACATGTGATAACAATTAAACAATGGTGTACCTTAAAAACAATTGTTTTCTTAAAATTCCGGTCTTTATTAATATTTTACATGAGTTTGTTCAGATACTAATCATCTTTTAGGTAGAGACTGACCAAACTGATTCTAATCTCTTTCTCCAATCATGCATTAAGATGCACTCAACTTCTTAATTTATATTAGGTCAACCAAACTTTAGAAATTCATAATTTGACAATGAATTTTTACTCGATTAATATTAATATCCTTTTTTTGAAAAAAAATATATTTATAAAATATGATAATTGTATGAGAAAATAGTGTTAATATATATTTCTTTGAAAATTTTAAATATGTCGTTTTGATTTCAAAAGTCATGTATACAATGGATTTATTCTAAAATATTTCCTTATGTTCTCTCACTTGAATCATTTGTACATTTCATGTATTTTTGTTAAAACTAAATGCTCTAGAGATAAAGCATGAAGAATCCAAAGCCCGAGCTTGCAATTATCAATGGAAAAAAATAAAAATAAAGTAGGAGCAATGCGAAAGTCAGGAATCAATATCCTTAATGAATTAACAAAGGAATTTAGAGAATAGTCTCATCAACAAACCCAAGCTTGTGATTCTTCCTGAGAAACCTTACATTACGCCCGTAAATGTATCCATCACTGGCTTTCCGTAAAGCTTAAGAATATTTTAGCCCAAAAAGAAAAAGGAAAAAAAAGCTTAAGAATACTTAATGCATCATATATAAAGGTAATTTTTATTTGTTCCCTTCCTCTCCTTTTGAACAAAGTTGAATAGAATTTCGAATTTGGAATTCTGGGTCCTGTTCATTGTCAACTGAACATATTATTATAAATAATTGGATTCACACGAATATAATTTTCTACTTTTTCTCTTCTTTTCTATATACTCACTTTACCAAAAATTAGTGTTTTTTTAGATATTAGACTAAGTTGTTATTATGAATTAGACTTCATGACAGATGCTCGTGGCCTTCAAATGATCTAAGAGCATAAAAGTCGGATAGAGAATGAGATGATATTACCTGTCGTTAAACTCTATATGCTATTTGGTGAATTGATCCTTTTTATACTTGCTCTCCAAGATTTTTAAAATGGTCTTTCCGGTAGAGAGTAGCCTACTTCTTTTCTTCCTCTCAAGGGATACGATAGAAAACTATCTAGTAGATGGTTTAGTGGTAAGAGCTCGTGACTAAGAGATTTGCTCCCTTTGTATTCTCAGGTTTGAGCCCAGTAGCTGCTAATATGATAACCACTAGAGACTAGCATGATCGTTAACTTTGAACTCATAAGATTAGTCGAGCTACGCACAAGCTGGTCTGGACACCCACATTAAAAAAAAGAAGATTTGTAATAGATAATAGGGGATTAATTCTAGTTAAGCTACTAGGGTTATGTGTAAGTCTAATTTCTAGGGTTTCTTCTTTCAATTATATGCGGGCTTTTGAGCCAACACTATTCTGTGGGCTTCACAAACCCATATAAATAGTAAAATTTGATGCATGTAAAGTGTATACTCTACTATTTACACACTAGCCTAATCAATCTATCAACCGTGTCTCTTACACCAGGAATCTTTTCAAGAGTTCCAGGCCTACTGGGACTGTTCAAACAAATACTATTCTCGTTAGCATTCTAGTTGTTTTTTCTAACCTTATTTCATAACAACTAGTATAGAATACAAATTATTAACAGTTCTAGGATTGTGTTGATCGCATTAGGACTCTTATGGGAAGTATTTAATCTTTCATATTACATTTTTATTCATGTGGCCATCTGAGCAAGCTCAGTTACAGTAATTTGCCTAAAGTGTTTTTTAATGTTGTCTGTATACAAGCTGATGTTCTCTCTGAACTTCATCCTTTACAACTGCTAGCTTAATTCAATTCACTGATAACCCTCCATTCTTTCTTCCAACAGAGTTCCTTACAAACTGCAGTCACACAAAATATAGCTGGTTATGCTTTAATTACGAGAAAGTATGTAAGCTGATTCGAGGATTAAGAATTGAGTAGCAGATCTTGTTTTGTTGATTCAAGGCATTCTCGCACCCATTCAGGTATTTCCAGTGGATTTTATAGGGCAGTTTGAATCATTTATTAATATTTGAGGATATTTTAGGGTTGCGTTTCTGAAATGCAAGGAAGGGACGAGTCAAAAGATATTGTGATTCTTTTAGGTGTTTGATATTCGTTTCAAAAATATTTTTAAAAAAAGTTTTTTTTTTTTTATTATTTAAAATTAAAAAATTAATATTTTTAAATATTTTAATAAATTCTAAGTAAATAGTTTTAAAAATAACTTCAATTAAATTAAACTCAGAGCAGATATTTTTTCTTTGAGACTATGATCACCGACTCTGTTAATGATGGAAATCTTGCTGTAGAATAAGATTCTCTGATACATTGAATCTTCTTTCGCTGTATGAGGATTTAACCTCCACTCTCAATAATAGTTAACAAAATTTACCAGAGTTCCTTATCATCAAGAGCTAGAGATACAAGAACCTGCTCTATGAATGATGACAAACCCACCGAAAACATAAATCCCTTCAAAATTAAAATCAAACCCATATCAAATAAAAATAAACGATTTCATAAAAGTTACTAAAAACAATATTTCGTAAAGAATACTTTCACGTGAAACCAAACCAATTCTAGCCGACGGATATTAATTTAAAATCAGTTTAGGGTCGTTCACAAGAATGATATATAAACCAAAGAAAAGCATAAGACGGTATCTTTAGTCATCATATAAAAAGTTTTACATTTTCAGTGAAAGAAAAAACAGGAGAGGAGAGAGAGGAGTAATGTAGACTGAAGGAAATTATCATGGATTCCTTGTACCAGTTTTATAACTAGTTATTTGTCAAGTAGTTGAAGATCTTGTCCTAAGGAGTATACTTGAAGATTCTCTTTAGCTGTCTTGTACCCTTTCAAGTACGTATACTTAGTTGTTTAGGGAAAACTAGTTAAGGTACTTGTCCTTGTTGTGAATTAAAAAAAATATCGATACTAAATAAGAATATGCTGTTCTTGTCAAAGTTTTTAAAGAGGTTGAAGAAAAAATTTTACTTAGAATTTTAAAAAATAAATAGAAAATTATATATTCCAATAAATATAAAAAGTTAAGTAAAAATTGATATGGAAAACTCATAGAAATATATACATATTAAAATATTTGCTCTTGTGACGCAAAGAGTGATAGGTCCCAACAAATACTAGAAATAGAAGCTGAATTAATTTCTTTTCGGGTTAACAAATGTTTAGATAACAGTGCGCGGTTCCAAAAGGACAACACCGTCATCGGTGAATGGTGGTAACTCTACTTGTGTAGTCGCAACGCGCTCTCCGTTGGTGTGGTATAGTTTAAGCAATGATACGTGAAAAATTGGTGAACACGTGTCTCGTTAGGAAGCTGTGATTTGTATGCAACAAGGTCGATTTTCTCAATAATATGGTAGGGCCCATAAAAATGGCTAGCGAGGTTCTAATGGACCTGTTTGAAGACCGTTTGTTGAAGTTGAAACAAGTATTTGTGTAATGTATTTGAGCATAATATCCTAATACGGCTGCTTCTCCTGTATTTATATAAGTAGGGTATTTGTACATGTGTTATGGTGTACCCTATTACACAATATAAATCTATACATCAATATTTCCTATATAAGAATACATTCCATAATATTCCCCCTCAAGTTGAGGGTGGGTTATCCACATGAAGTTTGGAACGTAAGGAAATAAAAACCGAGGAAGCAAGTGGCTTTGTAAGAATATCTGCTAATTGATCTTTGGAAGGGATGAAGCGAATTTGAATTTCCTTCTTAGTCACTCGATCACGAACGAAGTGATAGTCGACCTCAACATGCTTTGTACGGGCATGAAAGATCGGATTAGCAGACAGATAAGTAGCACCCAAGTTGTCACACCAGATAGTCGTAGCAGAACTAGGAGAGATACATAAATCTGACAAGAGATAGAGAAGCCAAAGGACCTCAGCAGTACCATCGGCTAAGGCCTTATATTCTGCTTCGGTGGAGGAGCGAGCAACAGTGCGTTGCTTGCCAGATTTCCATGAAATGGGTGTAGACCCAAGGAATACCATATAGCCACCCGTAGATTTTCGATCTTCAATATTGCCGGCCCAATCGGCATCAGTAAAGCCATGAAGAGACAAAGTAGAGTCTCGAGTAAGGTGAAGACCAAAAGAGGAGGTACCTTTGAGGTATCGCAGAATACGCTTAACTGCGGCCCAGTGACCTTCGGTAGGAGCATGCATAAACTGACATACTTTGTTCACAGCATAACAAATATCAGGTCTAGTAAATGTTAGATACTGAAGAGCACCAACTACTTGGTGGAAGCGAGTAGTGTCTGAGAACAATTCGGTAGAATGAAATCAAGCTTGGAAACAGAAGCAGGTGTATCAACAGGTTTACATGATATCATACCTGCACGATTCAAAATATCCAGAACATACTTGTGTTGACTAAGCATAAGACCCATACTAGTGGGAGCAACTTCAATCCCTAAAAAATAGCGAGCATG
This sequence comes from Salix brachista, assembly GCA_009078335.1. Taxonomy (NCBI): domain Eukaryota; kingdom Viridiplantae; phylum Streptophyta; class Magnoliopsida; order Malpighiales; family Salicaceae; genus Salix; species Salix brachista. The sequence goes on along the minus strand of CM018589.1, from coordinate 7,536,742 downwards.
CCCCAAATCATGAAGTTTGAACTCCGAGCTCAGCATAGTAATAAGACGATGAATAAGTGCAGAATTATTACCAGTAATCAAGATGTCATCGACATAGACAAGTAAGTAGCATATATCATGAGAACCATTCAGAATAAATAGGGAAGTATCAACCTTTGAAGCCCGGAAACCAATAGTTAGAAGAAAATCACTTAGACGCATGTACCAAGCCCGTGGTGCTTGTTTCAAACCGTATAGAGATTTATGAAGGCGGCAAACATGTGTAGGTAAAGTAGTGTTAATAAAGTCGGGGGGTTGCTGCATGTACACAACCTCATGAAGTAAGCCATTAAGGAAGGCATTATGGACATCAAGTTGCCGAATCTGCCACCCTTTTGATACTGCAATTGTGAGAACTAACTGAACAGTAGTTGGTTTAACAACAGGACTGAAAGTTTCAGAATAATCTATACCTTCCTGTTGGGTGAACCCCCGCGCAACCAAACGGGCTTTGTAGCGATCAACGTCCCCATTCACTCGGCGTTTTATTTTATAGACCCATCGGCAACCAACAATGTTCATAGAAGGATCAAACGGTACCAAGGACCAAGTGGTATTAGCATGTAAGGCGGAAATCTCATCCTTCATTGCAGAATGCCAACACTCAAACCGGTCAGCCTCCTTAAAACTCATAGGCTCTAAATCAGAGGGAGACAGTACCCGAGAAGGGGAGACCGACGGAGAGGAGACGGTCAAAGAGCTGAGATTGGCAGTCTTCGGCTGCCTAGGCCGCAGCACCATAGAATGTTGCCGAAGCAGTGGTGGAGCAGACGGCACAGTAGTGGAGGGCAGCAGTGGAAGAGAATAAGTGGAAAGATCCACACATAAGTCCAAACCGGGCAGAGACTGATCAGAGTGTCCAGATGAGGGAGATAATGTGGATGGCAAAGCTGGAGAGTCCGCAGCTGAAGAGTAAGGAGATGAAGGTTGGACTTGAGCCGCTGATCCTGTACCTGCATAATGATCAATAGACATATATGGAGATGATGGTGAAGGAACAGACTGGTTAGTGGGAGGAACGGGTGGTGCTGGGACGGGATTTGAGGAAGATAGGGTGAGGGAAGGAAGGTTGGAGACAACCACGGGTGTAGAGGTGGAGTTGGTTGACCTTATAGTTGACTCAATAAAAGGAAAAACATGTTCATGAAAACGGACATGACAGGAAATATAGACGCGGTCAGACTATAAATCAAGACAACGATAACCTAGATGGGACGAACTGTAACCTAAGAACACACAAGGAGTGGAGCGATAATCTAGCTTATGAGCATTGTAAGGACGAAGGAACGAAAAGCAAAGACACTCAAAAGTACGTAAGAAGGCATAATCAGGTGTTTGACGAAACAAACATTCAAAGGGAGACTTGTTGCGTAAAACCGCGGTGGGCATACGATTAATAAGATAGACCGATGTTTCAAACGCATAATTCCAGTATTTTAGAGGAGCCTTACTTTGGCCTAACTGGGTAAGACCAGTTTCAACAATATGACGATGACGACGTTCAACGGTACCATTTTGTTCATGAGTATGTGGACATATGAGTCAATGGTGAATACCAATTGTTTTGAAAAAAGAATTTAATTTTTAGTATTCACCACCCCAATCAGTTTGCACATTTTTAATTTTGCAAGAGAATTGACGTTCAACAAGTACTTGAAATTGTTGAAAAACATTGAACACATCGGATTTGAGTGCAATAGGATAGTACCAAATAAATTTTGTATGAGCATCCACAAATATGACAAAATACCGGAAACCATCAGAAGAAAGCATTGGAGCAGGGCCCCACACATCACTAAAAATAAGTTCAAGAGGAGTTGATGTTTTATGACCCGTGGGTCCTAATGACAAACGCGAGGATTTTCCTAGCGGACAAGCTTGAAATTGAAAATTAGAATTTCGAGGAGTACAAACGACCTTTTTATTTGACGCTAAGAGGCTCAAGATACGGGAACTGGGATGACCGAGGCGACGATGCCAAATATCGGCAGAAGTAGCCATGCTACTGGACAAAAAAGCTTGTGGCAGGAATGTGGCGGACGACTCGGAAAGAACATAGAGGCCATCTTTACTCTGACCGGAAAGAAGGACTTCCTTGTCGGGATACTGAGTTCATCGTTGGGGATTGGGTGCTTTTTGACAATATAGATGCAACTTTAAAAGCACCCAATCCCCAACGATCAACTCAGTATCCCGACATTTTTGATATGCTAGTTGCTTCATTTGCTTTATCAAATATTCTAAGTTTGCTTTCAGTTGGCGCAGCAAATCCTCTCGTGTAATGAGTTGTTGGTTGACTTCGTGGACGGGCAAAAGTCCCTCTTTGTATGTTGGAATTAAGGGTGTCAACCATCCATATAGTGCATGGAAAAGGCTAATCTTTGTCAAGCTATGGAAGGTGGTATTATACCAATATTTTGCCCAAGGAAAATAGGAGCACCATTATCATGGCCATTGATGAACGAAGCATCGTAGGTGTTGCTCTACGCAATGATTTACTACTTCTGTCTGGCCATCTTCTGTAGGAGGTATGCCGAACTAAGCTAAAATTTAGTGTAAGGCATCTTGAAGAATTCTTGCCAGAATTTGCTTATGAAAATTGGGTCTCGATCACCAACCATGGACTAGGGCATTCCATGGAGCTTGAAACCACCTTCAAAAAACTTTTCTGCCACATGTCTTGCTGTAAATGGATGGCTAAGTGTAAGGAAATGGGCATACTTACTAAGACAGTCAACAACAACTATGACTGTATTCTTTCCTTGCAAAACCGGTAAGCCTTCAATAAAATCTAAGGTGATGTTATCCCACATTGTATATGGAATCGATAGTGGTTGAAGAAGCCCACCGGGAGCCAATGTCTCGACCTTTGTTTTCTGGAAAACCTCGCATCCTTGGACATAGTATTGCATGGCCTTATGCATCCTAGGCAACTAAAATTGCTGCCCAAGCTTCTTGAATATACGTAAGACGCCAAAATGACCTCCCACCTCGGTGTCATGCATTTAGTGCAATAGTTTGCCCTCAAGGCGACATCATTAGGAACAATGACTTGTCCATTGTATATCAACAAACCTTGTCGCTATGTATACGACCCTCTAGAATGTTCTATGGCAATACAAATTTTAGACTGAATGTACTGGTATCCTACTGTAGCCTTTCTTATTTCCTCCCATAAGCTAACCTGCAGGAAAAAAAATATGGTAAAGAATAGGACTGCCCTGTTTGCAAGAAAGAGCATTAATTATAGAGTTTTCTCAACCTGGTCTATGTTGGATTTTGTAATCATAGCCCAAAAGCTTAACAACCCATCTTTATTGTGTTAGAGTTGTGAGACTACGTTGATCTATCTAAATATATAGAATTTTTAGCCTATGAGGTAAGGCTGACAGATGCGTATGGCTTTAACAATTGCCAACATTTCTTTGGTGTACATAGACCAAGACTTCTTAGTCACTCCGAGTGCTCGACTCATGTAAGCCACTGGTTTACCTTATTGATACAGGACCACCCTAATTCCTTCTCCAGATGCATGTATTTCAATAGTGAAAGCGTCGCTGAAGTTTGACATGGCTAATATAGGAGTGGCTATTATAGCCCGTTTGAGAACATGAAAGGAGGTTTCAGCTTCATCATGCCACCCGAGTTAGCCTTTTTAAGAAGATTTGGTCAGAGGTTGAGAGATAATTTTGTAATCTTTAATGAACTTGCGATAATATCCTGTTAAACTAAGAAACCCACAGAGTTTCGAAACAATAGTAGGTCGAGGCCAGGTGACCATAACAACGATCTTATTTTCATCCATTTTCACGCCATAAGTAGTGATGATAGGCCCCAAGTACTCCAATTCTTACTGCACAAATGCATATTCGCTAGCTTTAACAAACAATATATGTTTCCGCAATATTTTGAAGGTCTGTTTTACATGTACTAGATGTTGATCCCAATCTGGACTATAAATTAAAATATCATCAAAGAAAACTAATATGAACTTTCTAAGATGATGTCAAAAGACGGAATTCATGAGAGCTTGGAAAGTGGAAGACGCATTACATAAACCGAATGACATCACCAAGTATTCATAATGTCCATTATGCGGCCTAAAAGAAGTTATGGATATCACTTGGTTTTCTTACGTGATGGTATCTTGCCCATAGATCAAGCTTGGTGAAATAAGAAGCATCGTAGAGCTCATCCAACATATCATCCACAATTGGAATTGGAAATCATTCTTTAATGGTAATGACATTGAGTGCACGATAATCTATGCAAAAGCGCCAATTCCTGTCTTTCTTTTTTACCAACAATATAGGCAATGAGAAAAGGCTATTGCTGTGTCGCACAAGTCCGGATTGCGGCATAGCTTGTACCTTCTTTTCAATCTCATTTTTTAGGTAATGAGCATACCTATATGGACAAACATTAATAAGTTTGGTTCCCTCCTTAAGGACAATGTCATAGTCAACTTCCCGTGTAGGTGGCAAGCTCGAAAGCTTTTCAAACAAATCTGAAAATTCCTGTAATATATCTCGCATACTGGAGTGAATAGACTCTTGTGGTTATGTTTGGGCAATCAGTAGACATAAGGCAAAAAAGGCATGGCTAGGATGAATTTTCTAAGTTAACTCTTCCATTGATGCAACTTGGATATGTTCACGTTGATGCCTACCAATCTCTTGGTCTGGTTTTCCCACATGAATTCCATGGTTAACTTCCTTCAATCACATACCATGAACCCAAGGAGCTCAAGTTATTGAACACCAAGAACTATGTTCAACCCTGAGAGTGGTAATTAATAAAGAGTTAAGGAAAATAAAATGCCTTGCAAATCAATTTGTACCTCCTCAAACCACCCTTGAAATATGAGATTTTCTCCATTAGCAACTTGAACTTTGAAGTTTTCTGTGGGCACCACTGGTAGACGCAATCGATTGGCCATGTGTTCACTAATGAAGTTGCGAGTGGATCCGCTATCGATTACATAATGCATCATGGGCATAAATTGTAGCAGCGATCCACATGGTTTTGGCTTAGTCCATCTTGTTAGTGCATGTAATGTAATTTCGGATTCAGGGAGTACTTCTTAATTTGCTCGAGTTGGTTGTTCTTCAGTGACATTATGGCATAACAGGTCACCATTATCCTTGTAACCTTCCAACATGAGTATTCATGATCCTTAACATTTGTGCCCCATAGTAAAAAAATCATTACAATTGAAACCTAAGTTTTAGACTCATCATCGTATAGGAACTGCAGGGGTTGGTGCTACTGCTTGGGGAGTAGGGGGAAGAACTAGGGGATCTCGAGTTGGTAGTGTAGGTATTATAAACCTCCTCTATCTAGTAAGTTAATCATCCTTCATTCTTGCTAAATTGATGGTTTCTTTTAATGTTTGGGCTTAAACATTCGTATACCATCAGAAATGTCTAAATGTCTATTCTTAGGCCACCCATAAACGAGCCTATAATAGCTCTTTGTGTCCATACCCGTACTCAGTTGCCTAAAAACTCAAATTCTCATTGGTAATCATGCAAATGACCAATCTACCTTATCCATGAAAGGGCTTCATAAAAAGTTTCACACTCTGAAGGTCAAAAACGAGCACAAAGCTCGTCTTCAAAATGTGCTCATGAGAGAACTCGTACTTCATCTTGGAACATCTTGCGAATCCATTACCAATATTATTTGGCCTCTCCTTCCAAGTGATAGGAGGCAAAGGAGACTTTCTGAGCTTCGCGAGTGTTTTGGAACTCAAAAAATTGGTTCATACGATTGAACCATTATGTCGGATCATCTCCTGAAAATCAAGGGAATTCATGCTTGGTTGTTTTGGAAGATACCACAAGTCGTCCACCATCGTTGCCTTGATGGTTGTCGTGGTTGGGGTCTCTTGGTTTACTAGCAATACTTTAGATTGGCGGTTGAGAGTTTCTTCCACGTGGTGAAGCCTATCGGCCATGACGAGCTCCATCCTGTGTAGCCCTTCTTCTAGTTGCTCGATGTGCTCTTTATTGGTTCCCATAAATAACCCTACTTGATACAAATAATAGGTCCCAACAAATACTAGAAATATAAATTGAATTAATTTATCTTCAGGTGAGAAAAGTACCACAATGTTCAGATAACAAATGATTACTTACTTTTCATTGACATTGTTTAGTGCTTAAATAAACAAATCAAAATCACAAGTTAACGACTCAACCCTAAACTCATGCTAATAGATGCTAAACTTATATAAAACAACACGTGCAAATACATGCCACGAATACATGTAATTAACTCGTAAACTGATCATAACTGCATGAATTTTAAATTACTTAAATAGTGCAACTACGGAAGACCTACTACTCCCTCCACTTAATTATCACGTAACTGAACATGCAAATACATGCATGCAACAGTCTTTCATGATGCAATCTTCCAGTCTTCCAAGATGCAACAGTCTTTAACTCATCCTAAATATCTGGGATTTGGATATATGATTTTAATTTGTTCTTTAAATGAAGCCCTATGCATTCTCTTCTATAGGTTATATGATGTAACTAAGAGATTACAACTATTTATGATGACTACTAGCTAGACAACCATGGTGAATTCTAAGAAGGAATCCTTTTATTAGCCATTAAATTTATTCTAACATTAATATGAGAGCTATCTAAATAAAGATAGAGAAGACTACAAATATGACAAACAATATAAATATTGGAAAGTTAATAGAACTATATAGCTTATGTTTGACCAATTAAATCAGATTTATGATAAAGTACATTTGAAACTCTATAAGCCTATACAATTGAGGGAAAGTCCTCATAAATTATGCAGTCACGATCACAATGATAAAGGTGTTCATAAAAATAATGCCCTATGTAGGGTATTATATGCCAATGTATATGACACCATAATAAGCATAACCAAGCCTATACATAATTGCCCCTAATACACTAGTTATCTTACGAGTATATAAGTAGTCATAGGCCAATTATATAGCTCACTCAATAGTCTTATTACCAACCACATAAACTTTCCATAAGACAACTTAATGTCTTATAAACTATTTTACAATAGGGAAACCCTGATACTCTTATGTAACAAACCTTTATTTTCAATTAATAAGTAACATATAGGATAAACAAGGTTTGACTAGCCCAATACTTAAATAAAATAGAACCAAAATTGGACAGAAGCTAAGCTCATATATACGCACCAAAATCCCAAGTAGGTTGAAGGTTGCACCAAATTCTTATAAAAATAAAGACATGATTTGAAAGAGTTTATAGGGAAGATAACTAATCAATGATGGGACATATCACTAAGCTCATTGATCAATATGGTAATAGTACAACAAACCACTTTATTAGACTAAATGTTATTTAGTTTTTTACTTACTAAAATATCCTTCCACTAGTTCTTTAAGTTTCCACCTTTACTTCATCAATATTTGAGAGGAGTTGGAAACTTGTTTTCATAACATTTTCTACAAAGTATAAGGTAAGGGTGACAATGGCTGATATGGCCAATATAGCTTAGGATCTAAGAGAATCTATAAAGAGTTATGCTTTTCAATGAAGGACTCTAAAAATTAAATGCATAATAATTATAAAAAGCACTTTTATAGTAAACTCATAATAACCAAATACCTAGAAATTTATAATATTATATATGATATTGCTTGATATAAAAACATGCATGTGAAATGAACAAAGACAAATCCCTTAAAAGAAACTTAAATATCCATATAAATGATTTCTCAAATGCTAATTCAACAATTGACTTAGATTATAATGATAAATTTGAATGTAGTATAGCAATAACTATTTTTAGTCACAATGAACAAAAAATAAAACCTAGACTTCTAAAAATATATATAGTAATGTGAGTAAGGATCATTACCATGAAGAGAATCTAACCTCGTTTTATGCTATGTGAACAAGGGTTTTGAGTATAACAAAAACATTTGAGAAAACAACTAAGAAATAACTCAAATAAAATTATTGAAGTCAATCTAAAGAATAAAGTCAACATCCATAACCGAGCCTTTCATAATTGATCAACGATGCAAGTATATATCAATTCACACTTTGAATAATCACCATAAAAACTATTTTCCTATCTCTTTTTAGTTGCATTTACTTAGAAAAGTTAGTGCTAAGGTACATTGGTCTCTTCAAAATGGTGAGGAGAATTGGATTGATAACATATAAATTGCTCTTTCCCCTATATTTGGTCAAGATGTACGTTGTATACCATTTTTTTTGTTATTACAAAAGGCAAATATGGACCTTGCTTAAATGTTACCACAAGTTTTAATAGAATTTAAAGAAGATTTGACCATGAACATAAAACCAATAAGGATTTTAGACCAAAGTGAAAAAGAGTTGAGAAATAAAAAGATCCTAATAGTAAAGGTACTATGGAGATGTTCTCAAGTACAAGAAAAAAACTCGGGTAAAAGAATAGCATATGAAAAATAAGTATCCTGAATTATTTTAAAATCAGGTATGGAAATTGACATTTTAATGATGATTTTTTTTAGAGGGGATAATGTAAACTCTTAATTAAGAGTTCTCTTAAATATTAAGATTTTAACCAGAGATAAAATAGGTTAAAATAAGATTTTAAGAAATTAATTTTATGCCAATGGAAAAATAGAAATGAAATAAAAAAAAGGGAACACTAAATAAAGATGAAAAAAATCAATAGAAACTTTTGGGACAAAACTGAAATTACGAGTGAATATAGGGTTAATTTGTAATTGACAAAAAAATCTAAAATAAATACTCTCTCTTTAAAAGTCAATAACAAATAATAGAAAGGAAAAAAAAGAAAAGCTGTATTGATACCAAAATGTTTTTAGAAAAACCCTTAGGAAACTAGGGGAGGTCAGGCTAGAACCATACTGGACAATATAGTTAAATTATGTTGATTGGTAGTTTTGGATGCATTAATGGCAAAACTAGGTTTTCTTTTTTTAGTAAGAGTGTACATTTGGTTTTCTTTTTCAAGCGAGAGTGTACTTTTGTGTCTTAGTTTATAGACAAAATAATCCATATTCAAAATTGAATTTTATAACCTTAGTTATGATTAACATGAATAACAATGTTCTTAAATGATTAAATTAAGTTGGCTAAAAATTGGCTAGGTTATACTTTGTATAGAAGTTTTTCTTGATGTAAGGTCTAGTTTGTAGATGTTATAAGAATGAAATTTGTGTATACATATGTGTGAACTATAAAAGTCTCTTTTGTTGAGTAAAACTAAGAGAAAAGAATAAAATTGTAAATGATGGTTAAGTTGAAAGAAATCAACTAATGTTATTATTATGTGAAACTTACAATTGAATGAAAAGAATAATGTGCTATACTTGTGGATATAGGAGAGAGGATAAAAGTTATGTTGTAGTAGAGAGGTATTATTAGAGCTTTGATAGCAGGTAGGTGTTGAGCACCTTAACAATTTTGTTTACCATGTTTTGTATGTTAGCTATTTGTAAATATAGATAAGTATTCTGACTTCATTTATGGATTAAAAATGAGTGGAAAAGCAATTTCGATATGGCTTCTTGTACACAAATATAAGGAGAAGTAAGAAATCTAAAGAAAATGATAAAGGAAAAATGAGAGATATATGTATAATAACCTTCTTGAAAAGATTATATGAAATGAAAATATAGAGGTTTGTCAACCCTTCAATGCTCATGCACCCTAGAAGTGCCTCATAAATTATATATGTGGTCATATTTGCTCTTGGTTGCATACATCAACTTCAAGTTATCTATAATAACTTTAACAAATAATGGTTTGTCAACCCTTCAATGCTCATGCACCCTAGAAGTGCCTTATAAATTACTCAGAGGTTTTAAGGATGGATTTTAACATAGAAATCCTAGCTCAAGATTGATGTAACTCAATGTTGGTTGAATCCAACACTTACAAGAATCTATAACAATGGATTCACTCTTATGAAAGTTCAGTACATACTCTCTGAAGATTAAACTTAACCTTACTCTTCTTCACAATGACCTTTATCTTTCATAGTAGGATTAATCCAAAACCTCTCAAAAAACTTGATTCTAACCTTTATGCTTGAGCACAACTACTCTAAGAAAGCCAATACTTAGAACATCATCTTAACATTGGCGATCACACTTGTAGTATGAACTCTTTAACCTTCAAATATCGAGCAATATATGGTTTATATAAAGCACTTGAAATGAATATAACAAAACAAGTTAGATAAAGAAAAAAAATATGAACAAGCTAGTAATATGACCAGAATTATATAAAATCAAAAAAAAATCTCTTTAAATCTTCTAGATATTTAGGTTAAATAGAAAGGGTTTAAACAACAACGATCCTATAAGACCTTAAAAGGTGGGTATGCCATTAAAAAGAACTAGCTAACCCCCTTTTGAACCTCTTTCCACTCCAAGTCAAAGAGAGCAATCTATCTTGGGATTAGTTCCTGAAAACCAAAGTCCTACCATTAGGTAACTATTTATTGATGGTAATGGGTCAATAAGATAAACCTTTATCCTTTAAAAATTGTGAGAGGATTGGAGTCATATCTTTTTATCTTTGTAGATTAATCTATAGGCTTAAACATGAGTGATTATAATTAATGGTATTTATGAAGTTAATGAAGTAAAATAAGCTTAAAAAAAACTATTAATAACAACTAAATATTAAAGGTATAACATTTAATAGATATAATGGAATGAAAAAGAGGCATTAATCATTTATTGTTGTAATGCTTTCAAGATATGTTGCACCTTTATCTCCTTGGATATATATGCCATCTTTAGAATACTTATGCCCCTAAATCACCAAAAAGGTAATGATAAAACCATTTTTTAGAGAAATTTACACTACCAAGCACTAATAAGTCTTTGATATTTATATGAATTTTACTAGACTTAAAGAGATGGAAATAAAATGATAAAAAAACCATGACTCAAAGTTGACCTATTAAGGGACAAACTCACTCTAAAGCTTCGTGTCTAGACACATTGATAATAAAATGTGCTTAACTCAGACCTAAGATGTCTTTTTCTTGTATGGCTAAAATTATAAGGGGTACATAGGCTCTTTTAGCATATAATTAACTATTATGATGATATTTTATCTTCATGTTGTAAGGAACACAGGTTGCCTCCATCTTAATCCATCTTATATAAAAAAATATGATCCAAATAATAAAGGAAATGTCTTCTCCTAACTCCTATAAATAAATCTTGGGTCATCATGAATAAACATACCACAAATAGAGACGAGGAATGATCCATAAGCTCGTAATAATCAAGCTAGAAAAGAACATTCCTTGAGTATAAATAACAGAAAGGTATCACTTATGAATGTAATATATCTCCCATGATATCTACTATCAACTCACATATTAAAAATGCTCTTTAATTATTAGATATTATATATTAAATTATTTTAAAGAATGTACTTGGATTTTCAACTCAATTTATAACATAGACTTATGTCTCAATATCAACCCCATCAAGAAACCCAACCTAAAAAAACAAACATCATCACATTGATTTTATCAAATTACATCAATCCACTAAGATAATATATATATTGAATAAGTTGCTATATCATTGTCTTGTGTCACATTGCAGGTCAAATTGAATTGCATTTTGAAAATAAATTTTTTTAAACATTGTTGATTTGTTTTTTTTAAAAAAAAAAACTCATAGAAAAAAATCAAAACCTGTATGTTGGCAGAATTCACATTTTATCTTAGAAAACTCGTATCTCTCTCACATGAGCTCATGCTGAAAGTTGCTGTGATGATAGGTCTTTGAGTCAAGAATCCAACACAATTGAGTTTGCATCAAATGGACTTCTGTAGCTCAAGATATTCAAGTTGTAATGGTTGAAGGTCAACATTGGAAGAATGCTAGATTTGACTTTGAAAACTACGATTTTCATGCTCTTTACTTATTTATTTTTCTTGCCATAGATTTTCAGAAGGGTATGAATATTAACTTTTTAATGTCACTGAAATCACTTCATTTCAACCTCTATAGCTCAGTTCCACACAAAACATCGATTGAATATCAAATCTATCAATTTCATCCTCTATAAAATTTTCATCCAAAAATACCTTCAAAATATAAATCAAAAAAATTGAGGCATTTTATATATAAACATAGGCAAAAACACTAAATAAATATAGATAAAACTTATTAAATGATATGGTTGCATCAAAATTGATCTTTTTAGTCGTTGAAATATGGTCAATTGATGACTCTCTCTCTCTCTCTCCATCTCCATATTTAATAGCTTTGTCTTTCCTTTCTAATATGAAATTAAAAAGTATAATTTCATAAAATATATGGATTGAGAAACATTATTTTTCTTTGTGTGAATCTGATATTTGTCATGGAATATCTTCTTGTTTCACAATTTATTATTTTCTTCTGAAGGTTGTTTTTAATAAATTGGCTATCAAATTAGTTATAGAAGGTAGTAATTAAAAAGCAAAAATTGAGGGATGAAACTACAAAAAAGAAAAAACTTTGAAATATTATGAATTAGTATAATAAAAATCTATCCAGTATGATCTGTAATTTTGACAATGGAGGCACCTAGTGTCGATATTGAACACCTTTAATCTGAAAGTGAAAAACACGACGGGGACGGAATATTCGCTCGTTATTTTTGATTTTTGGCAGCGGACAAAAGGGATATTCACAAGGACGATATGGAGGAATATCACGACACGTTTCACGAGGAGAATCTCATAAGGCAGAGGGAGGGAGGGATAAGGCAAAGAAAATCTGCACAAAAGGCGAGGGTTGGAGTCTTGTACGAGAAGACTGCTTTTAGAAAGCGACCATCCATCGTTATTTCTCTCTCAATTTAGGGAATTCGATGCACTCGCTGCTCTCTCACACCGCTGGAGGCTGAGGATAATAGATTATTTTTGACCTTTTTCTATCATGGAAAAGGCATCTCTTTCTGATGACTCCATGCCCATCTTTTCTTTTTCTGCTGTCAAATTTGCCCAACTTGAATCGTCACACTTCATCATATGAGATGAGATGATCGATGAGCAGCTGGACTAGATCCATCTTCAATGTATATGTATGATCAACAGAAACAAAGATTGCCCATCTTTTTTATTGGATTTTCGTTTATGTATATATAAAAAAACAGGCTCTCTCTATATATGAAAATCACCATGGAACAGTTTATTAGGAAGATGGAAGAGGTTAACAATATTGCGCATTTTCGAGACTCGTAATATTCGTGCCCGGATCCAACTAGTGTTAAGGAATTGTTGGTAACCCCACAAAAAACTATTCTGTATTTACTGAGAATCTTCTTAGCCTCCTACCCACTTCATTAAAGCTAGGTATAGCTGAAGAAGATTCCCGGCTCTCAGGGGTGCTTTATTATTCTTTAGGGTTGGATTTTCCCTTTAAGCTTCGTGGGTTGTGTTCCCTTCCCTTAATTTAGAGTCGTAGAATTTGGAACTAAGATATTCCTTCCTTATAGGAAAATATTATATTCCTGAATTTTTCATTTTGGATTAGATATTCCCTTCTTTCTTCTCTGCTGAATGCACTCAAATTGAGAGCAATTATGCAACTTTTGAAACCAAAAGGAAAAAAGTTGCGTGCATGGTGTTAGATTTGTTAATCTATCTATGCATGCTGCTTCGGTGAGTGCGGTGTTTTGGACTAAAAAGCATAAAATTAATGCTTTTAACTCGGCTAACCACACTGACAAACGACCTAAATGTTAAAAAAAGATGCACAGAACCACCTACTTCGGTGATCAGGATGCTGTGAAGTACTTCTTGCCATACACGTGGCTGACATCCACCAACTTGTTTGTGCTGAGGAGGTTTCACCTGACATGATCAAGATGATCCTAACCATCGAATCAATCCCATTCATTCCTTTCGAATTTCTTCTGCACGCACGCACCACCACTGCAAGAACTTTAGACTTTGAACACCCAATTGACATTACTGTTAATTACCTCATCACCAGCTCCATCTACTATAAATTGGTGGTAAGAACTGAGAATGGTTAATTTCTAGCCCATCAGATGATTGCCACGTGGGATATCTCAATAACATTTCATTCCATGTTCGCTCTATGAGTGCAGGTAAAGTTTGTTGATTATTACTCATCAGGAAATCCAAATTAAAATAAAAATCATTTTCAAGGACTTGGCCTTGGAGGTTAAATTGAACACTCACACACACCCATCTATTAAGATTAAACCGAATGATAGGAAATTAACTTTTGAGGAGTACCCGGCAGTATTAATTATGATAAGGTATTTTAGATTTTAAAGGTAGGAGAAGAATCTTAGTCCTCATGCACAGTCTCTTGAATTCAAAACGAAATGGGAAAATGGAAAAAGGGAAAAAACAATAAGAAAAAGAAAGAGATAAAGAAAAAGGAGGATAACAGTAAGAAGAAGAATCATCTTTTATATTAATTGGCGATTTGAATTCGTACAAAGAGCTCCTTGCTAGCAAGTTATATGCCAATTAAAGGTTTAAAAAACCAGAGTCTAATCACATGACCCCTCTACTGTCAGAATCCTGATTCCTTCTTCCGTTTCAGAAAGCCTCAGCCACCTCTCTCATATTTTTAGCTTTTTCTAACTTTGCTCTCCTTGCAAGAAGTTACCATTTCTCTTTAGCCCCCCCTCCCCCTGCTAGCTTTATCTTTTCTCTCCGAACCCTACTTTATTCCCTCTTGAACTCACCCCTAAAAAGACGACGATCCTCCTTGTGCTCACAAACAACAGCCTCTCCCTTTATCTCTCTCTCTCTCTCTCTCTCTCCCACTTGAAAACTCAAAACCTAGAAAGCAAGAGTCTGAGAACCCACCCTCTTTAATTTGCTGTTGTTTGTTCTCCTGCGTATGCTATTCCTGTTGTAGCATGAACGTTAACAGCAACCCAAGGTTTGCTGAGTAGAGAGAGTTTCCTTGCTGGACGTGAAAACACAGAAATTAATAATCATGGCATCTCCATCAGAACTCAGCCTGGATTGCAAGCCCCACAGCTATTCTATGCTATTGAAATCTTTTGGAGAGCAGAATGACCAGACCCAGAAGCTTGAAGAGTTTCTGTCTCTCCTTGAAGAAGAAAGGCTAAAGATAGATGTTTTCAAACGCGAGCTACCCCTTTGCATGCAGCTTCTAACCAATGGTATATATATATAAAACATCGATCGTTTGGGTTTCTTTTCTTGAAAGCTTTTGATGCTTTTGTTATAACTACTGATCTGAAATTAACTACGGATTCAAGATTTATATATATATATATATATATATGGAAGCATTTTAATTCAAGTCTTTTTTTATCCGTTTTATTTTACAGAGATTTGAGTTAGCTTTCTGTGTTTGTTATTTTATTTCTTGAGTTCGTCGTCCCTCTGAACACATCCACTCATATTTTGACATATTTAATTTGTTAAAAGAATGTAACACCCCATATATAGTTTAGAAGATTGTAATTCATCAATGGCTATATATATCTAATTTCCATCTTTCAACTCAGCTGTGGAAACGTCAAGGCAGCAACTACAAGCCTGTAGAGCAAATCAAGTGCCCATACCAGTTCTTGAAGAATTCATTCCTCTCAAAACACCACCATCTGAAGCCCTGGAGAAGACAGCAAACATTTCTGACAAGTCAAATTGGATGACAACAGCACAGCTTTGGAGCCAAGACAGTAACGAATCCAAACCTCAGACCACAATGACAACCCCGAAACAAACTGATATTGGATTTAATGTTAGCTCCAAGCTGGCCTTAGATACCAAACAAAGAAATGGAGGAGCTTTCCTTCCGTTCTCAAAAGAAAGAAACCTGTGTCCAAGCCCAACCCTAGCTCTTGCTTCAACTGATAATCACATGGAATTGGATCATAAAAAATGTTCAGAAGTTGAGAATGGATTTTCTTGTCAAAAAAGAGAAAGTTCTGGTCATAAGATTGGAAATGGTGGGGCTGTGATTGAGCAAGCAAAAGGAGCTGGTAACAATTCTTCACCTGATGGCCATCCAACGAACACTGCAACTGCTGCTTCAGCTTCTACTACATCTACCACTCAGACTCATAGAAAAGCAAGAAGATGCTGGTCACCTGACTTACACCGTAGATTTGTCAATGCTCTTCACATGCTTGGTGGCTCTCAAGGTAACCATAATCTTAACAGCGATAGCCATGTTTGTCACCTTGGTGTTACCGATCTTTATCATTGTCATAATTATAATTATATATATCTTTTCTGGTATGCATGAAAACAGTAGCCACCCCGAAACAAATCAGGGAACTCATGAAGGTTGACGGTTTGACCAATGATGAAGTTAAAAGCCATCTGCAGGTATATATTTCTCTCTCTCTTAAATAGTCTTTCCTATTATGATTTGTGAGGCTCAGGCAGCATGCATGAAAGAGGCCTTGTACAATTTCTTTTCACCTGACATAATACTTTGAATATGTTAGTGTTAATAGTACACTGCAGACACCGATCGATGTATAATTCTATATGTCCTTTTTTTACATGGTGACCAGAAATACAGGCTTCATACAAGGCGACCCAGTCCAAGTCCACAAGCAGTGGGAGGTCCAGCACCACAACTTGTGGTCCTGGGTGGCATATGGGTCCCCCCTGAGTACGCGACGGCAGCTCATACTGGGGGGGCCACCCTCTATGGCGCCCACCCAGCTTCTCATGCACCGCCACCTCACTTCTGCGCTGCGCCACCTGTGTCTCAAGACTTCTACGCTGCAGCTGCGACACCTCCATCACCACTTCACCACCACACCCTCTACCACCAACTCCATTTGTACAAGCCCACTTCACAGGTCCATAGCTCCCCAGAGTCGGATGTCAGGGGCACTAGGGACAGGTCTGAGAGCATCGAAGATGGCAAGTCAGAGAGCAGCAGCTGGAAGGTTGAGAGTGGTGAAAATGATGGTGGAGAGAGAAAAGGGTTGGCGGCTTTGAGAGAAGATGGTGAAGAGAGCAATGGAAGTGAGATCACTCTCAAGGTTTAGACCTCCCTGGTGTGTAGGGTTAGAGTTAGGGTTAGGGTTAGGGTTTTAGCTTTATTTGCACATGATCTCGATCTAACTAGCTATTTGCTACTTAGTCGTCTGCTATGTTTCATTCTATTCCATATTTGTCAAATATCTAGAGAGCTACCGGAAAAAAGGGCATGATGAGAAAAGAGAGTGTTGGGTGCTTTTCCTTCTATATCATAGCAATAATATGGTCCTATTAATCAGAAAGAAAAAACTTTGGAGATTGGATTAATTTAGCTTTCCATTTTGTAGCTAGTGATTAGCTGATAATTGAGAGCTGTGCATGAACAGAGATCGCAACATCTTATGTGGTGGCAGTCTTATCAAAATCAAGTATGAAATCTTTATAAAGCGACAGGTATTCTTTGTAAAATCGCATGAAATCTTGGGAAAATAAAAAGTGACAGGATGGAGTTTCTTTACTCTTTACCAATTGATTAAAAAATGCGAGCGACGGTATTGATTTTTCTGTTTTTTTACTTAAAAAATAGTATTATCTTTTTTTTAAATATATTTATAAAATCAGCATATTCAATAAATCTTAAAACATCAAAAAAAAAATTAGAGTAAAAATTTATTTTAATCTTTTTGAAAACCATGGTTAGACAACATAAAATTGTGTTTGGTATTAAAACAATTTTTGTGATTGTAGCGTAAAAATAAGCAAGTTTTGAAAAAATCACTTTTATTTATGATTAGTTTAATTGAATTATTTGTATAGTTAAAACAATAGCTAAAGTTGATGTTTAACAAATAAAATATCTGGTTAATTGCTTGTAGTAAAATTACCTAAAAAGACATTTTATCATTTTTTTATTTTGTAATAACATTAATGTGCATTTCACTACTAATACAACATAAACATGTCATGTGAATTACAACAACGATTTCGTTGTCCTATTAAACTTGATGCAATCCTATCATGAACACAATTCATAAGGGAAGGCCTCTAATTTTTATGGGTATGCAGTGAACATAGAGAGACATCGATTGAAAAATCTTTAAGAACCAAATCAGGATGACAATCAAATTCTATAAATGTCATGTCGTATTGTGATTTTCTTCTAATGTTGTTTTGGATTGTCATAAATGCCACAACAATTCGAACTTGTGCTTTGTAAGGAAACAAACGCATATTGTACAAAATTCTTCATCTTTTTTTTCTCAAACACCAAATATACATTCTAGCACACAATGATTTGAGGAGAGAGCAAAATTGAGAATTCCTTCAAATGATATTTCTCGCCTCTATGTAGACCTAAAAAGTCATATTCATTAGGACATTCTGAATCGACCACGTAGTATTTCCCTATGAAAACATATATTGACTTTGTTATATATTCTTAAATAATTAAAATAACATTTACTTATAAAAAAAAATAAGATTACACATTTTGATTCATTAATACCTTCAAGTGGCTTACAAAATTTGATACTTTGAGTGTCAATTACCTCAAGAAAAATTTGTGTATTATGCACAATATCTTTCTATCTCACCCAAACAAAAATAAATTGCATGTCAAAGCTATATGAAACCATTATATTTTGGTTTAGTAAATATTTTCTATCAATAAATATATTTGATTTTTTATAGATACACATGTCCATATACATGTGTGTCGTTGAAGTTACCTTGAAGTGAGGAATATATCTTGGATTTTTTTTTATTTCACGAGGCATGTTTAAAAATTCAAGATCTTTAGGTTTATAAAATCCACAATGAGCAAATATATTATTCTTAGATATTCATTAAAATATCTACTAATAGTTTCTCTTAATGTTCAAATCACTCCTAAACTTTCTTATTAGAAGCAACCAATGCTAATGCATACAAAAACATCCCAAACTTCTTAAGAACACACAATTTTCATGATGTTTTTAACCAATATTGGATTTCTAATTGAACACAAAGACTATGAAATGTCATTGCATTCATCTTAAATATATTTATAGATCATGTCCAATGCCTATGTAAGATTTCATTAAATAAATTTATAGATATGAGTATTATAGTATGGTACGAGAGCACCAATTGTGCTTCATACTAGTTTACAAAGATCAAACTCTCTACTCTAAAGCAACTCACCTTCACCATCCCTCATCACCACCACCACCACCGACACCACCATCATTGTCAGCATTATCACTATATTAACATAATCATCAACACAATTTATTACATTATTAATATCCCTCTTAAATAAAGCTTTAAAGCATAATTTTGGTTTTATTCAACCCATATACTCATTTTCATATTCGGACCCTGATTGTTTTTTTATCCTTGGAAATTCAAGTTGTTGTAGTTGATTATGATATTTGAATTCTTTATTTTATGTTATAGGTAATTACTAGTTTATAAGTATGCATTACATTACCGTCAATCTATTTTAAACATGACAAAATATTAAATATTCATGTATAAAAAACTATTTAATATTTTTTTTATAAAATTAACCAAGCTCATCAACCTTGAAACCTTTTTATCTAACTTCCTACCTAACTTAAGTTTAAAATTAATTTGTATGAAGTTTTTCTAATGTAATTCAATTGATTTTGCTAATCCACAGGTGTTTTGGTTGACTACTAAAAGAAATCAATAGATGAAATTGAAAAAATAAATATGATGAAACTAATATAAAAAACAAATTATCAACCCATCTTCATGCCAAGTCTAGCTCTAAAATTAAATTGTGCGAAGTCAATGAGAGATAATTTATCGTGTTTGATGGCATAATAAATTGAAAATGAATATTGCAGCTCCATAAAAATATAAGAGCAAAACAATATCATCATACAATATTTTATAAAACATGTAACATATGTATATTATATCTTACATCCACTTAATTTCAATAAATTTTTGTTTATTAACATGATGTATTTTTTCAATACAATTATTAATAACTTGAAATGTTGATCCATAAAATTGTTTTCTTCAATAAAACTGATTTTCTTAAGATATTTTTTTATAGGATCACTTTGGAAAGGAGTCAAACAATTGTATAGTAATGATGATTCAATAATCTTAGTGCTCAGAAATTGTCACATTTTTTTTATGTTTGCATATATTTACTAACACAAAAATAAAACTATTCATATTTGAGCTGAAAATGTGAGAGTCGGTCAAAATAACAGGTGTTATTCACAAACAAAAAATAGAGCCCAACCAAAATATACAAAAATGATCACCAACCATGACACTCAATTCATAACCCATTATAACAATAACTAAAGAGTTTGTTCTAACAATTCTTTTTTTTTGTGATTCTTCCAAGAGAATGGATCTTATAACCCATGTAGTAACAACAATGATATTCATAAGATAAGCAACACTGTAATATTTGAAAGTGACATTTTAACAAGACTTCATATTGGTATTTATACATATATACAAATAACATTTTTTTTATAAGAAGAAATCTCACCTCCCAGAAGCGTATTTTGTGGGTCTAGGTGAGCGAGCAAAACCTCAACTGTCCCAGGCTCTTACAAGGAGTGCACGCCTTGACTCAAACTCAAGATTTGATTTGAAGATTGCAAGCCCTTCATCAATACAACACACCCCTGGGGACGTGTACATTCGATTTTCAACATAGCAAACTAAAATTCAAAGCAAGCAACCAAACTTCTAAATTCCATTACCAATTGAAGTTCTCACTTAACAACAATGTTCAAACTATAATAACGATACAAATTACAAAGTTTTGACAATTACAATACTTGGTTAATAAAATGCAACAAACTGGCAAAATGAATCCAACTACAATAACATCATAAAAAGTTAGAAAAATACATTACAATGACAATAAAGAGAAATAACGATTGTCTAGATTATATTACTACCAACAACAAAGAACAAAAATAACAAATAAATTTATTCATAAATAATCAAACCATGTTTCTTTTCCCCATTAGTAAGCTGTAGCAAAAATAAAAATCATGGATTGTTAGGACAAACAGACTAATTTTAACCAAGAAAAATTAACATCAATGTATGGTTAATAAAGCATATTTAAATATTTAAGAACCGTATGTTGTAAGAAACAATTCTACAAAACATGTTGTAACTACCTATAATACCTATTGTATAAATACAATCCTCATAGTTCATAGTTATGGAAAAACATTAAGCAAACAAGTTATGATGATTTCAACATAGAAGAAACTAACATTATGCACTACAATTCAGTCCTAATAGTAGTGGATGTTGAGCATTTTGAAAACTGGATCATCATTCAAATAAAGATTAGTCTGCCAGCACATCACTAACTGGTTTACATAAATTGCTAGAGTTCCACTACTTTACGTAAATTACTAGGTTTTATGCCGCATGACACACACACACACAAACACACACACACACACACACACACACACACACACACACACACACACACACACATATATATATATATATATATATATATATATATATATATATATATATATATATATATATATATATCCTGACTTGTAGAATAAATATTTGTGTGTGCAACATGGTTAATGTTGTGGCGATTAAGAACTTCAGAATTGTATTGTATCTCTAAACAATAATAAAATCCTCTACAGCTCCCGTGGACGTAGGCAATTTGCCAAACCAAGTAAACCTTTGTGTTGTGTGTGTGTGTGTTTGCTTTTACGTTACTGTCATTATTTTTCATAACAATTGGTATTAGAGCCTAGTTTAAGGTTTAAGGAAAAACGATGGCTGGAGTAGACGTGAAAGCAGCAGGGATCAAGAAGTTCGATGGCATGGATTATGGATATTGGAGGATGCAGATAGAGGATTACCTCTATGGGAAGAAACTCCATCTTCATTGTTGGGGACGAAGCCGGACAGCATAGCAGTTATTGATTGGAACTTGTTGGATCGACAGGTTCTGGGGGTTATTCGACTAACCCTATCGAGATTTGTTGCTCATAATGTCATCAAGGAGAAAACAATTGTAGATCTCATGACGGCCTTGTCAGGAATGTATGAAAAGTCGTCAGCAAATAACAAGGTACATTTGATGAAAAAGTTATTCAATTTGAGGTGTCAGATGATATGTGTGTTGCACAACATATGAATGATTTTAATATTATCACAAATCAGTTGTCGTCTATTAAAATTGAATTTGATGATGAGATACGTGCATTGATAATTTTGGCATCACTGCCAAATAGTTGGGAAGCCATGAGAATGGCTGTTAGCAACTCTGCTAGTAAATCAAAATTAAATTATGATGATATTCGTGATTTAATTTTGGCTAAAGAGGTGCGCAGGAGGGATTCAAGCGAGATCTCAGGATCTAGCTCAACCTTGAATGTTGACTCTCGAGGAAAGGCACAAAACATGAACTTAAACAGAGGCAGATCAAAATCAAGGGGCATGAGCAAGCCAAGGCTTGGTCATCAAACAACTTGCTGGAATTGTGGCAGGACTGGCATAACCTCTTCAATTCTAGGGTCTGAATTACAGTCCACATCTCCCTCTTACTTCTCATATACAACAACACAATAGAAAAGAATTCACTACCAAAGTTAACTTCATCTATAAAATGACTTCATGCATAACCTCTTCAATGCTGCTCCTTTTTTTATCTTTAGAAGTGTATGTGAATTGTTTTCCATTAAAACATTGTTGACATGTTGTTTCAAACATGAGAATAATTATGATCCCATTTTAAATCCTTCTTTTTTGTCCAACATTAAGGTGCAAAAAGTTATGAACCCTTTGTCTTGGCACTACTATGGTTGCTACTACTATTTGTTACATTACAACCAACAACCATGTTGTTCACATCATTTACAAAATCAGAAATAATTGTATGCTACAACAATATTAGTAAACATTATGTCATAATTGAGACACAACGAAGGCTCAATTCTGGAATGCTTAAACTTATTTGCTCCTCTCATTTCCTATAAAATAAAGATTGATTTTTCTATTTAGTTGATCTTCTACTTCTGTTTTATATATAAAAACATGTTATAAGGTTCAACTTCATTTTTAGCAGATAGAGTTTTATATATCTTGAAAAATCATCTATGAATGTCATATAATATTTCTTGCCTCATCTAGTCATAGTTTGTTTTGAATCTCTTAAATTTATGTGTATTAAACTAAGAAATTTAGTTTCTCTTTTAACAGATGTACATGCTTTCTTAATAATTTTAGCTTCAACACATACTTCATATTTATTTATAGATGAACAATTTAAACTAGATGTCGCGACGATGATTTTTTCGTGTTTCGCGCCCCGCCATCCCCGGGGTGGGCGAAGACAACGGCGTGCGGTGAAAAAGGGGTTGTTTTATAGCCGTAAAAATTACGACTATAAATATAAGGAGTCGCCACCTAGTATTAAGGTTACTAGGAACCTAGTGGTCTGCGAGAGTCTTGGGTAAGGGGACTTGTTGTGCAAGGGGAAGACGCATCACCCCTAGTGCACCCTACCTAAGGCAAGCTGCATTGTTGTTTGATTGTTTTTCCTAAGTTTGATTTTTTTTGTCTTTTCTAAAGTTCGACGTAGATCTCTCTTCGTGAGAGAATCTCTACCTCATTAGGAGTTTGAAAGACTAACCAAAAGAATTTTACACTGCATCAAAAAAAACATTTTTTTGTTTGCGGGTGTACATTACAATGTAATTTTACACCGCAATAAAAAAAAATCTTTTTTAGTATCTCCAAGTGTACTTTACAATGTAATTTTACACCGAGATAGCTAAAACAAAAATATTTTTTATTTTTTTGATATTTTGGCCAAATTCCAAAGGATAATCATAAACCGGTTACGATTTTCATTTTAAATTATGAGAAAGATGCAACATATTTTTCTTACGAAAAATAAACATGGAAAAATCTTGGAATTCGGCCGTATGCACGAAAACAACATTTTTTTTTTTAAATGTAGTTTTTTTGTATCTTTTTAAGAAAAATATATAAAAAAAACCGGACTGGGTCGGCCAGCCAAGGTGTGCCAAGGACCCAACTATGAGAGACTTGGGCTGGGCTGGACCCGACCCATCCAACTCACTGGGCTGGGCCGAGAGCAGCCCAGCTCACCTGTGCAGCTTATATATATATATATATATATATATATTACACGCTGCATGCAGTGTGTACAGTAGAAATGGTGGTCGGCCGACCACCACGAAGGGCTCACCTGCCACTACCACCGGATAGAGGAGATCGAGGTGGTTCTTCCTGTCGTGGTGGCGTCCGAAACGGAGGCCCGTGGTGGCCGGGAGGAGCTCCTGAAGCTGCGATCTGCTGTTGTGTTCGTGCTGCTGCTGCTGCTGTGTTCACGTCGAGCTTGCCGGAGAGAGAGACGATGGTGATCGGCTGGCTGCTGCTTGATGGAAGAGAGAGGGCTGCAGTGCAAGGCTGACGGTGAAGATGGAGAGGGAGAACTGTCACCGACGATGGAGATGATGGGCTGCTGTTTCCGTTGCCGAGGGAGGCGAGAGGGGGTTGTTTGTGTTGTTTTCTAGAGAGAGAATCGTCGACTAGAGGAGAGAGAGATAAAGCGGAGAGGAGGAAGCATCTTCGACGACGATGGAGCTCCTGCCGTTGGAAGGAAAGAGAGCTGCCTGTTGGCTGTGTTGGTTCAGCCGAGGATTAGGAAGATGAAGCTCTGTCTGCGTAAATTTTTATCCCTGTTTTCCCTCGTTTTTGATTCGTTCCTCTTCCTCTCTCCTCCTCTATTTCTCTACGTAAATTCTCACCCCTTCCTCTGCGTAATTTTTCTGTCCACTCTCCCCGTTCTCTTTTTTTTTTTCTGGTTTCACCCGTGACTCTCCAGTTCCCCAAGTTTTTTGTCAGTTTTCAGCCCAGTTTTTGTTCGTGACAGTATTTTCTCCTATTTTCCGATGATCTCCCCCTGTGTTATTTCCCAGTTTCACGATGAACTCCCACTGTCCCCAAAATTTTCTCCCCTGTTTTTCCCAGTTTGCACCCGTTTGTCATTTCGTTTCCCCTCCCCCGGGGATGGCGGGGCGCGAAGCGTGAAAAAATCGTCGTCGTGACAGATGACGACTCTGCTGGGGACATCGTTGGACTGAGCTTTGTTGTTTAATTGTTTATTCTTTAGTCCTTTTTTTTACACGCATTTTTACTGCTTTAGCATGCATTTTATTTTCAATTCATGCATAACATCTACTTTGAATTAATTTCATCATGCATTTTAATTTTCTGAATAAACCCAATTCTAAGTTAGGTGGGGATTAGCGGTCTGCCTCATGACTTTTAGTCGGGATTCAAATTCGTGAAACGTCCAACTATGAACTGAGTGTTTACTCGATAATGGCAGTCACATCGTGCCCCAACCATTTCCTATAAACCCCTACACCACCTTCATGTATGGCGGTCACTGGGCAGTTCATAGACCTCTGAGACCAGGTAGAAAGCTTACCCCTCATGTAATGACTTAGAACTTGTCTTTACGTGTGAACTCTCTGATTATTCACATAATGTGTACATACATTTGCATCCATCACTGTGCATAACATTTTATCGGCAGGTCAAAATATAGGTCCCCGAAGAGCTCCTACCACTCGACTCCAGCAGAGAAATATCAAGGACGAAGAGCGTGCAAACCGTAATGCTTATTTTCAAGACGAATTGGATTCTCTGAAAGCTAGCGTGGCTAGTCTTACCAGCTTACTCGAGCAAGCGCTGAGAAATGCCTTTGGTGAGGGTCCTTCAACTGGAGCTGCAGCGGCTGCTCAAACACAAGCAATGAATCACCATGAAGAGGTGACAGGAGAAGGGGTTCAGGATCCGCAACAAAATCCAGCAGTCATACAATCAGCGATGCCGACACTTGCCGCAACCCCAACGGTTATAACAACAGCAGAGGTCATCAACCAAGATAAGATGGCGACATTGGAGGCTAGGATAAGGGTCATTGAAGGGGTGAACCTATATGACCCAGTACAACCTGCAAAAATGTGTCTAGTCCTGAATGTTGTGATACCAAAAACGTTTCGTGTTCCTGACTTTATCAAGTACACTGGGACACAATGCCCCGTCACTCACCTAAAATCATATTGTAACAAGATGGCGGAAGTAGTGCATGATGAAAAATTATTGATGCATTTTTTCCAAGACAGTTTGAGTGGGGCAGCTTTGAATTGGTACATGAGACTAGACAACACCAGGATTCGTAGCTGGAAAGATCTGGTAGATGCTTTCATTAAGCAATATAAATACAACATGGACATTGCTCCTGACAGAACAAGTTTGTCTGACTTGGAGAAGATGAACAAAGAAAGCATAAGGGAATACGCTCAGAGATGGAGAGATCTCGCCGCACAGGTACATCCCCCACTTCTGGATAAAGAAATGGTGATATTATTTGCCAACACTCTAAGAGCCCCATATTACGAACATTTAATGGGCAGCTCAGCACAACAATTCACAGATGTTGTAGTCGTGGTAGAGAGGATAGAGTAGGGAATCCGAAGTGGGAGAATTCTCGCGCCTGTGGAGAAAAATGGCTTTGAAGGCAAAAGAAAATATGCTGAACATTTTGAAGACGACTACAAGGGTAGGAATAACCAATTCCAAAACTACCATAACCCTTCATCCGAAATTGCTAACATCAATCTTCAAGCCAAAGATCCACCTAAAAATTTCCCTAAAAGAAATTACCAGAAAACTCAAGAACAACTACCTCCACTACCATTGCCCTTAAATGAGATGTATCAAAAGTTGATAAGCATTGGGAGCTCCTGAACCTCAGGTACCTTTGCAGCCGCCTTACCCTGCTTGGTATAAACCCGACCTCACCTGCGAGTACCATGTTGGTGCTGCGGAACATAGCATTCACACTTGTGGTGCCTTCAAGAAGAGGCTCATACAATTGATCAAAGCAAGGTGGATAACATCTGAAGAAAATCCAAGTCCTGCGCCCAATTAAGCTTCATGAATATGCGGTACCAAGTATTTGCACCATTAAAGTGATCCCGACAAAAGCTTTAGAAAAAAGGAGTGTGCCGGTATTGGAAGATGAAGTCTGCTTCCATGATTACCTTTTGTTTTGGTCATGTCCGCACATTATATTCCCATTTTGACTTGTCGGCCATTTTGCTCGTAATGCCACAAGATCTTTTGTTAAACAAGCTTTTCTTTCCAATAAGATCATGTATTTTCTTGTGTTCATGGCGTGCTCTTGTTTTTTGTTTATATAACACAAGCACACCTCATACCCTTTCATCCAAATTATATATGATCTCATGATCTCATGATTTCATCAAGATTTTTGGCAAATCAAAGTCTAGTACGAAAGGAAATATCAAATTGATGTTTGTTTAACAAATGTGTTCTGGGAATTCAAGAGATTTCATTGAAAAGCGATCTCATACCTCAAAATCCCACATAATAAAGCTAAGCTCTTAGCTAAACAAATAATCCAAAAAAAATCAAACTTAGGAAAAACAATCAAACAACAATGCAGCTTGCCTTAGGTAGGGTGCACTGGGGGTGATGCGTCTTCCCCTTGCACAACAAGTCCCCTTACCCAAGACTCTCGCAGACCACTGGTTCCTAGTAACCTTAATACTAGGTGGCGACTCCTGATAATTATAGTCGTAATTTTTACGACTATAAAACAACCCCATTTTCACCGCGCGCCGTTGTCTCCCTGATCCCGGGGGATGGCAGGGCGCGAAGCGCAAAAAAATTACCGTCGCGACACTAGAGATTAAACCAAAAGAATTCATTTCTTTTAATATAATATAAACTAAGATGTCCTAATCTAGCATGCCATAGATCAATAGAGTCAAGCAAGTAAGCAGAAGAAGATGCATTTTCATTCATATACTCAATAATATTTAGTATAAAAAGTCCATGGTTACAATAACCTTTTCCTATAAATACATTGTTCTTTGTGATTACAATCTTATCAAATTCAAATGACACTTTAATCCCAAACTTTCTCAACGAAGCTATAAAGACTAAATTTGCTCTTATATTAGGGACATACAACACCTCATTCAAAGTCAATGTCTTGCTTAAAGTCAAGTTTAAGAAGGATGTTTCCATTTCCAAGAACATTTATTGTCCTTGAATCTCCAAGGCAAACCATTTCTTCTCTATTCTTAAAAGATATATAAGTGGAGAAGAATTCTTTATTTGCATATATGTTTCTAGTAACACCAGAGTCTACCACTCAATTTTTCTCATTGGTTACTATATTGACTTGAGAAACAACCGTAATAATGATGTCTTCTCTTTCAATCATTTTGATAATAGTTTCAGGAGGATTGTTGTTTTTCTTTCTATTTTGGCATTGAGGTGCATGGTGACTAGGTTTGTCAAACACAAAACAATTATTCTTTTTCTTAAAATTATTGGTTTTGAGTTTGAACATATTGTTTTTGCTACCATTGGACTTCAAATTATTTTTATTAATTTATTCTCATACATTTTTATGTGAATTCCCTTCTACCAATTTTGTATTGGTGGTCATTTTCTTCTTCCTTAAAATGATGTTTTTAGCTTTCATGTCCTGAAGTAGTCTATGGTATTTGTTAATTTAAGCTTTGATTTCTTTGTTATACACCATCTCCCATTGGTAAAAATTCCCATGATAAATTTTTGTTTTCTCACATCTTCTACAGTATAACAAATTTTATCATTATATAGCTCCATATCTCCTTTGTTTCTTTGTAGTTGCATTATACATCAAACAACTCATTTGAGAGAGTTCTTAAAATGGAGTGCATACAAACCTTATTCTCATGTGTCCATGTTTCAGCATTGTCATTGGTCTTAGGATCGGTATGAACCCAAGTTACTTCATACATGTCAAGGACACTAAAGATCATTTCCTGCCACCTTTAGAAGTTTTCTACATAAAAGACCTAAATCTTTGAATATCAAGAAATGGTTTGGCCAATGACATAGCAAAAATTACAGGAAAGACGACGACGACAACAGAAGTGTTGAAGGCAAAGACATTTTTAATATAAATGTTTTCGTCTATGTTAAAAATTAAACTATCCTTAAGATTGTTGTAAGAACTCTTAAGGATATTTCCCCAACAATAGTGTATCTTTCAGGATCCAACAAGCTCTTCCTCAATGTGAGAGGGAAGCAGTAATAGCTAGAATAAGAGCAAATAAAGGACACTACACTAGCAAGTGCATAAGAAAAATAAGCTTGAGTTGTGTCCTTTAATAGTAGAAGTGCATGGTATTTACAGGCAGTCATTATGTAACAACCAGTTAAAAATTCTTATGCAATTAATAGGATGTTACAAAAGCTAATAAAATATAGATGTTAGAATATTTAATAATTGTTAAAAGTTTAAGAACAAAATAAAAGTTGTTAATTTCATGAATGTTAAATTTAATTTTTAAGTATATAAAATATTATGATAGTTTAAGGGTTTATCAAAAATAAATTAATGTTTAAATTAATATTGGAGACAAGAAATTCAGAAAATATAGGTATTGTGTCGTGTATAGGGGGCAATCGGAGGTTATCCTCTTGCTTGGATAACCTTATATGCACGAGTCCGCTATCCTTTCTTTATTGGTTACTATCACATCTCAAGGTTTATTATATAAACATTTGATGAAGGTTTTATTTTTGCAATGTGGAATAAAAAGCTCTCTATATATTTTTTTGTACATATTTGATAAGTTGTGCATTCCAATGTGTGATAAGACCTTTTGAAATATTTTTACAACAGGCACTACACTCTATCGCATCATTACTGGAAACAAATTAATTAGGATTGAAGTGGATTCAAATATGAATTCATCGTAGCACCTTTGTCAAGACAACATAAATATTACAATGATTACATCCACTAGTATGTAAATAAGAAGCTGAATTAAAGCTTAAATTAAATATTCCTAAGAGTAATGACATGAACAAAAGGAAACTCATTTCATTCAGAATGCAATGCCAACCATTTCTTCAACCTAATTTAGGTTTAATAAGTGAAAACATTAAGTCATTGCAATCAAATGGTAGATATCTGAAAATCAAACAACAAAAATCTAAGACAAGAGAGAGAAAAAAAAAACTCACTAATTTTAATTTTTATAATATCATAATAATAGTGACTATCAAATTGGATTTGGAAGGAAGTTGTATTTTCAAAAACTCAAATTAAGCTTGTTTAATTTTAAGAAAATACAAATTCCACTCCAAGTTCTTGATAAATTGACTCGCTCACATTCATAATAAATTCATATATGAAATGTAAACTGAACTTGTTTAAATTTCTAGAGATCATAACATGTTCACACTCCTTTAGAATTTTATACATTTAAGTATAGTTCATTGATGAACCAACAAAAAAAATAAGCTTATATTTTTTTTTATATAAGTTTGCAGAGTAATCCTTGTAATAAAATAAATGGAGAAACTTAATTTATTTATATGGATATATGGAGTTTAAGTTATAAAACCAAACTATAGATTAAGATTTATTATATATAAAGAAAAATAAAATTTTGTTTAAAAATAATCTCAACACAACCTTATGCGTAGTTTTATTTCTGAAATATTCTCTTTTAATTTTTCTTTAAAAAATTACAACCCTTTAAAAAGTTTGAAATAAATCTTACATGGAAAATCTAAATCCCTAATTGGATAGGGGAAATAAAAATAAACTCCAAAATTAAGGCTAAACAATAAAATTATAAAGGAAAACAATATTATTAAGAGAAACATCTTCTGAGCCTAATTTGAAGTTCTGGACCTCGATTAATTATAAGAATTAACCCAATATAAACCAACCTAGGATCATATAACCTTGTGAAAGATTTAAGATTAATCCAACTATTAGATAAGCAATTATCCTAGTTTTCGTTACATGTCGTTCGGCACGATAAGCCTTTTCTTGTGCTTATACCTATCCATATGTTATTAGACTTTATCTCCAATTTATCCCCGTAAATCCAATTGCTTCCAATTTATCCTTTTTATTTTATATCACTCTTCTTTTTGTCAAGTATTATTATATAAATTGATAAAAATATCCTCACGTGCTAAATGTTTTTTTTAGTTTTTCTAATAAATTAAGTTGGCTTTGAGTTTCTCGTGAAGATATTTTAATTAATCCAGATGAAAAAATTATATAATGAAAGAAGAATTATTTCTTTATTCAAAACATAATAAAAATAATTAAATTAAAGATTCTAAGATATAAATATTGAATTAATTTTTCAAAACTTTTGAAAATCTTTATTTATTAACTCACAGCTGCTTTTCTTCTTAAAAAAAAAGGTGGTGAAACACAAATCTGCCATATTATAGACTTTCCACCTCATGTTGTCACCGCGATTCCTGAACCACTCGTCGACCAATCATTTCCACATATATGTAAATTAAGCAATGTACTTTGAAGGGATATTCGAAAGAGACACCGAAAGCGATTGCCTGGTTTCTTTCCAGCCTTGCTCTTCGACAGGCTCCAGAAATGGCACCATGAGTTATGGCTTTTCTTAAAGCAAACAAAATGCAGGAGGCAACATCCTCCTCCACTTTGCTATCGCCTTGGGAAATGTGGTTTTCAGTCTAAAGCAAACAAAATGCTTTGGGGTTCATTCCCTCCCTTTTGCAGCACAGGCTAGAAAGAGTTTCATTTCTTAAAATCTAATCTCCCAAACGCAAAACACCACCCTACTCTCGATTTTAATGACACTTCAAGCGATTTTAGACTTGAAACAAAGTGGACTGAAAGGAGAGTTTGATGATAGATTGATGACTTCATTAAAAACACCACCGGGTAATCTTAACATACAATATACATAGGACATAAAAGCATCAAAGAAACGACTCTCACAAGGCGAAGCTGTGGCAATACCATCTATTGAACAAAGTTTATAGGACTTATCTGCAAAGCCATGCCTTATACAGTAGTTATGATTCCATCCCTTGAGGCAGTATCATCACCCGTTTCACTATCTATCATTGCTGCGTCAACGACAGACTGCACACAAATAAAAAAAATGGTGAAACAAACAAATATATTTATTACTTAATATTTTCTGCACCACAGTGATTCCACTTTCATTATCACACGAAAGTGCCCCACTCAATCTTCTTCAGGAAACATGGAGCTAAGCTTAGTTAAACCCAAAACTCGACCGAGTCCACAGTAATGATAAAGTTTCCAAGAGCTTTCCATTTCTATATTCATTTTTTGCAAAACACTGCAAGAATCATCTTATATGATGGGTACATTGCAGCTTTACAAAAATGCATGGTCTCACGGCGGATGACCTTCGATCCAAGTATTTTTGAAAAAAATCAGATGACAAGAAAAAAGAATAAAGAAAAAGAAAATGGCCGCTAGACCCATCTCATTTGGACTTATGCACGGGTCTGCCTTGGCAAGCCCACGCAACTAGGCCCTCTTTTTTAATCTACGGCGGAAGACCTCCACTGTAGTCGCGTTGTCCGATTTACCTGGATTTCGACTACTAAGGTGACTGAGAAATCGAGGCTTAAGTTTTTCATCCCAAAAATTCATTTTCAACTCCTTTTTAACTCAAAACACTTTAGGAATCGTGGCCTTAAAAACAAATCATCTCAAAAATCAAAATCAAAAAATCAAATTGAACTCAAATCTATTTTTTCATGAACTTTAAATATAAGAAAACTCTTAATATGAACTTTAAAGGTAATAAATTGTACCATTTGACAATAACATTGAATATTTTAGTGATCTAAATCGATGTCAATGATATTTTTTGTCAATGAAATCAAAAAGAAAAAATACATAGATTTGAAAAGAATGAGGACTGAATTTTAAAGAAAAATATTAAATTAAATTAAATCATAAGAGATAAAATTGAAAATCAATTTCAATTAAGAAAAGGATAGGAAAAAATATAAATAACAATAAAAAACAAGGATTAAACTTAATATATAAAAAAATAAGGATCAGCTTAATATAAAAATAAAAAAGTCAATGATTAAACTAAAAGAAAATAATGCAACATAGGATATAAGACCAAATGCATTCCAATCTAAAGAATGAGAACCTAATTTGATTCAATGCCCAACATGTTTTTTTGAGGGGGGAAGATAAAAAAGAGGAAGAAAAAACATGTTATTAGCGCTAAACCGTTGCTTGTCTGGTGGCACGCGCATAACCACTGTGACAAGGGCGTCGAGACACATCAAACGTTGCCCTATAAGGCAATGTTAGAAGTTTCCGCAACGCTCCATGTGTCACCCAAAAGGCACAAACAGTGCCCACTTGAGAATTACACAAAATTCAGAATAAGATGACAAAGTATCCGTAAATCCAAAGCAAAGAGAACTTTAAAGGGCATTTAAGTTATTGCACAATAAAAAAAATGAAAAGTCCAAAATGCCCCTTAACCTATATTAGATTTTTTTTTCTTCATAGGTCATTTAGTAATTACACTATGCAACAAAAATATAACGACTGATTAACCCAGTTCAATTTGTAATGTTTAATAGGTCATAAGGAAAAGACTTCCCTATCCCTAAGACCAAGTTCACTAAGTTTGTCCTCCAAGGAAAAAATAGTATATTTAATGTCCAAATCTATAATAAAATATGAGTGTATGTACATTGAAAGACTCAGCTCTTTTAGTAATAAACCAGCTAAGACAAAAAAAAAAAAAAGATACACCTGAGGGGGAGTTTGGATGAGAGTATGATTGGGGGATGATTACCTTCATGTTGTTGGATTTTTGAGAAGGAAGAATTTTATGATGGGTGACAATAATACTAAGCATTCTCAATTTTTTTACCCGTAACATATAATATTTTAAAAAATACTATTATTATAATTAACTCCTTGTACAAGGTACAAATCCATCCATGTCAAAGCATACTTCTTGAAAAAAATTACTAGTAAAATTCATTCCAGAAATATAAGAATGAAATCATAATCATGCACCATGACCATGAATACTATTACTTCCCCTTATGTCTTGTGAATCATGGTCCCAATAGTACATGATAATGGAATTGGAATATTCCAATTCAAGTATGTAAAGACCATTATTTTATCCGATGTTATATTTCACATTCAAAGTAACCTCATGTTTGAGTTATTTGCTTCTATTATTCAATTCATATTAGTTATGGACATAATTGTTGCATAAATGAATTAGAATATGAAAACCAGATCACTTAAATTTACTGATTGTTAGTAGAGACCTAAAAAACCTATATCAGACTAAAGGACCTTGAGGAATCGTGTATCAAACTACACATCTCAATGCTCGTAAAAGTAGTCATAAAGGCATTTGGGCTGGCAGGAATATATTGCTACAACTAAAATGAGAATAAAGCATCTTATCAACCTTTTATAGCACACAAATGCTTATGCAAGCCCCTTCTTAAAGCTAGAAAATAATGTGTAAAGGAATATATATGTATCTCATGAAATATTCTCAAGTCATGCAGCATACATGCCCTTTACTAATGCACAGAAAATTATCAAAATGAATCTGTCATATTAAATTAATATGATGTCAGTTGCACGAATAGATAAAATAAAATGAGAAACTATACCCCTGCATTATGTGGAATATGCAAGGCACATGGTACCACGAGTATCTTACTGTACTAGCAGCATTGCCGATAACCTAAACACTACAAAGACATACAATAAGAATAATGTGGAACTGATGCAGAACAATTTGCAAGCATTTCTCATGTCAATCAAAAGCACACACATTATGTTTAATACCATGTTCGGTACGCAACTAAAAAAGAATCTGAATAATCCTAAGTCCAGATTGCTTGGTTAGTTATGCATAAGAATATGGAAAGTAACCTTAAGTTCCTGTTCACAGCTTTTAAGTCTGTTGGAGTATTCTTTCGTTTGCAGAAAACATTTTTGTAGCTGCAGGAGAAAACAATCATTAAAACAAAAGCAATGACCCAAAAAGTGCTACTCAACCACCCATTGGGTAAATGTTCCAATTACCTTGGTCAACTGCATCCTACGTTGCGAGGAGAGCTTCTTTGCAGTCAGCAAAGCACCCTCTAATATCTGCATTGATTATCAGATTCCAAGTCAGGGAAAAAAGCAGGCAATGGAACACTGTCTAAGCTAATAAATGCTTGCCTTGAAATAAAAGAAATACCAGAGCTTTTTTCTGTAAATCTGAAACAAATTGCTGTTTATTTTCCAACCTCTCCTCCATATGAGAAACCTGATAGGCCAATAGATTAGATTTTTCCTATGAACAACAAACTGCAGGAGATAATAAAATGAGACAAAACATAACTGCTTAAGCAAAACCCAATGCATGCGAGAGAAATTATTATGTACTCAAGGCATATTGCTTTCTCACTCACTTAAAAGCAGGTCCAACCAAGATAATTTCCCTTGGGATCCATTTTATGTGTATGGGGAAGGGAGCGGAGAAATACACCAAGAGTACTACATAAAAGATATGATGGCATCAAAAAATAAGAAGCTACAAAACCAACACCTCAACTCCCACTTATAAGGGGATACCATTGACGAATATATGCAGTACGGGAAGATAATGTAAGCTTTTTGTCTTTAATTTTATGCTTTTATTTATTTCCAAATAAACAGCATGAATCACATCAAATCCATCCATTAAAATCAGCTGTGCAATTGGATGTGTGGCTCAAGCCTTTACAAATATAGGAAAATCAAATGAAAAGCTCACGAGTCTCTCATCTAAAATTCAAAGGAGAAAGCAAACCTTGTTTTGAAGCTCATCATGCTTCTTAGTTGATCTCTCCAAGTTTTCATTCACCTGATAATAAGACGAAATCAGTAATGACTGAAAAGTCAAAAAAAATCAACAATAAACAAGTGCGTAACTCATTTTACAAATTAAATTGTTCCAGGCTAACCTCATCATGGTAATCATCACTTGAATCTGATGAAATTTCCCTTTTATGCTGGTCATTATATATGGAACTGGAAAACATAATGGAAATTTGAGACAGATAATTCTAATCAATTAATATTGTGACAGTAGAATAAATATAGCACTCTCTTTACAGCATCATGTTCCCAAAAGGAAAAGGAATTCAGACCTTATCAGGCAATTGATAAGTAATACATGTTCAGCAGAAGTGAACTTTTGAAATGGTTCGGTTATTGATTTTGAACTAGAATTAAATTAATTGTAAGACAGCACCAATCCAAAAACAGATAGCAAATTATATTTTTTAGGACTGGTAACACATGTTCATGGCCATGAGATGGAACTTTCACCAACCATGGGCATATTATGATTATTGAAAAGCCAAATTTCAAGTATCCATATCCATGAGAGACATACCACACCAACCTTTACAACTCCTAGTTGGCGCATGAAGTATAAAGTGATTTCACCCATCAAAACAGCCTCAATATTTGCCTTAAAATTCTACTAACTGCCATTGATAGCTAACACTCCTACATGTATCACTTTCACAAGAACGCACGCTATTATTGCACTTTCCACCTTTCTTATTCAATGACAAGGTATTAGAAATTTGCACAAGTACTTTTATCAAAAACAAAATCGCAAAAGTACCATTCCTTTGTGACTGTTCCATCCAACAAAACTTTGCCAAGGATTGTGATGGTCTAGCAAGTAACAACCTCATCTAAACTCTCTGATGGCAAAGAATATCCTGACTCGGTGACCAAGAGAAAATCCCTAAAGCAGAACCATAAAATTTGTTTTTAAAAATCTGCTTTTGGATTATCAATCCAGTGTACCAAGTTTTCCTCTTTCCTTCATTTGTGTGTGTGGCAGGAGGGAAGATGGATTGAATTAAGACAATAAACTTGATCTAGTTAAAGATTTACTTTTGCTTCGAGCTGCAATGTTTATTCCCTTTACAAGCACAACATCAGACACAACAAGAACTTTATAAGATGAATGGATATGTAAACAAGCACAAATATGGTACTAACTTACTGATGTGGAGCATGTTACAACTATATTTATGAACCAGATAGATAAGACCAGACCTGAAGAGAAGTCCACGAAGATACCCGGAAGCATTTAATATGAAACTTGAAGTTGTTTTAATTAATTTCCTAGTTACTTTTGGATTTTAATTCTTTGTTTTTAATTAGTATTTAGGAATCCCAATACTAGATGGATTTTATTAATTAGATAAGTTTTAATTAGGAATCGTTTTCTATAAAGGGTTTTAGTTTTAATTAGAAATCATTTCTCATAAAGAATTTTAAGAGTAATATAAATAAAGGTATCTAGTTTATTTTGAAAATAAAATTATTATTAAGACTTCTAATGAAATACTAGAGTTTTTTCTAAATTTCTTTAGAGCTTAGGTTTGTAACCTTGGGTCTTGAAAACCCTGGCTTTTAGCCACGATACACACCACGTCACTTTCCAAAGTTTTTCTTTTCATTTTGGTGGAATATGGCATGTCAAGATACTATGGAGGTAGCCAATTTAAGAGTTGAGATGCATCAAAACAAAATTGTTGCATAAGTGCATCATATTGAATATGTTCAGATACCAAAGCACCAATGAATGACATGACAGATAGGCAACATAAACAAAGAGAATATACCCATTCATTTTCCTTGAGTTTTGATACGAGGCCTTGTCAACAATTGTAGGATTGCTAATGGTTCCACACATCTCCCAATCTCGATCCCCATCAAGAGCATGACTCTTTTCCTTATTCTTATCACTCTTCCTTTCTTTTTCTTGCTCATTATTCTCCAATTCTCTTTCTCGGCTTCGATCTCTGCCATAGAAACCATCCCCTGCCCGATCATGAAGATGTGTATGCTCATATCCCCTTTCACTGTCTTCATCATAGCCCCAAGAGCGATCACGCTCTCTGGACCTATCACCGTGCCATTGTTGGTGTTTGTCTCTATCATGGTCATAGTCCCTATCACGACCTCTTTCCCTATCCCTCTCTAGATGAGATCGGATATCTTCTTCAGTGAAATTTGATTTTCCACCTCTGCCAGTTACTCCATTTACTCTTACAACTCGACGATCAATAGTCTATAAACAATCCTCATAGTGTCATAAGCTAAAAAACATCTAAAATTCAAACTCCATAAAAAAAAGGGAAGAATTGTAGAGAGAAAGTCTACCTTGCCATTCATGTCATTAATGGCATCAATTACAGATCTAGGATTTCTGAAAGTGACAAAGCCATAGCATTTTCCCCTTGGCCCATTGTTATTAATAATCTGGAAAGCATTATCAACGAACTCAACTCTCTAAAGTTTTAAACCATCTATTTCACTTATATTTTTTGTTGCAAAGAAAAAATAACTTATTTTATTTTACTAAAAAAAGTTTATTTGCTTTATTTAAAGTAGAATAAGTAAGAATGTTAATTACCTTAACAGCAACAATGGAGCCATAGAGATTGAAGACTCTGCGAAGGGTATCCTCAGAGGCATTGTAAGGGAGTCCTCCTATATAAATTGACCTATCATCATCTATTGTCATTGTCTTCCTTCTCTCTGTAGCTGTAGCTGATCCTTCAGGTTTGCATTATCAATCCATTACTTTAACCTCCTCTTCTTTGCTAGTTCAAGTTTTAGAATTCTATAGTAATTCTCGCAGAAAGTTTATAAGATAGAGAGCTTGCAATAAGTTCTCAACAGGAACAGCCATTCAAAGCTTTTTTTTCCTCAAACTGGTTCAAAACCATACATGGTATTGCAGAATGAATTTGGTTTGATATTATGATACACTAACATCAAAAACCAATCTTTTTAGCTAAACCCAACTTTGTTTTTAGAACAAAAGGCATGAATTAGGGGCATAAATGATCAAACAACATAACAAAGAACTACACGCTAAACCCAATACAGATTTTGGTAATGGTTTTGTCAAGTATCTTCATAGAACTCATTCTCCTCTAACGAATTATGAAAAGAAATAAACACTACTTATAGTTGTCTCTTGATGTGGGAATATCATGCCCAACTACCACACCACTAAACTGCTACCAAATTCATTAATACAGTAGCTGTAATTAAAACCTAGATTATAATCTAAGAACCCTTCTTGACTTTCATTATTTCAAGTGTCATGAAGTCAAGTTGCTAAAAGTCTATACCCATGATCCTTCACCCTATCAAATGCTGGCCCAAAACAAAACAAGTACTAGTCTCAACACCATTTTATTCACACTGTCCTTTTAAATTATAGGATAGCCCACATATGTTGCAAGACAGATTATTGGATGCCTAATCGCATCTACTTGGTTTCTGTTTCTTAAATTGATCTCTATCATCAAATTGTAGAAATCAAATTCTGCAGGACCTCACATCTTAATACACTGTATATATGGAATTACTTTACAAGGAAATAAAGTCCAGTTATGCAATATTACATCTGTTCTAGGACAAGATCTACTCAAGAATCCTATAGAAAGGAATCCTGAAGAGCACATTGCACAACTAGGTTCCTTTGACTGCTTGACTAAAAGGTACTAAACAAAGCAAATCTGTACAACTATGGCAAGAGTGGAAAAAAATCCAAGTATAGACAGCCAAACTACAGAACATTAGATCTTTAAAGAAGGACCATGCATTATAGGGAGTACTAAACAAAGTACGTGATGTACTACAAACAAAAACCCATGAATATATTTGCTCCTCAGGCCGTGGATTATAATTTAATCATTAAGAAGCACAATATTACATGTATGTAATGCTTGATATAGAGATTAGTGGAACTGCCTTCATGAATAGTCATTATTAACACATTGCAGGTTTAGCTTATTTCCTTATAATTGTTTATGCTGAAACAATTCCTTAACCCTGATATAATGGCTGGCTCACATATACATCTTCCCTTTAAAGCAACTGATGGTGTGCAATCAAAGAACCCAAACTCTCAATAGAAGAAGAATCAAATCGAGACAGATTATTTTCCAAATCATTGAAGAAACAAGAGCACTGCCAAGTTCATCAAGAAAGCAAAAACTAACATGTACGAGAAAAGGAATCATACCTGACTGCAGGAAACAGAAGCCGTTCGCTCCCCCCCTCCTAAGAGCTAAAAACAACAAATCTTATAAAAATATATTAAAATTAAACTTAACCCACTTCCTCTATCTCTCTATCTTCTATTTATGATCATCACTCTCTGCCTCCTCGCTCTTTCTCAAATTTCTTTTTTCATTTTTTTGTGCAAACCCTTTTTATTCTTGTTTCTTTTCTGTTTTCCCTTTCAAGGAAAGTGGGGTTTTTTTAAGGAAAAAAACAAACGAAGGTCATACAATGACCTATTTAATACTTATAACAAAGCTTAGTTTATAATCCAATTCTCATTTACGCCCCTAAACAAAAACAATCCTCGACGTCTATTGTACATTGCCCAATTATTCCTAACCTTAAAAACTGTTACCTTTAGGACCATTTTTTGTCTTAAAAAAAATATGTATTCTCTTTGATTATTATTATTATTATTTGATATATTAATTATTATTATTATTTAATATATTAATTTTTATTATTATCATAGGTGTCCGAGCCAGCTTACGTGTACTTCGACTAATCTCACGGGTCTTGAAGTTAACGATCATATAAGTCTCTAGTAACTATCATATTAACTAACAATCACATGGCTCGAACCTGAAATTATAGAATGAGCAAACTCATTAGTCTCAATCTCTTATCACTGGAATTACTTACTAGATGGTTAAAAAAAATCATGTACTACTTGAGGTACAAACATGTCATTTTCTTTAAAATATAGGGTTAATTAAAAAAATATGTAGTTTACCTGCTTTGTTTGCCTATATTCTTTAAAAAATAACAATTTACATCATTATTCAACTAAGATTTTTGAATTGAATAAAATAACTAAATTACTCTTACATATAATATTTAAGAAATCAATTGATAATCAACTTTGCTAGATAGTCGCTCATTTGCATCATAATAGAATAGTTATTTTTTATTTGTTACTTAAATTATTATTTTTTTGGTGATTTTAGATTATTTTTATGTGCTAAAGTCAAGAATACTTCTTAAAAAAATATATATTATTTTAATATATTTCTGAATGAAAAACACTTTCAAAAACAACTTCAATCACAATCGTAAATAAGTTTGCAGGTTGGATTTGGTTTTTCTTTTGGCTTATTTTTTATGAATATTTGATTGTAAGTGATGAAAGACTTGATTGATTTTGAATGAATAGATATTGACAAGGGTGAGTTAATCATCTAGAGAAAAAAAAGATTGTTGCTTGAGTTAAGCATGTCTAATGATGAATATTGTGTTGGAATTGTGATTAATGATGGGCTACTAATGTGTGCTGCAAACTTGGCGATACCTTAGGTTTTAATCAATATTTGTTGTCTAGGAAATTTTAGAGAAAATAAAGGAAAGAAGGGTGAGGATAATAGCTAGGATTTGTTTTTATTTGATGATAAAGTTGTAAAATTTAATGATAAAAAAATTCTTTATAATCACTAATTAAAACATAATGACAAGACATAATTAGTGTAGCAAAACTCAAGTTTTCTTTGAACTTTTAAAATCTTTAGCTTTTATAATTGTCAAACCTAGTAACATTTTTTAGCTTTTGAAATCTTTATGTCCTATAACTTTCAAACCTAAATTTTAAATTTGAATCTTTTGAATAAAAAAATCATATGTTTCCATTAAATGATGAATAAAGAAAAAAATTGAGACAAAAGCTCAATGAAAAACTCAAATGCGAGAGAAAAAAAGATATAAAAAAAAAGAATGGAGAGCTCAAAATGTTAATCCAAATCCAGAGAGTTTGATATTTTGTATGTGTGAACATTTCAATTTTTAGATAAAATGTATTAATCTCTATTTTTCTACTTGAACGTATGAACTTTCAAATTTTCTTAATCAAGTATTTTAGTTAGATTCTACTCAATACATCATGATGTGGCCATTAAATTGATATGTCAACATGATGACGTGTTAGCCACATATGCAATGAACATTTCATTTTATTTTTTTTGCAATTAGGTGCATGTATTTTCATTTCATTTTTTTTTGCAATTAGGTGCGTGTACTTAAAAGAATCTAATAGAGATTAGAAAAAAAAAAGATTTATACACTTAAATAGAAAAGGGTTATAAGGTTTATACACTAAATATATGCTTAAATACATTTTGTAAAGTTTATATACTCATATATAAAAAATCAAAAAGTTTGTAAACTAAGAAATATAAAATCAATTCAAACCCAAAATGAATGTAACCTAATGAATTACAAGGAAAATCCAAACAAAAATAAACAAAGAACAAAGAATTCATAATCTAAAAAAAAGAGGAGGCATGTTGCATGGATGATGTATTGTTTAACATAAGAAATGTGTTTTTTAATGTTGTCTTCTCCAATCCATCTTCATGTTTTGAAGTTGACCAAAATCAAATTTTGTATTTCAAAAATCACTAGTCATTCTTATTGGTCATGGTCTAAGAGAGGTTAATGATGAGCTATGTATTTATAGTTTCTAATTTTGCAAGAGAATATCCTTAATATTAATAGTTATAGAATCTATCTATTTGGTTTTTTAAAAGACATATATGTATTAAAAATGATAAATTTAATTTTTTTCAAAAGTCTTTTAGCAACATTTCATGATTCTCTAAATATTATAAAATCATAAATGGTTTGACTTAACCTCTAATTGACTAGTTTCACAATGTAATTATTATCTCTTAATCAAGAATGTCTCAATTTAGACATTATAGAATTAAGTATGTTTCATTTGTTAAATTACGTTTTGTTCTCTACACTATAGTTCTTGATTCTTTGAATAAGATTTACAAATATTTTTCAATCTCATTGCATATTGGCTAAGGATTTCACAATCAATACTATTTGAGAATAGATGAAATATTTTTCTTAATTCACATATGATGATGAATTCATTCTTACTTATCAAGTACCTTATTTTATATAGTTTATGTTATACTCAATATCTACTTATTTGTCACCATTGATTAGAACGATATGTAGTCAGATCAAAGTATAACGCTCCCTATATAAGATAACTTAGTAATCTTAAGTCTAAGAATCACTTATATAACTATCATATAAGTCTTTCCATAGATATAGATGATCTCTTCATATGAAATTATTATTCAAATTAGTTAGTGTAAATATCATATGACAAACATTTACATGTTAGATTCAAGTATCTTTTATATCTTGTCTTATAAGAATATCTGTAATGTGGATCTCTTGATTAAGTAGTTAAATAACCCCAACAAAATTGAAATACAACCCACAAAGTTGAAAAATAGGTTTCATAGAACTTTGTTCCAAAGGTAACATTGTATCTAAAAATAAAGGTATTGGAATAAGCTCTTAAAGTATATGAATGACACTGTCGCGACGGCGATTTTTGACGCGCTTCGCGCCCCGCCATCACCCCTAGTTTTGGGGGAGACAACGACGCGCGGTGAAAATGGGGTTGTTTATAGCCGTAAAATTTACGACTATAATTCTAAGGAGTCGCCACCTAGTATTACGGTCACTAGGAAACCTATTGGTCTGCGAGAGTCTTGGGTAAGGGGACTTGTTGTGCAAGGGGAAGACGCATCACCCCCAGTGCACCCTACCTAAGGTAAGCTGCATTGTTTGTTTGATTGTTTTTCTAAGTTAAAATCTTTACACTGTATTTTCAAAAAAAAATTTGTCTGCGAGTGTACTTTACAATGTAATTTTACACTGCAGTTACAAGTTTTTTTATCTACGGGTGTACTTTACAATGTAAATTTACACCGTAGTAAAAATCTTTTTTATCTGCGAGTGTACTTTACAATGTAAATTTACACCGCGAAAGCTAAAACAAAATAATTGTTAAATTATTTTTGACATTTTGGCCGACTTCCAACGGATAATCGCAAACTGGTTACGATATCCAATTTTCATTTTTAAAAAATATGGAAAAAGATGCAACATATTTTTTACAAAAAATACAATGAGAAAAGCTTTGGAATCCGGCCGTATGCAAAAAAAACAAATACATTTTTTGTATTTTTGGATTTTTTGTAATAATAATAGTAGTAAAATAAAAAATATTTTTTTGTCCATTTGTATTTTTTATTTATTTATTTTTTTTATTCCTTTTTTTGGGGGCTGGGCTGTCAGCCACAGTGGGCTGACAGCCCACCCTGAGTGGGCTGGGCTTCCAGCCCTCACGGGCTGGAAGCCCAGAAGGGGTATGGCTGGGCTGTCAGCCACTATGGGCTGTCAGCCCG
The DNA here is from genome assembly GCA_009078335.1 of Salix brachista. NCBI lineage: Eukaryota > Viridiplantae > Streptophyta > Magnoliopsida > Malpighiales > Salicaceae > Salix > Salix brachista. The sequence goes on along the minus strand of CM018589.1, from coordinate 7,492,453 downwards.
CCTTTATTTGGGTTGGGCTGCCAGCCACAATGGGCTGGCAGCCCGCTCTGAATGGGCTGGGCTTCCAGCCTGGTGGGCTGGAAGCCCGAAGGTCTGTCGGGCTGGGCTTCCAGTCTCGTGGGCCGGAAGCCCAAGCTCTTTCGGGTTGGGCTTCCAGCCTCGTGGGCCGGAAGCCCGAAGGTCTTTCGGGCTGGGCTTCCAGCCTCGTGGGCCGGAAGCCCGAAGTCTTTCGGGCTGGGCTTCCAGCCATCGTGGGCTGGAAGCCCGAAGTCTTCGGGCTGTCCTGGGCCGAAATGACGGCCCATTATGTGCTCGGGCCGGGCACGAAAGCCCGACCCAAACCACCTAAACCCGGCCCTGCATGAACAGTGGGACGATCACGTCCCGCTGCATGCAGGGGCGCGAGGTTGAAGGTGAATGAACAGTAAAAGTGAAATTGTGGCGAAAGGTTCACCTGAGGGTATGGTCAGATAGCTGAGGTCGGGGTGGTTGTCCTGGTGGTTTTTTTGCCGTCAACGATGGTCTGTGGTGGCCGGAGGAAGCTTCCGAAGTCGCCGGTTTACGTTGCAGCTGCTGTCAGCGTCGCCGGGGGCCTCGCTTGAAGGTGTGTTTATGTTTCTGGTGTAGAGGGGAAGTAACCGATGATGATGAGGTGGTTTTAGGGTGGCCGAACGACTGCCAACGGTGGAGAGAGAGAGAGAGGGTGAATCTGCAACTAGAGAGAGAGAGAGACGCGAAACAGAGAGAGCAAGAGTGAAGCTGACGGAGAAGAAGGTGATCTTTTCCTTCAGTTTCTGAGCATGTTTTTGATGCCAAAAATCGCTATAATTTGCCTAGAATCTCTTCCTCTTCTCTCTATTTTTTCCCTTTTTTTCCTCCTCTTGTGCATGCAGCGAACGTGTATTTATAGTGAAATTAGGCATGCAGGTTGTGTGTTTGTGGCGTGGCCTCTGCATTTTGCAGAAATCAGAGGCTTGCAGTGCAGTGGTCTGTCTCTGCCTCTGCCTCTGCCTCTGCAAAGGATTTGCAGAGGTGGGTTGCACAGCTGTGCTCTGCACTGTTCCGTTGTCGGAACAGTGCAACACATGCAATCTTGGCTTTTTGCAATTTAATCCTTCAATGTTTGATTGGTTCAATTGCACCCCCGATTAGTTTTAAACTTTTAATTTTATGCAATTGTATCCCCGTCAAAATTTCAACAGCAACCTTAAATGTGCGCGCCTCTTTTATTTTGGTCTCTGGTTTCCGATTTGCGCGATTTAACTCTTAATTGACCATTGGATTCTCAATTCGTTCAATTTGGTCCCTGATTTCGCATAATCGACTTAAAAAATTCAATCGGTCTCCGAAAATTCCATTCTCATCAATTGAGCCGGAATTAAATTCAAGAACTTGGTTTCTCATTAACTAAGCCCTTAATAAAATTAATTTGACCAATTTAAAGTATAATTAAGTCCTTGCACTTAATTAAATCCTTCAATTGGACCTTAAATTAATTTGCGATCATAATTAAACTTTAAATTTGTCAATGATTAAATCGAATCAACCCATAAAAAATATAATTATGTCGTTTAACTTAGTTTTTACACAGATTCATCCAACGATAAATTATTTTTGCCTTAAATCTGTATTTTTCTCTATTTTTGGAACCAAAGAGATACGATTGGACTCGCGACAACAGCCAAAATTTCCAGATTGATTTTTCTACCCACGCCGGCTCCTTTTATTTTATTTTTGTTATTTTTATTTTATTTTGGGGAGTAACCTAAAAATTGGGTTATGACAGTTGCCCCCCTCTTTACAATGCTTACGACTAAAGTCTTGTAAAAGACTTTAGATAGTAAGTGTTGTAAAGAAAAGAAAAGTGGATTTATCAGACCAAGAAATGGTTGATCCATCCAGAAATGAGAATGGTGAAGATGATGGAATGGAAGATAGGGCTAGAAAGCAGGCTATCTAGGATCTATGGTTGAGAGTTAGAAAACTCACTCAAAAGAGGAAGAAAAATAGTGTTGGAAAAACACTATCTTAATTGATGGTCGAAGGTTGGAAAACACACTCGACAAGGAGGATTGGGATGGAAAACGCACTATCTTGATTGGTGGTTGGAAAACACACTCGACAAGGAGGATATGGATGAAAAACGCACTATATTGATTGGTGGTTGGAAAACGCACACGAAAAGGAAGAAAAACACGTTATTTTAGCTTATGATTAAGGGTTGGAAAACACACTTAAGCAAGGGGGATAAAGATGGCTAAGAAGCGCACTATCCTAATTGATGGTTGAGGTTTGGAAAACGCAATCAAACAAGAGGAAAGGAATGGCTAAGAAGCGCACGATCCTAATTGATGGTTGAGGGTTGGAAAACTCACTCAAATGACAGGAAAGGAATGGCTAAGAAGCGTACGATCCTAATTGATGGTTGAGGTTTGGAAAACTCACTCAAATGAGAGGAAATGAATGGCTAAGAAGCGCACGATCCTAATTGAATGAGAGGACAGGAATGGCTAAGAAGCGCACGATCCTAATTGATGGTTGAGGGTTGGAAAACTCACTCAAATGACAGGAAGGGAATGGCTAAGAAGCGCACGATCCTAATTGATAGTTGAGGGTTGGAAAACTCACTCAACAGTGGAAGAGTTAGGGTTGGAAAGCGCACTATCTTAATTGATGGCTAGAGAGCTCACCCGAATTCTGGAAAGAGATAGGGCTAAAAAGCATGCTATCTGAGTTGGTTGATGGCTAGAAAGCTCACTCAAATAAGGAAAGGGATAGGATTGAAAAACACTCTATCTGTTCTGATGAAAGGCTCGCAAGCGCTCTTAGGGAAGTGAAAGTGGTGAGGGCTCGAAGGCGCACACAAAAATGATGAGTAGATTGTAAATTACAATTCCTCTAAAACATTTCTTGGATCCCTAGGGAGATGCAATGCATAATGACACCCAGAATCAAGAAACAAATAAAGTTGAAAAGCATGCTCAAGGAAATGAAAGAGGTGAAAGCTTGAAAGCGTGCACACAAAATGATGAATGAAGGTTCGTAAATTACGATCCCTCCAAAACATTTTTAGATTTTCAATGGGGATGCAATGCATGATGTCACCTAAAATCAAGAAAGAGATAAAGCTGAAAAGCATTCTCAAAGAGGTAAGAGCTTGAAAGCGTGCACACAAAATGAACGAAGGTTCGTAAATTACGATCCCTCCAGAATATTTTTTAGATTTTCAATGGCAATGCAATGCATGATGATGCATGTATATTTACCTGAGAGATATAGGTCCCCTTTCTTCCTCCAGGCCTTCTTTTCCGGGATTTGGACCTCTGGATTTGATGGCTTTTTGCTTCTACTTACTCGAGCAGCAACTTGTTGATTTTGACCATTGCAGATGATAGATTTTCCATATCATCATGCCCCTCGAGTTTGATCCAGATTCTTTGAAAAGGAATTATGGAGTCAACTTCATGATTTGACAGCTTCTCGCTTCTGCATACTCAAGCCGCAACTTGTTGATTTTGACTACTAGAGATGATAGATTTTCCATATCAACATAACCCCCGAGTTTGATCCAGATTCTTTAAAAAGGAATTATGGAGTCAACTTCATGATTTGACAGCTTCTCGTTTCTGCATACTCAAGCTGCAACTTGTTGATTTTGACCACTGGAGATGATATGCCCCCCTGAGTTTGATCCAAATTCTTTGAAAAGAAACGATGGAGCTAACTTCAATTGCATTTTAGATTGCCCCCCTATTTGGTCATGCCCCAAAAGTGTTTTGGGCTTCAGGTGTTTGCAAGAAGGGGTTGGCTATTTGTAAAAAATATTTTCATACAAAACTTTTGGAATTTCAAAGTCATTCCAAGCACAAAAACCATTTTGATGTTTGTTTAACAAACTTGTTCTCGAAAGAATTCAAGTGATCTCATTGTCAGGTTTTATGTTGACTTTGACAAGAATGTGAAATGATATTTGCAAGTCTCGTATGTCAGGAAGGTTTCGATCAGGTCGTGTGAAACATTTGTAAGGATTGTTTCAAATGGAAAAGCATTGCTTATCGATCCAGATCACTCGTATTTGATCAGAAAGGGCTTTATCAGGCTTGTAACGTAGACTTAGGTTACTGGCTATGAAAAAAAGATATTTCTAGGCTCAAAAAGTGTTTAAGGGTTTTCTAGACTAAGGATCACTTAATGCTTACTCTTATAACTCCATTTAGCCCTCATGATTGATTTTCATAGTGACCTAGCATGCCCCCCAGTGTTTGTTTGGACTTTGACCTTGACATGCCCCCCGGTATTTGTTTGGGGTTTTTCATTGGTATTTGGCACTAACGTTGTGCTGACTTGACATGCCCCCCAAGTATTTTATTTGGGCTTTTTCCTGGTTTTTGACACTAATCATCGTGCTAACTTGACATGCCCCCCAAGTATTTTGTTTGGGCTTTCTATGTTGGGTTTTTAGTACTACCAAAATGTTGAATTAATTTGCTATAGTGTACTAAAACCTTTTTTATGTTTATGCCCCCCAGCTTTGTTCGGGCGTCACTTGTCATTAAGGACTGTTTTGTAGATTTTTTTTTTTTTTTTTTTTTGCACTTGCCCCCAATGTAGGGTGTGATCCTTGTCAGGGTTACTTATCAAGAAAATAAAATTATTAGGCTCAAATAGGGACTGCAAAGGATATTTAAGACTTTGTGAAGGCATATCAAAGATGGCCTTTCCTCATTTCAAAAACATGCAATCTGAATCAATAAGCTTTGCTTTTCCATACGAAACAAGTTTTTGATTTTTTTGGATTATTTGTTTGGCTAAGAGATTTAGCTTTATTTTGTGGGTTTTGGTGGTATGAGATCACCTTTCAAAGAAATCCTTTGAATTCCCAGAACATATTTGTTAAACAAAAATCAAATTGACATTTCTTTTCGTACTAGAATTTGATTTGCCAAAAATCTTGATGAAATCATGTATAATTTGGATGAAAGGGATATCAGGTGTGTTTGTGTTATTTAAACAATAAGCAAGAACACATTGTAAACACAAGCAAATACATGATCACTGAAGAGAAATGTTTGCTTAACAAAAGTCTTGTGGCGTTACAAGCAAAATTGCCGACAAGTCAAAACAGGATTATAATGCGCGGACATGACCAAAACAAAAACGAAATCATGAAAGTAGACTTCATCTCCTGATATCAGCACACTCCCTTTCAAAAGCTTTTGCCGATGTCACTTTAATGGTGCGAACACTTGGTACCCCATTTCTGTGAAGCTTAATTGGATGCAGGACATGGATTTTCATCGAATGTTATCCACCCTGCTTTAATCAATTGCATGAGCTTCTTCTTGAAAGCACCACAAGTGTGAATGCTATGCCCTGCAGCTCCAGCATGGTATTCGCAGGTGAGATCGGATTTGTACCAATCAGGGTAAGGTGGTTGCAAAGGTTCCTGAGGTTCGGGAGCTACTTGCTTAATGCTTACCAATTTTTCATACATCTCATTCAAAGGCAATGGTAGCGGAGGTAGCTGTTCTTGGGTTTTCTGGTAATTTCTTTTTGGGAAGTTTTTAGTTGGATCTTTGGCTTGAAGATTGATGTTGGCAATTTCAGATGAAGGGTTATGGTAGTTTTGGAACTGGTTGTTCCTACCCTTATAGTCGTCTTCAAAATGCTCGACATCTTTTGTCTTTCCTTCAAAACCCCTTTTCTCCGCAGGTGCAGATATTCTACCACTTTTGATTCCTTGCTCTATTCGCTCTGCCACGGCTACAGCATCCATGAATTGTTGTGCTGAACTGCCCATCACATGTTCGTAATAGGGCGCTCTTAGCGTGTTGGCGAATAATGTCACCATCTCTTTATCTAGAAGCGGAGGATGTACCTGTGCAGCGAGATCTCTCCATCTTTGAGCATATTCCCTTATGCTTTCTCTATCCTTCTTCTCCAAGTTGGACAAACTTGTTCTGTCAAGAGCAATGTCCATGTTGTACTTGTATTGCTTAATGAAAGCATCTACCAGATTTTTCCAGCTACGGATCTTGGTGTTGTCTAGTCTCATGTACCAATTCAATGCTGCCCCACTCAAACTGTCTTGGAAAAAATGTATCAGTAGTTTTTCATCATGCACTACTTCTGTCATTTTGTTACAGTATGATTTTAGGTGAGTGATAGGGCATTGTGTACCGGTGTATATGATAAATTCATGGACACGAAACTTCTTCGGTATTACAACATTCGGGACTAGACACATATCTGCAGCTTGCACTGGGTCATATAAATTTGCCCCTTCGATGACCCTTATCCTGGCTTCCAGTGTTGCCATCTTATCTTGGTCAAAACCCTCTGATGCTTCTATAATTGTTGGGGTTGTCGTAGGTGTAGGCACTGCTGATTGTACCAAAGCTGGAGTTTGTTGCGGATCCTGAACTCTTTCTCCTGTCACCTCTTCTTGGTGGTTCATTCCTTGTGTTTGAGTAGCCGCTGTGGGTCTAGTTGAAGGACTCTCGCCAGAGGCATTTCTCAGTGCTTGCTCGAGTAAGCTGGTGAGACTAGCAACACTAGCTTTCAGAGAATCCAGTTCTTCTTGGAAATGAGCATCACGGTGTGCACGCTCTTCATCCTCCATATTTCTCTGCTGGGGTCGAGTGGTAGGAGCTATTCGGGGACCTATATTGTGACCTGTTGATGATATGTTATGCACGGTGATGGATGCATGTGGATGCAAATGTATGTACATGCACATCAGCAAATTATCGGGGAGTTTGTAATCAAAGGCAAGTTCTAAGTCATTATATGAGGGGTAAGCTTTCTATCTGGTCTCAAAAGGTCTATGAACTGCCCAGTGACCGCCTCACGTGAAGGTGGTGTAGGGGTTTACAAGAAATGGTTGGGGCACAGTGTGACCGCCATTAACAAGTAAACACTCAGTTCATAGTTGGATGTTTCACGAATCTGAACCCTGACCAAAAGTCATGGGGCAGACCGCTACTCCCCACCTAACTTAAATTTGGGTTTACTGAGAAAATTAAAATGCATGATGAAAATAATTCACATTCGATGATATGCATTGACTGAAATTAAAATTGCATGCTAAAGCAGTAAGAATACGAGTAAAAAAATGAACTCAAAAATAACAATCAGACAAACAATGCTTAGTCCAGCTATGTCCCCAGTGGAGTCGCCATCTGTCGCGACGGCGATTTTTGACGCGCTTCGCGCCCCGCCATCACCCCTAGTTTTGGGGGAGACAACGACGCGCGGTGAAAATGGGGTTGTTTATAGCCGTAAAATTTACGACTATAATTCTAAGGAGTCGCCACCTAGTATTACGGTCACTAGGAAACCTATTGGTCTGCGAGAGTCTTGGGTAAGGGGACTTGTTGTGCAAGGGGAAGACGCATCACCCCCAGTGCACCCTACCTAAGGTAAGCTGCATTGTTTGTTTGATTGTTTTTCTAAGTTAAAATCTTTACACTGTATTTTCAAAAAAAAAATTGTCTGGGAGTGTACTTTACAATGTAATTTTACACTGCAGTTACAAGTTTTTTTATCTACGGGTGTACTTTACAATGTAAATTTACACCGTAGTAAAAATCTTTTTTATCTGCGAGTGTACTTTACAATGTAAATTTACACCGCGAAAGCTAAAACAAAATAATTGTTAAATTATTTTTGACATTTTGGCCGACTTCCAACGGATAATCGCAAACTGGTTACGATATCCAATTTTCATTTTTAAAAAATATGGAAAAAGATGCAACATATTTTTTACAAAAAATACAATGAGAAAAGCTTTGGAATCCGGCCGTATGCAAAAAAAACAAATACATTTTTTGTATTTTTGGATTTTTTGTAATAATAATAGTAGTAAAATAAAAAATATTTTTTTGTCCATTTGTATTTTTTATTTATTTATTTTTTTTATTCCTTTTTTTGGGGGCTGGGCTGTCAGCCACAGTGGGCTGACAGCCCACCCTGAGTGGGCTGGGCTTCCAGCCCTCACGGGCTGGAAGCCCAGAAGGGGTATGGCTGGGCTGTCAGCCACTATGGGCTGTCAGCCCGCCTTTATTTGGGTTGGGCTGGCAGCCCGCTCTGAATGGGCTGGGCTTCCAGCCTGGTGGGCTGGAAGCCCGAAGGTCTGTCGGGCTGGGCTTCCAGTCTCGTGGGCCGGAAGCCCAAGCTCTTTCGGGTTGGGCTTCCAGCCTCGTGGGCCGGAAGCCCGAAGGTCTTTCGGGCTGGGCTTCCAGCCTCGTGGGCCGGAAGCCCGAAGTCTTTCGGGCTGGGCTTCCAGCCATCGTGGGCTGGAAGCCCGAAGTCTTCGGGCTGTCCTGGGCCGAAATGACGGCCCATTATGTGCTCGGGCCGGGCACGAAAGCCCGACCCAAACCACCTAAACCCGGCCCTGCATGAACAGTGGGACGATCACGTCCCGCTGCATGCAGGGGCGCGAGGTTGAAGGTGAATGAACAGTAAAAGTGAAATTGTGGCGAAAGGTTCACCTGAGGGTATGGTCAGATAGCTGAGGTCGGGGTGGTTGTCCTGGTGGTTTTTTTGCCGTCAACGATGGTCTGTGGTGGCCGGAGGAAGCTTCCGAAGTCGCCGGTTTACGTTGCAGCTGCTGTCAGCGTCGCCGGGGGCCTCGCTTGAAGGTGTGTTTATGTTTCTGGTGTAGAGGGGAAGTAACCGATGATGATGAGGTGGTTTTAGGGTGGCCGAACGACTGCCAACGGTGGAGAGAGAGAGAGAGGGTGAATCTGCAACTAGAGAGAGAGAGAGACGCGAAACAGAGAGAGCAAGAGTGAAGCTGACGGAGAAGAAGGTGATCTTTTCCTTCAGTTTCTGAGCATGTTTTTGATGCCAAAAATCGCTATAATTTGCCTAGAATCTCTTCCTCTTCTCTCTATTTTTTCCCTTTTTTTCCTCCTCTTGTGCATGCAGCGAACGTGTATTTATAGTGAAATTAGGCATGCAGGTTGTGTGTTTGTGGCGTGGCCTCTGCATTTTGCAGAAATCAGAGGCTTGCAGTGCAGTGGTCTGTCTCTGCCTCTGCCTCTGCCTCTGCAAAGGATTTGCAGAGGTGGGTTGCACAGCTGTGCTCTGCACTGTTCCGTTGTCGGAACAGTGCAACACATGCAATCTTGGCTTTTTGCAATTTAATCCTTCAATGTTTGATTGGTTCAATTGCACCCCCGATTAGTTTTAAACTTTTAATTTTATGCAATTGTATCCCCGTCAAAATTTCAACAGCAACCTTAAATGTGCGCGCCTCTTTTATTTTGGTCTCTGGTTTCCGATTTGCGCGATTTAACTCTTAATTGACCATTGGATTCTCAATTCGTTCAATTTGGTCCCTGATTTCGCATAATCGACTTAAAAAATTCAATCGGTCTCCGAAAATTCCATTCTCATCAATTGAGCCGGAATTAAATTCAAGAACTTGGTTTCTCATTAACTAAGCCCTTAATAAAATTAATTTGACCAATTTAAAGTATAATTAAGTCCTTGCACTTAATTAAATCCTTCAATTGGACCTTAAATTAATTTGCGATCATAATTAAACTTTAAATTTGTCGATGATTAAATCGAATCAACCCATAAAAAATATAATTATGTCGTTTAACTTAGTTTTTACACAGATTCATCCAACGATAAATTATTTTTGCCTTAAATCTGTATTTTTCTCTATTTTTGGAACCAAAGAGATACGATTGGACTCGCGACAACAGCCAAAATTTCCAGATTGATTTTTCTACCCACGCCGGCTCCTTTTATTTTATTTTTGTTATTTTTATTTTATTTTGGGGAGTAACCTAAAAATTGGGTTATGACAGACACCATAAAGTCAATTAATTTTCGATAATACAGATACACAATCTTTATTCATGTAAGGAATTGATGTTTTTCACAAACAAACAAAATGAAGAAACTTGTGTTTATTATCACTGCTCTAACAAAAATTTCAGCTAAAAAAACATTATATAATGTCTTCTAAATAACCTGATAGGATCTTTTTTAAGTTGCAAGTCAATATGCCTACACTAGAGATCAATAAACACAAGTCCAATAATAAAATAAACCCCTAAACAATGTCTAATAGAATAGATAAAACCCAAATTAAAATAATTTTCCAACATCAAATAATTAAAATAAGATACTAAAAACAAAGGCTTTATGTTAGAATTCCTCTGTGTAGCTGAGATCTTCAAGCTCTTCTAAGTGGTGTTTTGATTAAAACTTTTAGTGTAGGAATTCCAATAATAAAATTTATTTTTATTGCTAGAGTTTCATTTCTTATATTACCTCCTCTTACTCTCTTTGATGTGATAGGAATACCTATAAAATAAGAAAAATAAACCCAAAAGAAAGATCCTCATAGATGTTGTCATAGCAAGTTCATGTGAGACTTGGAATCTTTGCAAAGTATGAATGTAATTCTATAATAAATAAAATCCATATTAGGAACCCTTCTATCCCAAGACCATGAATAATTTTAGAGCCTGAATGAACCTCATTTAATCTCCATTTTGTTTCCATAATTAACTTATATAGACAAGAAAGAACACTTTTTCGATGAATTTTTTTAAAACAATAACAACAACTTCAAAGACTTCAGATAATACTTTTATGAAATTCAATCGACCTAAAATTTTACCAAAATATGATTCAATGTGTCTAGTATCTCTTATTAAAATTGTAGTTTGATCCAAATAATGGTAAGTAATATATTACTATATATCTAAATGGCATGGGTGTTTCACTGTACACCCACGCACTGTGCACACAGACTCAATGCACTGTGGATTGCAACAGTATTTTTTTTTTCTGCTTACGTTTTTTTCTCTTTTTTCCTTTTTTTTTTTGGGTTTTTATTTTATGATTAACGCCTGTTTTTTTTTTTTTGCTTTTTTTTCCTAATCATTCTTTTTCTTTGTTTTTTTTCCTCCTGTTTTTGCTTCTTCTTTTTTTGCTTTTTTTTTTTGTCTTTTTTCCTTATTATATTTTTTTTCATTTTTTTCTTATCATATATATTTTTTTCTTTTTCTACTTATATATTTTTTTGGTTTTTTATTTTTTAATAATCGGGGTGTCCGAGCTCGCTTCAATGCACCACGATTAATCTCCATATCCAATTTTTTTTTTATAATCAGGGTGTCCAGACCAACTTATGCATACCATGACAATCCCCGGACCCACATTTTTTTTCTAAAATGCTTTCCTGCTGGTACTTTTTTTTTCTTTTTTTTATACTTTTTTTTATTCACTTATATATTTTTTTTAACTGGTATGTCTGACCAGCTTAAGTACACCACGACTAATTCTTGGACCGAATTTTTTTAAAAACAATATGGATTGCTACGGTGCTTTCACGCTTATACTTTTTTTTTGTTTTCTTTCGCTTATATATTTTTTGGTAACCATGGTCTCTCAACCAGCTTAAACTCTTTTTTTCACTTATACATTTTTTTCACTTATATATTTTTTTTATAACCACGATCTCCGGGCTAGCTCAAGTGCACCACCACTACTCCTCGGACCAAATCTGTTTTTTGATAATCGGGGTGTCCAGGCCAGCGTGGACACACCATGACTAATCTCCGAACCAATTTATTATTATTTTTTATTTTTTTTCCTTATACGTTTTTTTTTTCACTTTTATTTTTATTTGTTCTTTGGATTAGATGATTTTTATAATTTTATTATTTGCGCAATAATAATGATAATTTTAGTGATTATTTTTTTATAAAAATCTTTTGATTTTTTTAAAGATTTTCCTGAAATTTTAATTTATATCGGTGATCATTTTAAAAGTAATATTACTCTATTTTTCCCTTTATTCATTTTTTTTTTGTTTTTTGTTTCTTTATTTGTTCTTTAGTTTATATGATTTTTATGATTTTATTATTTATGCAATGATAATGATAATTTTAGTTATTGTTTATTTATTATTTTTTAATAAAAATCTTTTGCTTTTTTATTTTATTTTTCGTGACAATTTAATTATTTTAATTGTTTTGGCAGTAATGTTAGTAATAATTTTAGCTTTAATAACAATGATAATGGCAATAACATCAGGATGAATTTTCAATCTATGTTTTCATCTTTTTGTTGATAGAAAATTAACAACTTATTTTTTTTATTTGAGTATTGTAGGTATTTTCACAATTTATATTTTATTTTTGTTTGATTTAAATTGAATTATAAAATGAACTAATCTTAATACAGTTAACTTAATAATTCAGGAATATCCGAGTTTTCTTGCTTTTTTAATGATGATGATAAATTTATGTTGGTTATTTCGCTTAAAACTACGAAACAGACAAATTTATATCGATTTTAAATTCATATATTTTATAGAAAACTTGCACTTGACATGAATTCTGCACAGATTTATTATTTTAGCTAAATTTATATTATAATAAAAAAATACACACAATTAATATTTTTTACATTGAAAAAAATATTGTGCCGCCTGCGGCGAAGCGAGGGGCATTGTCTAGTATATTGGTAAATCAAACTATTTAAAAAAAAACATTTTAAAATACAATCAAACACCCGTGGTCAAGCATTACAAATTTGCAATTTAGCACTCGTGACTTTTCAGCGTGTGTGTGCACGGTTGGTGTTTCTACTTGTGTACGGCAGTGCAATTGTGGCCATATCTGCATCAGGAATGGTCCCACCCCACGTAAATGCATCCCAATCTTGCGGCAAGCCTCCAGGCAAAAATACTAGCATTAGAAGAAATCCATGTTGCCTGCTATATACCTCTGGTTAGATACGCTGCGATTATCAATGCTACATCCAAAAAAACAAATTATGGATGGCTTTTTTCTCAGGAGAATTCACTTTTAATGAGTGAATTATTGGTTTATTTGTGGAAATTAAAATAAATATATTTGTATTTGGAAAAATTAGTTCGTAGGTATTTTAAGGCAACGCTCCAACCGAACTTGGTTCGTATCTGAGTTGTTTTCTTTTACAAGAAAAAAAACATGATATGTAACGGTCTTAGCGACTGTAATTATCTCTATTGGTTTGATAAAAAACACAAAATGAAGAACTATTATTCTTGATCATATGATGTTTGATTTAATAACATTGACTTTTATAAGTTATTTTTATTTAGAATAAATAAAGGAATATTGGTTTACCTCATCGATTGGTAAATTGACCATAAATTCACATAGAAAATAAAGCATCATTCCTCTATAACACCGACCATGTTTTTCTTCTTGATGCAGATGCAAGTTAAGAATTTTAAAATAAAGTATTGTTTGGATTTGGTGCAATACTAACAAATATAATAATTTTTATATATTTTTAGTTACCGCAAAGTTTTATTAAATCATTTGTCAATCTACATGCACTCCATACATTATTATTGAAGAGATAAAATACAAATCGCAACACATGAATGGAGAAGGATCGATGATTCACTTGATATTCAAGTTGCAGCACAAGTCATAGAACAAATGCATGCCTGAGAAACGTATTTTGAAGATCATCATGGCAAGGTCAGGCCGGAGGAGAAGGCAATCCCGGCCATATTCAGGCCCTTCATCTCGCAATCCGGCAGCGGGAGCCAAGTCCAAAGACTCCTCCCCGTATCATAAGATAGCCAAATTATGTCCCACAAGCCATCATAGTTAGACACTAAAACAGCCCTGATAATCCCTTCTCGTCTTTCCAAGCACCCTCTCATCGCTCGATATGGTTTTCTGATCTGCTCCTTGATCCTGCGAGGAACCTTTGAAACAAGCTCCCAATTTTGCCAGCTTCCATTCAAGCGCAAGCCCCCCCATAATTCTATGTCACTTAGCATCCTCACACCCGCATCGTCAACGCCGTGGGATTTTACGACCAGCATGTTCCCGTCGCCGTACACCTGTAGCCGGTCGAGTCCATCGGTTGGTCCCGGGTTGAATTTCGGCCGTAGAACAATCGGTGCGTGATTATTATAAGCACCACACTCCAATCCAACGGCTGTCACCGTGCTTTCATAAGGTCCATTGATGGCATCGAGAAGCACGTGGCCACCCTCTTTCTGGCAGACACGTGGCATCTCAGCAAGGCCTTCCCTCGCTTCGACAGACTGCCAGGTGTCAGTTTTTGAGGAGTACACGAACAAAACCGGGGAGTCGTGCACCAAATCCACAAAAAGAAACTGAAAATGACCGGACCCGGTGGCGACCAATTTCATCCCGGACCTTCGCCAGGAAGACGTGCCACGTGGACCGAGTGGGCTTGGAGGGATTGTTTTAACCGCTTTCGTGCCCAGATCAAGGGCAAGAAGTTCCCTGCGAGTGTTGGAAACAAAAAGAAAAACGTTGGAACTAGCCGTCAGAAAATAAATATGATCACCTGGACAAATTACGGGTTTCAGTAAGCCGTCAACTCGGAAGTTGAACCAGCGACTGGAACGGTCGTTGAAGCCGTGAAGTATGGCATCGCGGTTCCATCTCTTCTTGTAGAGGAAGAGCCATGCGGAGGACCTTGACTGAGAGTTATACGCACTTTCAAAATTCTGATCGGAGATCACACCGGCGACGAATCTGCTGACTGACTTTAGACAGATGATTTCGGGCAAGGCCAGGTGGAGGAGTATGTTCTGGATGATTTCGGAAGGAAGGAGACAAAACCCAACGGTATTTGCTGATAATTTCTCGTGAATGGTCTCCATCATGAGCTAGAGAGGCTACTTGCGTGCTACCTCCTTTCTATCCAATACCAGTGTTGATTTTATAATTATAGTGTCCTACGTGGAGACGGATTAGTGGGCCTCTTTTGAGGACTCGACCTACTTGCTACTTGGAAGGTAGTGGTGATTTCCTTTTTTTATTACTATTAATTAATAAAATTGGAGCCATTAATTTGATAAGCAATGCAGGTATACATGACAAAAGCATCGCATGCGGGTCGATATAGCCATATATACGCGGAGGGGGAGGAATCGACGGTGGCCAGTGAGGTGGACATTATATATATATATACTAGACAATGCCCCCGCGCTTCGTCACGGGCGGTATAATATTTTTTTTAATGTAAAAAATATTAATTGTGTGTATTTTTTTATTATAATATAAATTTAGCTAAAATAATAAATCTGTGCAGAATTCATGTCAAGAGCAAGTTTTCTATAAAATATATGAATTTAAAATCGATATAAATTTATCTGTTTAGTAGTTTCAAACAAAATAACCAGCATAAATTTATCATCATCATTAAAAAAGCAAGAAAACTCGGATATCTGAATTATTAAGTTCACTGTATTAAGATTAGTTCATTTTATAATTCAATTTAAATCAAACAAAAATAAAATATAAATTGTGTAAATACCTACAATAATCAAATAAAAAAAATAAGTTGTTAATTTTCTATCAACAAAAAGACGAAAACATAGATTAAAAATTCATCCTGACGTTATTGCCATTATCATTGCTATTAAAGCTAAAATTATTACTAACATTACTGCCAAAACAAATAAAATAATTTAATTGCCATGAATAATAAAATAAAAGCAAAAGATTTTTATAAAAAAACAATAACTAAAATTATCATTATTTATTGCATAAATAATAAAATCATAAAAATCATATAATCTAAAGAACAAATAAAGAAACAGAAAACAAAAAAAAAAAACGAATAAAGGGAAAAATAGAGTAATATTACTTTTAAAATGATCACCGATATAAATTAAAATTTCAGGAAAATCTTTAAAAAAAATCAAAAGATTTTTATAAAAAAAATAATCACTAAAATTATCATTATTATTGCGCAAATAATAAAATTATAAAAATCATCTAATCCAAAGAACAAATAAAAATAAAAGTGAACAAAAAAACGTATAAGGAAAAAAAATAAAAAAATAATAAATGATTAGTCATGGTGTGTCCACGCTGGCCTGGACACCTCGATTATCAAAAAACATATTTGGTCCGAGGAGTAGTGGTGGTGCACTTGAGCTGCACGGAGATCGTGGTTATAAAAAAAAATATAAGTGAAAAAAAATGTATAAGTGAAAAAAAGAGCTTAAGCTGGCTGAAAGACCATGGTTACAAAAAAATATATAAGCGAAAGAAAACAAAACAAAAAGTATAAGCGTGAAAGCACTGTAGCAATCCATATTGTTTTTTAAAAAATTCAGCCCAAGAATTAGTCGTGGTGTGCTTAAGCTGGTCGAAGATCCCGATTATAAAAAAAATGTATAAGTGAATAAAAAAAGTATATAAAAAAAGAAAAAAATTGTACCAGCAGGAAAGCATTTTAGAAAAAAAATGTGGGTCCGGGGATTGTCGTGGTATGCATAAGTTGGCCTGGACACCCTGGTTATCAAAAAAATTTGGATATGGAGATTAATTGTGGTGCATTTAAGCGAGCTCAGACACCCCGATTATTAAAAAAAAAAAAAACCAAAAAAATATATAATAAGAAAAAAAAATGAAAAAAATATAATAAGAAAAAAATACAAAAAAAAAGGCAAAAAAAGAAGAAGCAAAAAACGGAAGAAAAAAAGAAGAAAAAGAATAATTAGGAAAAAAAAAGCAAAAAAAAAAAAAAAAGAAGAAACGAAAAAAAGAGAGTAGCGTAATCATAAAATAAAAAAAAAAAAGCAGAAAAAAAGAGAAAAAAAGCATAAGCAGAAAACAAAAGAAAAAAGCAAAAAAAAAAAAAAACAAAAACTATTGCAATCCACAGTGCACTGTGTCTGTGTGCACAGTACATGGTGCACAGTGAAACATCAACGCCATTTAGATATTAGGTAATATTAGCTATATTGCCCGCGTGTTGTCGCAGGCATTCTTGTGTATATAATTTAACATAATTAAATCAACAACGATAAATTTATATGATATAATTAAAAAAAAGTTATAGATTAGGAGATAAAATGTAAAAAAAATTAAGTAGAGTTTATTGCGCAAGCATAGATTATATCTTTTAGAATGTAGATATTATGTCATGAAAGATCACAAAAGAGCGCGAACTAACATTTAAAAAAGAGCAAAATATTTTAATAAGAAAAAAATAAAAAATTAATCACAAAAATCATCGTCATTATTGTGCAGATAGTAAAGTTATAAAAATCATTTAATACAAAGAGCAAATTAAAAAAAAATAAAGGGAAAAAGGAAGCAATATTTATTTAAAATACTATAACAATAGCAACATCGGAGTCTTAAAATCTAAACTTATTATTGTTGTTACTATTAAAACAATAAAAATTATCAAATTATACCGAGAAAAAAAAAGCATGAACAAAATAGGAAGCAAGAAAAACAATTAAAATATTATTATTATCATTATCATTATTATTATTATTATTATTATTATTATTATGAAAGAATAAATAAATGAATGAATTAATATTAAAGAAAAAATATAAATTGTGAAAAGACTTGTAATAATCAAAAAACAAAAATAAATAGTTAATTTTTTGTCGACAAAAAGATAGAAACATCAATTGAAAATCCATCCTGATGTTATTTTTATTATCATCGCTATAACATCTAAAATTCTTATCAACATTACTATTAAAATAATTAAATTGCCAAGGAAAATCATTAAAAAAAAAGGAAAAGAGTTTTCATAAAAAAACAATAAAAAACCAATAACCAAAATTATCATTATTATTGCGTAAATACTGAGATTATAAAAATAATCTAATATAAAGAAGGAATAAAAACAAAAGGAAAAAACAAAGAACAAATGGAAAAAGGGAGCAATATTAATTCTAAAATGATAACCAATATAAAATAAAATTTTAGGATTGAACCGATTAGGAAAAACATCCCAGGGAAAAAAATAAAAAATAAAAATAAAAGCATAGATGCATAAATACGAATTAAAAATAAGCATTGTCTAAGAATTAAAAGAAGACACTAAATGAATTATTATAAAAAAAAAAACCCTCCAATAATTAAATAACAAAAATAAGTAATCAATTCTCTATCAACAAAAAGACGAAAACATAAATTGAAAATCTATCTTTATGTTATTGTCATTATCGTTACTATAACAGTTAAAATTATTATTAACATTACTGTCAAAAAAATCAAAACAATTAAATTGTAATAAAAAATCAATAAAAAAAAAGCAAAATATTTTTAAAAGAAAACAAATAAAAAATAATTGCTGAAATTATCAATATCATTGTGTAAATAGCAAAATCATAAAAATCATATAATCAAAAGAACAAATAAAAAAAAGAATAAAGGGAAAAAATATGCAATATTTATTTTCAAATGAATACCAACATAAATTGAAATTTAAGGATTGAACCGATTCAAAATAAAATAAAATAAAAAAACTAAGAGCATAGATGCATAAAAATGAATTAAAAATAAACATTATCTAAGAATTAAAAAAAAAATGAATTAATATAAAATAAAATATTCAAAAAATAAGGACCGAAATGAATTATAACATATATAATTAATTCCCATTGAAGGATAAAACTGAAAAAAAATAAAATCTTGGGACCAAAATAAATAATGAAATAATAATAATGGTAATTGTTGTTATTATATAAAACAATTAGAAGAAGTGGGACTGAAATGAAAAGTTGTATATATTAAGAATTTCAATTGGAGGACCAAATTAAAGAAATCAAAACATCCGGACCGAACAAATTACAGGAACAAAAAAGAAATCTAAAATCAAAAGTTGAGGGACTGAAATTAAAAATGCTTTATATAATTAGTTTTAATTGAAGGACATAATTGAAAACAATCAAACTTTCAATTAAAGAAATCAGCAAGAAAATCAAAATCCAAACCTCAGGCACCGATATGAACTTCTTATATACATGAGGGACCGAACCTGAAATTGGGCCCGCAGGAGAGAGAAAACGTACAACCGCCACAAAACTGGCCCCCGCCGTTTTACCCTGACATCTCTGACGAACACGCGCCGCGACGGGAGACAGAGGACCTGGAGGCGCACCGTATGTAACGGCGTAAGGGAAATTTTACCGCCGCACGTGCCGCTTCCATGGCGCGTTGGCGCTGAGCGCCACTGTCGCGTCCTGACGACGCGCCAGCCGTGCAGACGGAAAAATAATAAAATATAGGCTAATTACCAAGACGCCCCTGACCCTACCGAGATTCATGAAAAAACCGGTGGGGAAAATACGCCCGTGTCCCCGTTCACTGTGCATTATTTTGTCGTTATCGAGGACTTTTTCTGTCGGTGCACTGTGCACTAAATTTGTGAAAAGCCGACGGAGCCCCTCGTCCCTGTGCACAATTTTGTCGTTTTCGAGGGGCAGAGTCGATAATGCACTGTGCAAAAGAGGAAAGGTGAAAAAAAAGAAGGGAAAATCCGAAAACGCCCCCAGAAAAGAAACAAAGAACGCCGGCTCATGAAGGCCAATTTCGTCCCCACACTGCCGCAATCCACAGTGATTTAAGAGAGAGTCCACAATGCAAAACCCCACGCCTATTAGGTGGTTTGTAATATATATATATATATATATATATATATATATATATATATATATATATATATATATATATATATATATATATATGTGGAGATTTTGGTATAAAATAAAAAAGAGGCGAAAGGTTAGATGTGTGTGTATATATATATTAACTGTTGTGGAGTGTTGTTGATGTTGCTTTTAAAAGTAATTTTTACTTAAAAATATATTACAATTATATTTTTTTTGTTATTTTTAAATTATATTTTATATTAGAACATGAAAATTATCTAAAAATATTAAATAAAATTAATTTAAAATATAAAAAATTCAATTTAAAAAAAAAGTGTAAACAAGAGAGAGAGAGAGCATATAAATGAGGCATTATTTTAAGCAGAGTGATGATGGGTCATGATGAGAGGGAAGGCTAGCGTACTGGATTGGATCTTTTTAAGTTTTTCGGCTATTTCCGCCATTTTAGTGGGGACTGAACTTTTGGAAAAGCCATGAAAATTAAAGGTTTGTGCAACTCATGGTAGTATTATACAGTATACTATTTTTTATATAAAAAAAAAAACCTCACTTTTATCGTACAATAAACTGTAAAAATAGGAAATCTGTAATTATTTTCTTACCAATTCTTTCACTGTGATGGTCTTTGTAGCTATGGCAAGTCCGGGCAACTTTTTATTTTCTTTCAAATATTCTTCTTTTTTATAAATATAAAAGAATTCCTTTTACACTTAGTATCAATTTTGAAGTTCTATTGAAATTGCTTTTAAAATCACTTTTCGTTCAAAAATAAATTAAAATGATGTTTTTTTTATTTTTTTAAAATTATTTTTGACATCAGCACATGAAAATAATCTAAAAATATCAAAACAATATAATTTAAAGTAAAAAATAAAATTTTTAATTTTTTTCAAAAACACTTTTAAACATATCATTAATATATTTATCACTTTGACATATTTATCATTGTTTTCTTTCATCTGTTATCTTCATTCATTCATTCATTCATTCATTCATCATTTTGTAATATTTAGCATTCATTGCACGAATGGTAAATATGAAATTTTGTTTTTGTGATTCTTTAAATTTTATTTATTCGCACTTGACTTATTTACTACCAATTTTTGTCTTCTCATCTTCATGCATTCATTGTTTTTAAATTTTTTCTTGATTTGTTTATTTACACTTGACCTATTTATCATTATTGTTTTTTACAAAATTATTATTATTATTATTATTATTAATAGTAGTAGTATTAGTAAACTAAGAGAAATAGTTTTTCATATTGATTTCTTTACTGTAGAAATGACATTTCATCATTATACTTTGAAAATAATATTATTGTAACTTTAAAGTATTTTGAGATTTGTGAATCCTTTCAAGAAGCATCTCTATTTATATTATAGAGATACCAAATTTGATATTTTTAATATTTTTTTGACACTTAATCTTTATCTCGCACCCTTATACAACCTCTAAAAAAAATTCAAAAATTCATTTCTCTCTCTTTCTTTTTTTCATAATCGATTCTCTCATCTATGTATCTCTTTCTCTATAACCTTCTCAAATAATCTTTTTCATCTTTCAAGGTGCCCAAATAATTATAGATCAAATTATGAAAGGGATTGATGAGAAATGAGATACATTATAAAAGGCCATTTTTTGTACTTTGCTATATCATATACACAGTTTTAGATTTATTTTTTTTATATTTCTACCCTTCAAGTGTTGAATTGATTGTTGAAATTTGATGGATGGTTTTATGAGAGGTGGAGCTTAGGTTATGGGAATGAAAAATTGAATAATTTAAGATGATGTTGTTGGCACATGAAAGAAGAAGAATGGGGAGAAAAAGATGGTTCTAGGATTTTATGGTATTTTACCCCTTCACCTCTCTCCTTTTGTTTTATGACCATATAATGATTTATGTAAAATACCATTTTACCCTCCTTTAATGCCTTTTTCTAACCCTATAAATAGAATTTTGATTTTGTTTTATTTAAATCTAAATTAAATTAATTATTAAATTGCTTTCTTAATATGAATGGTATTTAGTTAGATTTTTTAATTAAATAAAAAATGAATTTTATACCTTAAATTATTTAATTAAAGAATCACTTTTCCTAATAGGATTAGGAATCAATTAATTTTTTTACCACAATTTTGGGGGTTTATGGTATCCAAATACAATTAGGGATTTATTTAGTTAAATGGTATAATTAACTGATATTTTGAAAAATAGTTTTTCTACAAAAAAATAAGAGTTTTTTAAGCTGGAAAATTTTATTTAATTAATCCTAAAATAGTTTAGGATATCTATTTAATGCGATTAATTTCTTATTAAATGTTTTTAAAAAATGATTTTCATGAAATTTATGTTAAATAAAATTTATTTTGTTTGGGAAACTATCAAATTTGATTTGATTAAATATTTTTAAGTGTTAGAAATATTATTTTATAGCAACACAAAGTCAATAATTATAATTGAAGAATACAATATAATTTATTATGCATATTAATATGCTATTATGCATGATAGATGATAGTAGACATTAAGGATCAAAGTGATTATGCTTTTCTCCTAGTTCGGAACAAAAGAAACAGAAATCAGAAATTGATTTGTAGTTCCAATGGTCACAAAACTATTTTAAAGAAATGGCACAAAGGGTCGGATAAAATTAATCTAAGACAGTACAAAGAAACAAAGACGACGACGACGACGACGACAACAACAAAAGAGAAGAACGAAAACATAAACAGGAACTCTTTCTAAAAAAACAATCTTTTATCTTGATCTCTGTCTGATAACTCACCTACAATTGAGCTCTTAATCTTTCGGGTTTGGAGGTCTTAACTCACCTACAGATCTCTGTCTGAAAAGGAAAGAGTGTTGTTAATTTATATAAAGAAAGAAGGGAGATTGGAGGATATGTGGTTTTGGGTTTGGTGAGATGGGATTTGGGAATAGTGAGAATGACGTGATTGTGGATGATGGAGATGGAGATGGAGATGGAGGTGGTGGAAGGGCCTGTTTGGGAGAGCGGTAGCGGTTGCGGTTGTGGTTGGAAAAATGGAGTTTTGAAAATGGAGTTTTTAAAAATGGAAAGTGTTTGGTTAAAACTGTGGTTGAGTTTTTAAATGGCAAGTCGTTTGGAGGATCAGTTTTTTTTTTTTTGATAACCGGGGTGTCCGGGCCAGCTTACGCGCACCACAACTAATCTCCGGGCTTATTGAACATCCTGCAAGCCCAATGAACATGTAAGGCACCGCGGAGGTGACAGGCGTGTCTGGCAAGGCTTGAACCTGGGGTGAGAGGAAGGGAGAAACCCTTCTTGACCACCAGGCCAAGACCCTGCTGGCAGTTGTTGTTTTATGTTTGATTTGTCATGAAGTGGTTGCTGATAATGGGGATCGATTATGCGACAAGCTTCAATGTGGACACTAGTTTTACTGTGTATGTTAAAAGGTTAGAAATTATGAAAAATAGAGGTTTTAATTTGTAATTAATTTGATTGAATTATTTGTAAGAAAATATATTTTTAATTAATTATATTTAAATTTATTGGTTACTTTAAATATATATCATTTAGTATATTAATTATGATAATGTTGCAAGTTTTTTATTTCAAATTTGAAGGGTTTTTTTAAAATAATTATTTAATTATATAAATTACTCATATTAATTAAATAATTAATTGCATAATTATATTATATACAAAATAATTACACTATATTTAAAATAATATAAAAAATAGCTCTTCTAAATGATTTTTACCATTGGAATACACATAAACAAAAAAACTATATTTACACTATTCAAAAAGCCATTTTATCAATTTAACTCTTTAAAATGTTTTTTTTTTGCATTGGAGTTGCTCTCATAACTTTCTTCAAAAGTTTTATTACTTTTGTAGCATTTCATTCCACTCAAACCCATTATTCTTTAATAATTGCGCTAAAGGTTTTATTATAATGGTTTCATAACTCTTAACAAATCTTTTGTGATAACTAGTGAGGCCTAAAACTCCTTTTAATTATTTAATAGTTCTAGGTAAAGGCCAATCTACCACAGCCTTAATATTTTATGGATTAATGAGTATTCTTTCCTTAGAAATGATATAGCCCAAATAGTATACTTGCATAATTTATTTATTTTATCAACTTGTGAATCTTTAGTAATGCAAACACCATCTTTAAATGCTCTTAAGTGTTCTGATATAGAATGGTTATACATTAGAATATCCCAAAATAAACACTAAGATAAAAGTTTAAAAATGTTTAAAAAAAACATTTATTAAGCTCTAAAATATGACATGAGCATTAGTTAGCCCAAATAGTATAACTAGAAACTGATAATGACTATTATGAGTTATTAAAGCAGTTTTAAATGCATCTTATGAAGCTATTCTAACATGGTGATAACCATATCTTAAGTCCATTTTTTTTTTAAATATTGTTGTACTCACCAATTCCGACAATAACTCATCCATTGAGGGTATGAGGAATTTGTTTTTAAAAATAAGTTTATTAAGAGCATAAATTAACTTCTTTAAATTATATCAACTTCAAAATCCATCCTTTGTTTTTCAACTTAAAAACCTTGCACAAAGTTATATAACACATTTTTCCTCTATTTGTAACTTCCACTATTAGTGGCTTAATAACAATAAGGTTACACTGTACAATTCTAGTAACTTCAGAATTAAGAAAGTTATATGTACTTCTAAAGTCTATCATGATGAAGATTGATTGTTTATCAACCTTGTTAGTTACCATTAATGTATGAAACCTATAATACTCTTTAAAGCATCAATGGAAATTTAAGGAGTAACTTTTTCAAATTCAAAAATGTCTTCTCTAATCTCACTTTTATAACCCTTTCTTAATCATCTATAACATAAAGAGAGTTAAGCCTCTTTTTTCTTTTTCTTTTTTTCCCCTTAGGAACAAACTTCTTATCACACCAAAAACACAAACTCTTCACTTTTTTTTTCCCTTTAGTTCCTTATTCTTCAAAGGCCTAATAGGTCTAACATGTATCTTACTATTAGGGCAAGTCCAACGGAGGAGCCATCAGAGGAGGCAAAGGCAAAATTTGCCTCTTTTTGTTAAATTTGTCACTCCAACGGGGAGAGGCAAATGAAGAGGCAAAATGCCTCTTCCAATTTCGGGAGCCATCCCCACAGGTTTTGGCCGGGGAGCCAAAACCCAAAATGTTACCGTTGGGGGAGTTTGTGACCGTTGGCATTTTGCCAATAAAAAGTGCTCAGAACACAGCCAAGCAAAATCAACACAACCAAGCAAAATCAACACAGCAAACCAACATACCCACAACAATTGAATTAATTGAAAAATTGCAAAAACAATTACTATACAGCAAACTCAAACAAGGAAAATAAAAAAAATACCACAAATCCAACGAGCTGCATCTTCACTTCGTGTCAAATCTTCTGCCCACTGCATCTCATCGGTTTGTTTTCTAACTTAATCTATTTGTTTTTGTTCAAGTTGGTTTTATTTGAGAGGGAGCCGAGGGAGAGGGGGGAAAAGAGTAGAGGGAGAGGGAGAGGGACAGAGGCCAGATGGCCGAGAGGGAGAGGGACGGAGGCGAGATGGCCATGGGAGAGGGACATGGCCGAGAGGGAGAGGGACGAGGGACGATGGCTGAGAGGGAGAGGGACGATGGCCGAGGGACGAGGGGGAGAGGGACGAGGGACGAGAGGGAGAGGGACGAGGGACGATGGCTTTTTTTATGTGGCGCCTGGAAATGAAATGCCGAGAGGGAGAGGGACGAGTGACAGGGATGAAGGGATGATAGTGAGCGGCGCATGAAATGAAATGAAATGGGTAGAAATAGGTAGGGTTTTGTGTGTGTGTGTGTGGGGGGGGGGTATATTAGGGAAAAGATGGGTAATAATATTTAGTAAAAAAAATAATATTTTTGATTAATTATAAAATTAATAAATTATGAATTTTTTGATCAATTAGATTAATTACATGTTTTAAATGTATTGTTAGATTTAAATATTATGTAAATTTTGTATTTAGAATTGCTGTGGAGGTAATTAATAATAATATTTAAGAAAATAAAATGAGGTCATTAATAATAATATGTAGTAAAAAAATAATTATGCGAAATTGATAAATTACGAATTTGTGAATCAATTAACTTAGTTACATGTTTTAAATTTACTGTTAGATGTTTAAACTGTGTAAATTTTGTGTTTAGAAATGGTGTGCATTTATTCGTAAATAGATATTTTTATTAGTTTTATTAATACTGTAATAAAATTTCAGTTAGATCGACAAGAGCAATAAGACAATGTATTTTTTATGCAGATGGACTCAAATGTGCGAAATTCATTCAGTAACTCTCCTATAAGTGCGTCTGAACAATTTGATTCTCAACAAAGTGATTTTAATGTTCATATAACTAGAAAATCACAAAGAAGTAAAAACTTCTCACCGGAAGAAGATTGTTTACTTGTATCTGCGTGGTTAAATACTAGCAAAGATCCAATCACGGGAGTTGATCAACAAACTAGACAATTTTGGGCTCGAGTACATGCGTGCTTTGTAGAGAATGGAGGGAACCTGAATAATCGTTCCCAAATAAGCATCTCAAATAGATGGCAAGAAATAAATAGAGAAGTTGCAAAATTTGTTGGGTTTGTTACCCAAATTGAAAACCGTCAACAAAGTGGAACGACTGAAGAATCAAGGGTAATGTTTTATTTTCAACATCTACATATTAAATAAGTTGTTTAACATATTTATTATGTAACAGAGTTTCATTTATTGAATTTGTTTTTCCAGCTTAATGATGCTCGACAAATGTATGCTTCAGTCGTTGGCAAACGATTTCATCTGGAACATTGTTGGGTTATCTTGAAAAAAGAACCCAAATGGCAATTTGAACGTGCAAGTCTTCATCAGAAGTCAAACAAGAAACAAAAAAATCATGGAAACGCAAGTCCAGCTACTTCAACTCCATCATCCGCTGATTCTGGTTTTTTAGGAGAAGACAGTGATACATTTGTTTACCAAAATAGACCAATTGGTCAGAAAGCTGTAAAGGAACAACTTAGACGCAGACAAGGAAAAGAGAAAGTTGGGGAGACAAGTGTATCAACTAGGTTACAGCAATTGAATGAAACCTTTGTTGACATTGAGGAAAAAAAAGACAAAGACAGAAAAATCATGTTGGAGCAAAATGCTTTATTGCTTAAACAAAAGCAAGAGAAACAAGAAATGGAGATTCTGAAGATGGATACTTCTACAATGAATCCAATGGTTGCAGAATATTTTGAAGAAAAAATGATGGAAATTCTGGCAAAAAGGAGGTCCGGTTAATTATGTACTTAATTTCATTTAATTATGTGTAATGGAATGTCTTTTAATTAATTATGTAAGAACTTATTGATTATTTGTTAATGTGTTAACTTTTATTTGTACTTTTTCTTACACTCAAAGATAATAAGTAACATTAATTAATTTCAAATACAAAAAAAGATACAATAACATTAATTATAATTAAATTCATTTTTTTTTAAAAACAATAATTTTATTGTTAACGGGTTTCTCAAAAATAATTATTTAATTATATAACTTACTTATATTAATTGTATAATGAATTGTATAATTACACTATATACCAAATAATTAAATTTTATTTAAAATAAATTTCAAAAAATGGCTCTTAAAAATGGCTCTTACCATTGGAGACCACATTACCTCAAGAGCCATTTATACACTATTCAAAGAGCCATTTCTATCATTTGCCTCTTAAAAATGCCTTCTACCATTGGACTTGCTCTTATAGTTTTGGATTGGAGTGGGTAATAGGCAATTTTAGGATGGTTTTGAGTTGTTAGTGATTATTGAAGGTGAACTTATGTGATGAGTTTGTTTAGGTAGGCAGTAATGGTTACATCTATAAGAGTGTGTTTCCTTGTAACCGAGCAAGGTTATAAGCTTGTTTCAAGACTTTAGGCTTGAACATCTTAGTGCCTGTTTGGGACGGCGTTTCAACCGCCGTTTCCAAAAAAATTGATTTTTTTTTTCATTTTAAATGAATTTTTTTTTGTGTTTTTAAATCATTTTGATATGCTGATGTCAAAAATGATTTTTAAAAAATAAAAAAAATATCATTTTTTTTATTTTTGTAAATAAAAAATATTTTCAAAAGCAACCGCAACAGCCCTCCCAAACAGGCCTTTAATTGGGTTTTTACTTCCAATCTTCAATCCCTCTATAAAAAAACACCAAGATTTTTTTTTAAAAAAAAATCTCAACCTTGTTCTATAGTATGTAAAAGTCTTTTATATATGCCTCTAGGTTTCTCACCTATTTAAGGTCTATAAATAGTTCCTTTAATGGATCCTCTTAACCCCAAACCTCGCCACATAAAACATCAATATATTCCCCCTTAAGATACCTTGTAATTCCATTAACTTATAAATTTTTGGTGTTACTAAAGAGTCATGTCATTAAGATAATAAGAAGCTAGTTTAAGTTCCTCAAAGTTCTTACCTTCTTCTACTCCAAAGTGCTAATTACATTTATAAAGGTACTCAAGCCCTCTTCACCATCAAAATTAGGAAAATCACATCTAGGTTTATGTACGTTATAGTAATTATTCATAATTTGTACATGCCTTGTTGACAGAGTCTTGTACATGATAAGTTGGTTTATCTTTGGTAACATTGGATTCCCTTGTTTGTTGCAGGGTTTGCAAAATGAATGCTTGCTGGTAGGATAGGGCCGCTAACAATACCCTCTAATTCTTCATACTTGGTTTCACGAGTAGACCTTGTGTTTTCCTATTTCACACTATATCAATCTAATAGTTTTATCACTTTTGTGTATTTTTATGCTTGATCCTTGCTCATGAACTCAAAAGAGCCTTCAAGACTTTTAATTTCTTGGGGTCCAATTTCAAGTACCAATTCTCGAGTACAAATAAAATAAAAAATAGCACTATACCACTTAGAACAAGCTTGATGGGAATGGTCTCCACCTGGATTTCTTCGAGTATACAAGTTGATAGTAATGCCGGCAATGACAAATTATTTACAACCAGTGAGAAAAAGTAAGAGGAAGGAAGAAGAAGACAGAGAAGAGAGAGAGAGAGAGAGAGATGCTACAAATTTTGGTAATTGAACATCATTAATTGCGGCATAGCACACAATGATCATCTATTTGAATTATTTTATGCCCTAACTTCATTCCTTGCTCTCCGTTGCATGAGCTATGCGACACTCACCCTTCATTTTAAGCATGCCGGAAAACAAAATCTCAGTTTCTAAGCCATAGAACTGCTGATGTTTTTTTCCCAACTCCTGATAAATGCACGAGTAGTGGACGAGTGGCCCATAATACATTTGGATTTACATGAGAATTGGGAGCATGGACGGGCCATGGAGCAACACACCTGCTGTTTTGATGGCAAATAAAAAAGAGAACTTTGGATACTTGTAATCGAACAGACAAGGAGTAATGGCTGCTCCTCTCACTCTCCACCACCATATCCAACCTCCCTTATCTTCAGAAAATCCCCTCCTCCCAAGAAACCCCACCGCCTCCCCTTTTGCTATGATCACAAGCAGCATTAATGACCCAAATCAACCACACCTATGTATTGTTTCCATAGAAAAATGCTCCAGCATGTCCCAGCTCAAGCAAATCCATGCTCAAATGCTCAGGACAGGCCTTTTCTTCGACCCCTTCACCGCCAGCAAAATTGTGGCCTTCTGCTCTCTCCAAGACTCCGGAAATCTCCAGTATGCTCGTCTTGTCTTCTCTCAGATCTCCAATCCCACTTCCTATACCTGCAACTCTATAATTCGAGGCTGCGCCGATAAGAAATTGCATCAAGAATCACTTCTTTTCTATCAAGAAATGATGGTCCAGGGCTTGATACCGGATAGGTACACCTTTCCCTCATTGTTCAAGTCTTGCAGAAATTCATCCGAGGGAAAACAGATACATTCTCACTCTACGAAGTTCGGTTTCGCTTCGGATGCATATGCCCAAAACACCCTGATGAATATGTATTCGAATTGCGGCTGCTTGGAGTCAGCTAGAAAGGTGTTTGATAAAATGGAGGATAAGACTGTAGTTTCCTGGGCAACCATGATCGGGGTCCACGCACAGTGGGATCAACCCAATGAAGCTGTGAGGCTTTTCGATAGACTAATAAAGAGTGAAAACGTGAGGCCTAACGAGGTTACCCTGGTTAATGTCTTAGCTGCATGCGCAAGAGCGAGAGATGTGGCGATGGTGAAAAGGATTCATGAGTACATCGACGAGCATGGTTTCGGGTGCCACGTGGTTCTCAACACGGCCCTAATGGACGTGTACTGCAAGTGTGGATGTGTGAAGCTGGCAAGGGATTTATTTGACAAGGCCCGGGAAAAAAACTTGTTTTCTTGGAATATCATGATAAATGGGCACGTGGAGGATAGCAATTATGAGGAGGCTTTGCTGCTGTTTCGTGAGATGCAAACCAGGGGCATCAAAGGAGACAAGGTGACCATGGCGGGCCTGGTGCTCGCCTGCACTCATTTGCGTGCTCTTGAGCTGGGCAAGTGGTGCCATGCCTGCATCATGAAGCAGAGAATTGAAGTGGATGTTGCTTTAGGAACAGCTCTTGTGGACATGTATGCCAAGTGTGGAAGCATAGAAACTGCGATACAAGTGTTTCATGGGATGCCTGAGAAAGATGTAATGGCTTGGACTGCTTTGATTCTAGGTCTTGCGATGTGCGGGCAAGCAGAGAACGCCTTGCAGTATTTTGGTGAGATGCAAATCGAGGGAGTCGAGCCGGATGCAATCACATTCGTCGGGGTTTTGGCTGCGTGTAGCCATGCAGGATTTGTCGATGAAGGCATTGCACATTTTAACTCCATGTCTGATACCTATGATATTCAGCCTACCGTCGAGCACTACGGTGGCTTAGTTGATATGTTAGGCCGAGCTGGTCGCATAGCTGACGCAGAGGAGTTGATAGAGAGCATGCCAATGGCACCTGATCATTTTGTTTTGGGGGGTCTTCTTGGTGCCTGCAGGATCCATGGAAATCTTGAGGCTGCCGAAAGAGCAGCTAAACAACTCTTGGATATAGACCCATATCATTCAGGAACGTATGTACTTCTGTCAAATATTTATAAATCTTCGAAGAAATGGGAGGAAGCAAAGAGAACCAGGGAATTGATGGCAGAAAGAGGTATGAAGAAACCTCCAGGTTGCAGCCAAATCGAGGTTCACGGGGTAGTCCATGAATTCGTGAAGGGAGATTCATCACACCAACAATCCTCGGAGATTCACGAAATGTTGGAGGACATGATTAGCAAACTAAAGAAAGCTGGTTATGTTCCTGACAAATCAGAGGTGTTATTTGACATTGCTGAAGAGGAAAAGGAGACCGAGCTAAGCCTCCACAGTGAGAAGCTGGCAATTGCCTATGGCCTCTTAAGTACAAGCGTCGGGACTCCAATTCGAGTTGTGAAAAACCTACGCATATGCAGTGATTGCCACAGTGCAACTAAGCTTATCTCCAAACTATACAATAGGGAAATAATAGTGAGGGACAGGAGCAGGTTTCACCATTTTAAGGACGGAACCTGTTCGTGCAGGGATTTCTGGTGATGTCAAGGTAAGCAGAAGCATTCTATAGAGTTCTAAAAATTTTCACTAATGAGAACTGTATCCACGCAAATGAATAGCTCTTTCAGTACTTGATCCAATCTCCTTGAAGATTTCAAAAACAGGATGATGCTTTGGGGGCAAAAATGCAGAAAACCCAATTATAGAACTTGTCTTGTCTCAAGCTCCAAATAAGATTGCACATGCATGGCTACAAAAGAAGCATATGCTGCAGCATAAGGCTAATACGTATTTTAGAGTAGATGGAAGCACTAATCCTCACGCGCTATTCCCTACGAAGACTGGGCACAGTTCTGGATAGAAATTATTCACAACAGAAAAGTTAATAAATGTTAGGAGCTAGTCCAACTGATGCTGGGGTTTCTTTGGTTATTATTTTTATACAGACAATTATTTTCTAAAAAAAATAAAAAAACTTGGCATTCACATGCCTTTTCAAACATAAGATCAAGGGTGTGATCTCAAGCACACCTTTTCTTGGCAAGCCAAATGGATAATTGAATACTATCTAAGGTTAAGCAATGATATCCACTAGACAATTTTGATCAAGAAACCAACCTCGTTCAATTTTGCGTACAGCAAATGTTTGCCCATGGTAAGCAACAAAGACTGACAGGCCAATGGTTTCCACGCATATCAATGGGTGTTCTGAATTTATCAGAGATGAGAAAACAAACTACAAAAGCTTTTGTATGCCTAACCAAGGTTAAGGAAACACAAAATAAAGTTCAACCTGTACAGGTTTGTATCACACCTACAACCCTGTCATAAAACAGACCACAATGCCCCATGGCATCTGGCAGTCTTTGTAATGCATGCCGATGACAAAGCAATTCAATCAAATTCAATAATTAGAGGAAATAATAGGAAATGCACAAAATGAAGAGACTAAAACATGGGAAAAAGAGCCACTGATCAGGCTCTCGTGTATTTCTTATTGTCTTAACTACCAGATATTTTGTTGATCCCACAAACAGATGCTCAAACATAAGGTAATGTGACAAAGAAACTCTTTTTTCTGGAGTCAAAAAACAGGAAGAGGAAGTTCATTATCAATCATGATAAATCAAATATTGGCAGCTCATAAGAGTCCAGACCAGCAGTTGACTCCTAAATTGCTCTACACCCAATCTGGCTACATTTCACATATATCTGGTGATTTGTTCAATAAAAGGCACTAAATAAATCGAAAAATACAAAGTAACTAACTAATCTTAGTTTAACTTGATTATACGAGGCATGTGAAAGGTCCTAAGTCTAAATGTGATCCAAGGAAAAGATTGATGTCACCCTAAAAGTGCAAATAAATAAATTTCTAATGCTATCATTCTTGAGACATAACCCAAATCTAAAGGGAGCTGAGGAGCAGTAGATTTATACTTAAGGACTTAAAGCTCAACCTTGGGATTAAAAAACACCTCTTCATGAAATGAAAACACCTCTTCATGAAATGAATAATGCCGAAACACCAAAAAATTATCAATAAAGTAACCAATCAATTATCAATTGCAACGTAGATAAGACAGAGACAAGAGATCACTTATACCTTAAAAGGGCAATATCTTTTGCATTTCTCATTCAGCTAACAGAATTGCTACTAATAAAAGCAAAACCTCCATACATCGCAATAATTTTATTCAAATCATCATCATTGGTGAATAGACTAAAAACATATGAAAATAAGAGCAAACACACAGAAGCAAGTTTACCAGTTTTAATCCCTCTCTACTCCATCACCATCGGTCTTTTTGATCAGTTGACTCTCTTCATCACCATCATTTTCACCACCTGTCTGTTCAGAAACAGTCTCACGCTGCATTGAAGCAGAGCCAGCTACAGTAACTGACTGCTGATAAAGAACACCTCCAGCAAGCGTGAATATAAGACAAAACAAACCAACCGGGCTAGCATGTTTGTCCCAAATAAACACATTGATGACAACAGTAAGGAACTTGTTGACAACCCCAGTGACAGTAAATGCGGTGGCCGATATTGCCTTCCGTGCAGCAAATCCGAAGAAACTAATAAGAAAACCAAAAACACACGACAACGCCACGGCAAAAAAAGCATCGAATTCAAACCAATTCCCAACTTTTGATCCCCAGGAAGCAAACACCTCACTATACTCCCCCGTAAGAATCCAGAAGAGCGGCGCCATCATCAATGACAACAAATTATTGTAGAACACAAGACCCCAGGTGTTGAGTCCAATATTGGAGACAATGTGTTTGATATAAACCATCTCAGAAGTAATAGTGACTAAATATGCAAGTGCCCAAGAGTACGCAGTCAAAGTAAAAGCAGAATCAGTGGCCACGTAGCCAACAGCACCTCCCAATATGACAAACAAGGAAACAAAGGTGAGCTTGGATGGGATGGGTTGTTTTCTAAACAGAGTGTCCGCTATAGCCACCAAAAGGGGTGTTAGGGATCTGAACACAATGAAAGTGTCGACATTGGCATGGCGCAAAAGATTGGTATTAGTGAAGATAGCTAAATAAAAAACAAGCGCAGCAGGCAAAAACTTCTTGGCAGTTTCATAAGAGAAGGAATCATGATACAAGAACCCCGATTTGCCTAAAACCCAGACACCCGACGCAGAGGTTAAGTACTGTAATGCAGTTAAAAGGCCAGGGTAGTTGAATTTCGTAATTGCAAACTTGTTAATTACAGCAAGCAAGCTTGAACAAAGTGCATAACCCACCACAAGACTACTCGTTGCCAATTGCTTGGTGGGATCCACTCGAATCGAAGACATTCTAACCCTCCTCCTCCTCTTCCCTTTCAGTTTCTCTGACTGACAAATTATTTTCGACAGGCACCGATCGAAGCGATACAATGTTAAAGAGTCTTCAACAGTGGAAATCGATGTTCTAACTAACTGATTCCCAGATTCTGATTAAACAAAGAAAATAAAAGAGAGATTAGTAATCACCGACAAAAACAGCAAGGCAGATGAGAGAGAGAGAGAGAACGCGGGATTTGCAAATGTACAAAGGGATGATTAGGAAAATAGTAATTTGACCAGTCAGCTGAGCAGACAAGCGACATGCGATCCTCTTTCCTCACGTCCCTCGCGCTTGGAGAAAGGCATCCTGCTAATATAAATCAGGGATCAAATCAAATAAATTGCTTGGAGAATTAGTAAATAAAGAAAAATAATAATAAAAGTCAAGTGAGATGAAGTGAAAAACAAAAAAAAACAAATTACATCTATCCAGGTAATTAAAAAAATAATAAAATACACAGGCTTTAAATGAATGAGTTAATTATAGAGTAAGAAAAGCTACCATAAAAATTATAAAAAAAAAAAAAACACTATAACCTCATCTCCTCCACTTCCCATTTCATCACCCAAAAAATATAGCCATCATCACAAACCATTATTTGGTTTTTGGATCATGCTTAGAGCCTGTTTGGCCAAGCGGCTGCACCGCCGTTTGGTCAAAATTTGAAAAAAATTCTTCTTTTTTTTATTTTAAATGAATTTTTTTTGTGTGTTTTAAATCACTTTGATGTGCTGATGTCAAAAATGATTTTTAAAAAATGAAAAAACATCATTTTGATGTATTTTGGTACGAAAAGCACTTTGAAAAGCTACCCCAACCGCACTCCCAAACAGGTCCTTAGAGTTAAACACATTAGTCTAAGAAGTTAATTATCTTCCTAAACAACTAAAATATAGGCCTAAGACTTTCTTGAAGGTTTCAGAACTCAGTTCTCTCAATTTAAAGCTCAAAACATAGCTGAAATATAAAAGTTCAAATCTATTTATAAATCAAATGTAGTTCAAACCTTGTTATGGTTTTTAGCCTCTACTTTAAGTTATATGTCAGACTTTTTTTCTTTGACTATTTTATTAAAGTTTTATTTTTTTTAATTATATCTTTTAATCAAAGTTTATGATGTTTTTTTTATTTAGTCCTCATTCTTTTGATTTTTTTTTAAATATAGAACTCTACAATTTATTTTGTTATGCCCTCTATTTTATTTTTATTTTTATTTTCACCCTTATTCTTTTATTTTTTATATAATTGATTTTTTTTTCTATTTCAACATTCAACGTTTAATTGTTATGGATTAATCTTCGGAATTTTTGTTGTAAGAGTTATATTAAAAGTCATTTCAAAAGTCCATCTCATATTGGAAAACACAACTAACATTTTGAGAACAAAAGTTATATATAGGACTTACAGTCGCTCATTGGAAAAGGAAGACTCATCAAGTGTTTATATAATTAAACTTGAGAAGGATAGTAATCAACAAAGAAAGTAGAGTAAGCTCACGCATATAAGAATAAGTCAAATAAGAGAAAAACCTCTTATTCGCCCCCCTACACACGAGACAACGCCTATACTCTATAAATTTTTTGTTATTTTATTCAATTATTTTTTGATGACCTAAAACTAAAATCATAATATTTGTATAGTTGAAAATTTAAAATATTTTTTGTTTATTTTTCTAACAGCTATAATTGTCGTAATTACTTAATTTCTTAACAGTTATATTTTAAATTGTTGTAACAACTATTTTAATTTCATAATAAATTTAAATATGATGTTACATCATGGCTGCCTATAAATACCATGCAGTTTTTCAAATAACACATAACCCGAAATACTTTTCCCTTTTAGTTTGTCGTTCTTTTTTTTTCAACTTGTTTGTGTGTTGCCCTCTTTTGTTGTGAAAGAACTTGTTAAATCTTGAAGGGTACCTTGTTGTTAGAGAAATATCCTTAAAGACAATGATCAAATACGCCTCAAGTTTTCTGTTTCTGTTTCTTACCTTCAATGTTTACAACATTCTTAAGGATATTCCTTTTCAACATGGACAAAAACACTCCTACTAACAATGTCCCTGCCCTCAATGTTGTTGTTGTTTCTGCTATCAGTTATGTCGTTATCCCTCCTTCAACTGCCATTGTTTTGTTGGCCAGGCCATTTCTTGACATCTTTAAAATTGAGGTCTTTTTTAGAGAGAACTTTCAAAGGTGGCAAGAAAGGATTTTCGGCGTTCTTAACTTGCATGGCATGGCTTAGGTTCTTCTCGATCACAAGGATAATGAAAATATCAAAGCATGAACACATGGAAATAAGGTTTGTAGGCACTCCATTTTAAGCACTCTTTTCAATTAGTTGTTTGATGTATATTGCAGCTACAAAGAAGCATGGGAGATATGGAGCAATATGGTGGCAAAATATACTACCAAAAATATGGGGAAACAAAAATTTGTCATTGAAAATTTTTACCAAAGGGAAATGGTTGATTACAAAGACATCAAAGCTCAAATTAACGAATACCATAGACTTCTTGAAGATATGAAAACTAAAAATATCAACCTTCCTGAAGCATTCATTATTGGAATACTAATCGGAAAACTTCATAACTCATGGGGCGACTACAAATAGCAACTAAAGCATAAGCATAGACAATTGTCATTGATTAATCTTATCAGCCACATCATCATTGAGGACACAAATAGAAAGAAACTGCAGGCTACTAGGAAGAAAGAGATGACTACCAAAGCAAACTTGATAGAAGGGAATTCATATCAAAAAAGTATGAGAATAAATTTATTGAAAATAATTTTAAGTTCAATGGTAACAATACCACTGTGTTCAAACCCAAAACCAACTATTTTAAGAAAAAAAGAAATTATTTTGTGTGTGGTAAACCTGACCACCATGCACCTTAATGCCGAAATAGAAAGAGAAACAATAATCCTTCTAAAACTATGGTCAACATGGATCAAGAAGAAGACATCATTGTTGCGGTTGTTTCTCAAGTCACTGTGGTGACCAATAGGAAAAATTGGGTGGTAGACTCCGGTGCTACTGGGCATATATATGAATAAAAAATTCCTCTCCACTTATACAATTTTTAAGGATGAAGAAGAAGTCTACCTTGGATATTCAAGGATAACAAATGTTTTTGGAAAAGGCCAAGTCCTTTTAAAA
Organism: Salix brachista; assembly: GCA_009078335.1. Lineage (NCBI taxonomy): Eukaryota > Viridiplantae > Streptophyta > Magnoliopsida > Malpighiales > Salicaceae > Salix > Salix brachista. The sequence goes on along the minus strand of CM018589.1, from coordinate 7,455,403 downwards.
CTGACTTCGAGGAAGACGTTAGCTTTGAATGAGGTACTACATGTTTCTGATATAAGAGCAAATTTGGTCTCTGTAGCTTTGTTAGGAAATTTTGAGATTAAAGTGTGATTTGAATATGATAAGATTGTAATGACAAAGAACAATGTATTTGCAGAGAAAAGATATTGTAACCTTGGACTTTTTGTACTCAATGTTGCTGAAGATATGAATGAAAATACATCTTCTTCTACTTACTTGCTTGATAGTATTGATCTATGGTATGCTAGATTAGTACATGTTAGTGTATCTTATCTTAAGAAAATAAACTCTCTTAGTTTAATCTCTAGTTAAAATTATTCATTTATGAATAAATATGAAGTATGTGTTGAAGCTAAAATTACTAAACAAATATGTACATATGCTAAAACAGAAATTGACTTACTTATCCTAATACACAGAGACTTAGGAGATTTAAAATAAACTGACTAGAGGAAGTAAGAAATACTATATGACCTTCATACATGATTTTTCAAGGTATACAAAATTTTACCTACTTAGAAGTAAAGATGAAGCTTATAACATGTTTTTTATTATATAAATTAGAAGTAGAAAATTAACTAAACAAAAAAATTAAATGAGTTAGATTAGAAAGAGAGAGGTGAGTATGTTCTAATAAAAGATTATTGTGAAAAAGAAGGTTTAATACATGAAATTAATCCACCTTATTCACCCGAGTCAAATGAGGTAGCTAAAAGAAAAAATAGAAATTTAAAAGAAATGATGAATTTCATGTTATATTTTAAATTGTTGTGACAACCATCTTAGTTTCATAATAAATTTAAATATGATTATTACATCATGACTGTCTATAAATATCATGCAGTTTTTCAAACAACACACAACCCAAAATATTTTTCCCTTTTAGTTTGTTGGTCTTTTTTTTCCAGCTATTTGTGTGCTGCCCTCTTCTATTAAGAAATAATTTGTTGAATCCTAGAGAGTTCCCTGTTGTTGAAGAAATATCATTAAGGATAGTGCTTAAGTACGCCTCAAGTTTTCTGTTTTTGTTCCTTACCTTCATTATGTACAATATTTTTTCTATTTGTGATGTTTCTAATTTAATGACACAGTTAACTAGTTTGAAAAATTAATATGGTTCAAATGTTTTTTTTTCTCATTTTATTATTCTACATTAGTGTTTTTAAAAAATATTGGTTTTATAATTTTTTCTGATTATCATGGTCTCATGACCAAGAAAATCAATTTTATAGGGTTTTTTATTTGATTATTTAATAAAAAAAATGTGTTTTATTTTGATTTAATTTTTGAAAATTTCTTATTTATATAGATGAAATTTATTTTATAAAAATATTTATTTTGAAATAATATTTATAATATATTCAGCTATGCATAATATGTTGTTCTTATTATTTTATTCAATTAGTCTCGTATTTTTTTTATGTTTCTATTATCTTTTAATGATTTTAATAATTAAATTTAGTAGATATAAAAGAAAATTATTTTATTTTATAAGATTAAATATATCGGTAGACATCAATGTTTTAATCCTTTTGGTTTATTTATATAATTAGTTTATTATTATTATTTATATAAATAATTATTAATATATTTTTATAAACTTTTATATCTTGAATTATTTTTATAGAGAAAAATATATTGAAATAGATGCATACCAATTTTTGTTTTTGTTTTTAAAATAAAATTACAACCCAAGGGAAGCTTGTGTCAAGTAGATAGTCATAGTATATATGTCATAAGTGTATCACGGCTCAAACCACGTCACGTATATCCAAGAAGCTCACAAGGAGAGCAACAAATGGCCACCACTCAACTTTCCCTCCAAATCCTCCGCCCTCTACCGGCCGCCGGTCAAACCTGTGGGCGACAGAGCGACAGTTTCCAATCAAGAAATTCAACCATTAGAACTCGGAGAAACATGAAATGGGTCCTTAGGCTAAGCCTGGTTGACCAAAACCAGCCACAGTCACAATCAACAGGCGTGGACGTGAAACAGCTTGTGGACTTCTTGTATGATGATCTTCCACATCTCTTCGATGATCAGGGAATTGACCGGACGGCGTATGATGAGCTTGTGAAATTCAGGGACCCCATCACTAAGCATGATAGTATAAGTGGGTATCTTTTTAACATTGCTCTTTTGAAGAATCTCTTCCGGCCTCAGTTCTTCTTGCATTGGGTCAAACAGGTCTGTATTTCTAACAGCAACATTTGCTTACTGGATTATTATTTTTGCTGTTAAGATTTGGTTTGCGAAGCCATGCCATGAAAATAACTCTTTGGAATGCTCAAAAGACCCCAAAACTTGCTTCAGCCGTTCTACTTCAGTGCTTTTCAGTCTGATCAGCTACCATGCACTTTTTTGTGGAAAACACACACATTAGGAGAAGACTGCTAGCTCACACCACTGTCTTCAATGTCAGCACATAGAAGCATATTTCCAACATATTGCACTTTGCACTTCTACCATCATATCAGTTCTAGAGTGAAGCGCCATTTTTTTTTATGACAGGAGAGACTTTAGCATTTGTTAGAAGAATTGTTCAAATTTTAGCCTCTGGCCTTGTTCGTTAAATAATACACAATAGGGATGCTGCCAACAGTTTCACCAGAAGAAAGTGAGCTTGCAATTGCCAGCAGAGTGTTCAATTTGATCCCAATTATTATGAATTTTCAAACTTCACGGGCTACTCAAAGAGATCCTGACTATAAAACAAGTTCTCTAAATGTTTCAAGTCAAGCTGGCTGCTTTGCAATCCTTGGTCTTCTTGATACATATAGCCCATACTGTTTTGGAAATTACAACTCGTCATAAGAGACTTTGATCATATTAAAGCTGAGTCTTCCTTTCTTTACATAGAGAAACTCTGTACTGTATGGGATGAATTTAGGGATGAAAACTTATGGCTTTGAAAATAAAATAATGTCTTGGGGCAACTGATGACTCCATCAAAAATTCTTTTATAAATAAAACAATTTTACTTTTCTTCAAAGAACCAGAAGTCTCTAATGATGACTGATTTTGCTGCTGGGTTTTAGTTACTACATTTCTTACTTTCTAAAATTTTTCTGAGGTTTGATTTCTGTTTCAAGCTCTTAATTAGAATACTAATAGGTGTGTAGAAACAAAATTGTGTCTACAAGGTGTTTAGCGTATTTTGAAATCAGTAGAAAAACAGTACTAATTTTAATAATAAGATGGAAAGACAACTTCCATCTTATTTCCATTTCTGAATATTGCAAAGGTTCATCTGGCTCTGGATTTGGCTTGGTTAATTGATCCAGTTGCTATAGACAGGAACTTATGAGATAACTACAAGGTGGACTATGGTGATGAAGTTCATGCTTTTTCCATGGAAGCCAGAATTAGTGTTCACAGGAACCTCTATCATGGGCATCAATCCACAGACTGGAAAGTTTAACAGCCATTCGGTAAAGTCCACCTCTCTTGCTAGTGTAAAAATGATAAACTATGAGACACCGACAAAAATACTATTGATTTATTTTTCCTATTTAATTTGCAGGACTTCTGGGATTCCATAGAGAATAATAACTATTTTTCTCTTGAAGGTTTGTGGAATGTAGTTAAGCAGGTACGAATTCTTTGCTTTTAAATTTCCATTAGAGTCATACTTCGGTGCCAGTTCTTATTGAGGTCTTACTCTTACAGTTGAGAATTTACAAGACTCCTGACTTAGAAACACCCAAATATCAGATACTGAAAAGGACTGCAAACTATGAGGTCAGTCTGCCTTTTTTTGGGAGAAACCATTTCTTTGATTATGGATTATGTTTTTAGTAATGTTTTGCATCATGTAAAAATTTGACGGAATTATGGATACCCTAAGAAAAGAAAATGCAATGGGATACCATTAAGTTCCAAAAATAATAGTCACAACATCATCTCAGAGGACAGCCAGATACATCCTCAGCAAGTCATAATTTAATTTCAAGGCAGTAAGATGTGCATCAAGATTACATGGCCTGTGAGGAGCAGCTGAATGAAAGATTGATGTGGTACTAATAGGATAATCAAATTATTTAAGCAGGAAAATGTTAAATTGGCAATCCTGGCACTGAATTCTGTTACTTTCATTTTTCAGCAATTTGGATACCCTGTTAAGTTAACACTGGTTATCGTCAAAATAATTCTGCAGGTACGGAAGTACAGCCCATTCATAGTGGTAGAAACGAACGGAGATAAGCTGTCTGGGTCATCTGGATTTAATGATGTTACTGGGTGGGTTATCTATCATGATCCACTTCATTTACATAATATATCCCTTTTTCATAACTATTCCAATATGGATATCATTGTAGGTATATTTTTGGAAAGAATTCCACGATGGAGAAAATACCAATGACTACTCCTGTGTTCACTCAAGCAAATGACGCTGGATTGTCCAAAGTATCCATCCAAGTAGTTCTTCCTCTGGAGAAAGATTTAAGCAGGCGAGTCTCATCAGTTCTTCTGGGCTATAAAATTCAAAACTAAGACTTGTAGAAATGGATTCAGATGATGGCCAGCATTGATTTTTAATGATTTTTATTACATGTTTCCAGAATGAAGGGGATACATTATTATATTCAATAGTAATCAATACTAAGAGGTCGAGCAACATTTTTGTCTTTTTGAACAGCTTACCAAATCCTAATCAAGAGACAGTTAGCATAAGAAAGGTGGAAGGAGGCATTGCTGCTGTAGATAAATTCAGTGGGGAACCAACTGAGGCTATTGTTTGTCAGAAAGAGAAAGCACTGCGATCATGTCTTGTTAAAGATGGTCTCAAGCCTAAGATGGGTTGTTTGCTTGCTCGCTATAATGATCCTGGCCGAACATGGAGATTCATAATGGTATGGCATTGTTCCAAGTTGTTCTGAGTTTGTTTCAACTATTTCCTTAGTTCCCCTCAATCCAACCTATTTTCTTGGAATCTGAGGTCAGACATCACAAAGCTAATAATTAACTAATGCTTCTTCTGAGTGAATAGAAAAAATGGAATAACATTAGTGGCAGGGGTTCTTTACCTTTACATATTTACTCGAAGAAGATGAATATGAAATAATAACAGGACGAGCGACCAAAAGAATTCTGGTGGCTGCACCCTGGAACTGTTTTATACTCTAGATGTGATCTCTCGAAAGCTGTGTTTAACCCCTGAATCTACATTTGACAGAACCTCCACTAAGAATTCACAGAATACCTCTTTGTTTCATGATTTCTTGTCAACTTCAAATCTTTGGGTGGAAGTCACCCCCCTTCTCAGCCATCTACACAACCCTTTCCTCATTGGAACTTGCTAGTTGCCTTCATGTTAGTGGTCATATTCAACCAGATTGTTAAGGTGCATTTTTTCCTGTTTCCTGATTTAAAGCCAATATTCCTTGGCAACATTTAAGTCAGTTATTAAGTCTCACGTAAGTTTGGAGACATAAAATTAAAACTAAGGTTTTCATTCAGTCTTAACTTCATGGTCTATCACCATGGATGACAGACAGCAATTCCTTATATCCTTAAAGTAGTTGGATTACGAAATCTTTGCTCCAGAATTGCTTTTTCTTTATTATTACTTTTCCTTTTTGCTCACCGGCTAAATATACCTGCTTATCTCTTTTACACGCTGTATTCTTTCGTTTTTCTGTTATATATGCTCTGTAATGTGCCCTGCTCTACTTTTGTCACTTCATTTGATCAACTGCGTTGGTTCTAACTGGATCTTCCTTGGCAATGGCGGATGTGAGTTTCTTATGCTAATGTTGCAGACTATTATAATATGAGCGAGTGACATGTTTTCCACTTTCAACTGAACCACTGATATGGTTTATCTCTTTTTGATATTGGTTGCATTGAAGAGGAATGAAGTGCTAATATGGCTTGAAGAATTCTCTCTGGAATAGAGTTATTGCCATGGCTGCCATTTACTCTCTGTTTGTCATCATCCCCCTCGAAGGGTGTTAGTTTTGCGAAATTGTGGACAAATATCATTGTAGGCATACAAAAGTTTTAATACAAAGCTTTAAAGAGACAAAATTCTTGTATCTAAACAGGTTTCCTGCTCAAATAGACTGCGAAATGCTGCAAAAGAATTCTGCAATTCATTCCACTTGGTTGGAAATTGGAGTTCTCTACAAATAGTTGGACTACCGATAACAATTATTTTTTACAGGTTTTTTACTAATAAATATATTAAAATAATATTTTTTAAATTTATTTTAAATATCAACAAATTAAAATGATTTAAATATATATATATATAAAAAAATTATTGGTTTTCTTAAAACAATTGGTTTTCTTAAAACAATTGGTTGATCCATTAAAACCTAGGAAGATATGGAAAGTGACATATCTTCATTACTTGTATTGACTATTTATGTGGTGTGGGAGGGGTGAGTTTACTCATATTTTTCTTTAGCGATATATTTTAATGGCTTCTGTAATAGATTTCGAATTTTTGTCCTATTGATTATGCCAATATATTATGTAGTTAATTAAATCTTATTTAGGATTGAACTTTCAATGAAGTGATAACTAGTTCTAATCAAATGAAGTGAATGTTTGAGAGTGTGGTTGGTTGTATCAAAATAATATTTTTTTTTTATTTTTTAAAAATCATTTTTATTATACATGTATTCAAACTTTATTGATTAATTATATCTTTTAATTGTTTGGCTGACTGGTTAGGTACTCCTTCAACACTTCTAGTCGATTGAAGATTCTTCTAGCTTAATTTACTCTTTTAATTCATGATTTTAAACTTTTTTTCTATATTTAAAGTAAATAGTCATTGTATTTTAGATACATGTTTATTGTAGACGTAAAAACCAAGCCAACATATCTTTTGTTTTTTATAAAATGAATGGGTAAATCTTTTTCGTTGGGTAGATGATGTGTCATCTCCACAATAATTTTCAGCTAGCTCTGATGAGTGAAAAATTAAAGTCAACATTCTAGACTCTAAAATCTCAAATTTAAATATGTTTTCACCTAAAAACCTATCTTAATAACATTCATAATCTTATTCTAACCTCAAAATACACTCTACTTAGTTTAAAAAATCAAAATTAAATAAAATCAAAACAATTTTCTTGGAGTACATTCTTTGTTTTTTTTTGTATGATTTAAGACACAAACCATCTTTATTGAACTCTTTCCTTCAAAATAATCTATTTATCTCAACCTGGGTTTTTTTTTGTAGTTGAAATGCAACAAATCAAAAACTTTATTTGTCCTCTCCTTTTTTTATGAATCTTTGTTTTCTTTATCAACTTCCATGGACTTAATAGGACTAAAATAAAATCTTATGATTGAAATATTAACTTTAAAGCATCTAGTAACTAAAATATATAATGATGTGTGGTTTGACAATAAAAAAGTTTTCTGTCATTTCCTTTTTCAACAACTCTTTGTTTTCTCTATCAACTTCAGGGATTTAATTTGAATAAAATATTTTTTTTACTATAAACTAAGAAAAAAGGTTTTATTATACTTCTCCTTAGGAATATTTATTATAATAATATCTTATTTTGTCTTTTTTATTTTTTCCTTGAATTTTTTCAATCACTATTTTTTTATTTAATATTATATTTATTTTTAATGAGTTATCATACTTTCTTGGCAAGAATCGTGGGTTTGACAGGTGAACATAATTGACTCTTTTTTTTAATTTTTTTTTTAATTTTATCTTTTAATATTGGATTGAATGAGAATTAGACTCTATGATTTATTTTATATATTTATTTATTATTATGTTATTTCAGCCTCATGATCCGAGAATAATACTTTTTATTAGGTTGTTGTGGTCTCATGCCCTTATAACAATGTTTAATTGGTTAATTTAGGTTGACTCGACTTATTTTTTGTGTTGTTTTTCAATTAAAAAAATTACAAATTTCATCGTCCATCACTAGATCTAAAAGGGACGATTGAGAATTGGCTTTTATAATTTGTTTTCATTTTACTCTTCATGGTGTTATCTTTGTTTCATAACCAAAGTCACAATTTTGGTAGATGAATTAAGATTAAATCAAGTCACATTTTTTATCTTCTTTTTATGAGATTATCTTGGTTTGATAATCCAAGTCATGAGTTTGACAAATTGACCCAAATTGTGTTTTTTTTTTTTATGTTCTTTTCTTTAATTGATTTGTTTTTTAATCTTATGCTTCAACATTAGACTGATTGATGATTGAGATTTATAATTTATTTTTTCAGTTTATTTTCCATGGTTTTATATCAATCTTATAACATGGATCACAATTTTGACAATTTAACTCAGGTCGCTTTTTAAGGTCCATTTTTCAATTGATTTTTTAAAATTTTTATTATTCAATATTGGATTGATTATGAATTAGGCTTCATAAATTAGTTTTATTTGATTTTTATGAGGTTATTATAGTATAATAACTCAAGTCGGGAATTTAACATATTAACGCGGGTTGATACAAATGAATCAAATATATTATCATCTTAATATAAAAAAAGATAACATCTTGTAATTATTTTTTAGTAAAATTATGTTTTTATAGGTTATATAAGTTATTTTTAAACTAAAAAAATCAATGAAATTATATCGGTTAAATATTTATACAATTTTTTTTTTAAAAATATAAAAAAACATAACCATTATCTAATTTTTTTTATATCTAAAAAGAATTAACTTAAGCCGCAGCGAGTGAAAAAAACTATTAACGACTGAATGATGTGTAATAATAATAATAAAAATGCAATAATAATAATAATAATAATAATAATAATAATAATAATAATAATAATAATAAAAATGTAATAATAATAATAATAATAATAATAATAATAAAATGCAAGTGTCTGTGAGTATGTGAAGTTGACGGCAGAACACTCAGTATTGACAGGTTAACTCAGGTCAGCTGTTTACTTTAACTTTTTGTATTTTTTTTAATAAAAGGAAAAGCCGTAAAAAAAAAAAATAGTTTTTTGTCGTCAGATTACCAGGTCTTCGTTTGGGTTCTGAAAACACCAAATAAGAAAGAAGAAATTTTGTTTGGATAAATATAATATCATCATTCCAATAGTTTTCATCTGCAAGTAGAGGATCTTGTTTGGAAATTGTGAATTCTGTGGTAGGGTTTGAGTCAATGAAAGGGGTTGAGCTGCAGCAACTAGAATTGGGGAGGAGCGCTGAGAGTCACAATGATTCTGACCCTCTGCTACAGAATCAGGCTGATGCAAGTTCCACTGAAGAAATTGTTGTCAGCAATGATGATATTGAAAACGTTTCTGTTCCCTGTTGCCGTATTTGTCTCGAAACCGACTGCGAACCAGGCAACATTTCTTTCTTGTAAATTATTAATTATTAATTCATGATTTATAAGAAAAGAAAAAAGGGAAAGGGAAAGGAATTCACGAATCAAGTTTGTTTTGATTTTATAGGTGATGAATTGATATCTCCATGCATGTGCAAAGGAACCCAGCAGTTTGTTCATCGTTCATGCCTTGATCATTGGCGCTCCGTCAAGGTAAAGTAATTCTGGTGCTATAACTGCTACTCCTTTTTTGGGGTTTTGGATTCAGTAGCTGATATTTTACTTGATGGGGGATGACAATCTAAACAGGAAGGATTTGCTTTTTCTCATTGCACAACTTGTAAGGCCCAATTTCACCTTCGAGTTGCTTTGTTAGAGGACAACTCCTGGCGCAAAATCAAATTCAGGCTTTTTGTCACAAGGGATATTGTCATTGTATTTTTTGCTGTACAAATTGTGAGTCATCTTACTTTCCTCTTTCTTGGATCAAATACTTCATCGTAATTCCTATTTATCTGCTGCATACTACTTTTACGCACAGCCAAGCCTGTCTTCTTCATTCTTTTTGCTATTTTATGCTGGAATCCCATGCATTTCCTAACCAGTATATAATCCCAGAAGCCTCTTTTCACCCATTTCATTAAAAAGAAAAGCCTTATTTTATCACAATTCGTGGATGATTTTTTACCTTGAGCGAAACGGTGCCCACCAATTTTCAAGAGCCATTTCTTTCTGGTTGGCTCAAGCTTAACGATTTGATGTCGTAAGTTAATAGACTTTGGACATTGCTGTCCAGAAGCACTGATTACGTGTTTTTGAACTAACAAGTAACTTGAATTCTGTAATTAAACTATTTTACATGCTACTCTTTATTTATTCCAACCCAGGAGTTGTAGAAAAGAAGTACCTCATAAACTTATTGATGCACGACAAGTTTAGGGGAAATTTGTAGTTGTATGTTTATCAGGCTAGGTTGTAGAATCTGAAGTCTTATGACCATAGGAATTGAAAAAACGAATCTGAAAGCAAAGAAATCGAGGAGAAACAAAATAATCTTCTACCCTTACCCTCAAAAGCTTGGGACTCATTCCTAGATTGAGAGGCTCACTCTCTCAAAGAATTTAGCAACAAGCTGCGCTTCATTCAACAAAAATATGTCATACTGGAAATTAAAGTGGTGTAAGCTTATTTATAGGTTTGAGCTATTCCTATTCCTAATCAGAATTGGATTCTTAAATTTTAAAAGACAAATATGCCTATTTGACTGGTAAAGAGAAACCGTAATAACATGTTAAATCTTTCTGATCAAAGTTACTGTATGTTCGTAATAGCTAGCAAATACTTCTCTGTAGGAAATTTTCTGAACTTACAAAAGTGCTCTGGCTTAAATCACAAGGCTGCACCATTCTATCTGGCTGGAGAAAAATTGACCTTGTGTTTTAAGTGTTGAAGAAAAGAAGTTTTGGAGGTCTTGCATTGCTTCAACAACATTGCATATGAATCACTTGATTTGTGCAACTTTTCCTTTGTGGTTAGGGGAAGTAATATTGATCACATCTTAATGTACCTTTCCATTATGCTGTTGAATTTGTATGGAATACAAAGTCAATTGATTGAAGAGCTTGTCCAAATTTCTGTCTCAACCCTACAATCTTCCATGATGTCTCCTGTGTTTCAACTTGCTTTTCCTTTCAAAACTTCAAGTTTCCAAGGGGTATACCACCTCAATGTGCTGATTAAAAGGCTGATTTTTTTCTCTTTCACTTGGAAAAATATTCTCAACCTTGAATATGGTAGCTTCTTCCCTTACCAACGTGTTGGCAATCAAATCCTGATTTTTCTCATCATCAAGAGCATGCTACTTTGCCTTTTCAACTTGCTGGTTTTCTGTTATCAGGTTCTGATTTTGCTCTTCTAAGCTTCCAGAATCTTGTATTCTTGTTTCTGCTTCTTCAGCTTGCTCTTAACTTTCCTTATGTTGCTGTTTGTAAGCTTCAAATTCTAGATTTTTAAAATTCTGATTAGTTTGTTGCTTTTCTTACCTTTTGCTCTAATTTTTCCTGTTCTTTCACTAACCCACATAGTTGTTGATGTACCTTTGATGCTTGAAGGGGACAATTTGTAGGTTTTTTGAATGTGGAATAAGTTGTAGGGGACAATTTGTAGGTTTTTTTGGACTTGGGGTTTACTCAAATCAGGATGCATAATACTGTCTTTGTATCGTTGCCTGTTGTTTTGACTGTTTCATTGGCTGCCTCTCCTTTGCAGTGCAGAAATTTCCACATGAGTTGCTGGAGCATCAATTAGCCATGCTTCATACGGCAACTCATCCTGCTTGTACTTGGTTAATATTCTTCTTTACGATCTCCCATGATGTGCGAACATAGTGGGGTAACCAGGACCCAATACCATTGATGCAGGACAAGTCTTGGGGAATATTTTTAGTTGGTTGCTATTTAGGTTAGGTTGTAGAATATGAAGTTTTAGGGATTTAAGAATTGAAAATAAAGAGATGGAAAATAATAATAATAAACAAAACAGAAATGAACTTCGGGTCTCACACTAAAGGGTTTAAGGCTCCATGTTAGATCGAAATCATCGTACTCTTAAATAATTTTGCAAAACATCTTCACTTTATTTAACCTAAATCTTTCATACTAAAATCAAAACGCCTCAATTATATTTATATGCTTGATTTGTTGCTGTTCCTAATTAGAATTGGATTCTTAAATAAAAAACACAAGTATTCCTATTTAACTAGTTAAATGAAACCAAAACATGCAGTTTGCTACAAAAAAATTCTAGGTAAAAGAAAATTGTAGAAAATGCATTTTCTAATTGAAAATTGTTTTCTTAAAAATGTGTGTTTTCTAACTCTGCAATTCTCTATAGAAGGGGAAAGCATCAACATATAAGTGCTATCCAAGGGCCTTTGTTGGTTCACCTAATTTTTTTAATGGCCATTCCTTTTGTTATTTTCAATTTAAGCCAAACAAGGAAAAACAAACACTACCTAAATCTTCTAATTAAAGGTGCTCTGTATTCCTAAATAGCTAGCAAATGCCCTCCTCCTTGCAATAAATTTCTTGAAACTACAAATCTGCCTTTCTCAATTCACTATGCTGCATCATCTTGTTCACCAAATGAAATCAATATGTACGATTTTTATATGTGAGAAAATCTTTCTTTCAGGTCATTGCTGCAATGGGTGGTTTTGCATACCTTATGGACAAAGATGGGACCTTTAGGAATTCATTTAGTGATGGATGGGATCGTATACTGTCCAAGCATCCTATACCGTTTTATTATTGCATGGGTAATGCTCGTTTCACAGTTTATTTATTTATTTATTATTATTACTATTTGCTATTTAACTTATAATTAACTCCAACTACTTCAGGGGATGAAGTGTCATTCTGCTGACTTGTTGCTAGTATCAAATTTTTAATCTGAATCTCTAGTGCTCACAAGTATTGATTTAAATGCTATTTGAGCAGCATCTTTCAATTTCAATAATTTTAAAGCATCTATATTTTCTCTGAAATCCAAGGTTATAAAATGAAATATACATAAATTGCTGGGAGGACGGATTTCGAGTAGAAATATACACTTAGAGTTAAGAATTCTGGTTTCTCTTGCCGCTGAAGTTTGATTTTGGTTTTTTAAGCTGAGTGCTCTGACTTGCATTTGTTGCATTGATATCCAGGGTGTTGGCTACTTCTAACCATTGTTGCCTGTGCTTTGTGTACATTAATTGTAACAGGAGTACTGGCCTTCTTTGTGCTGCTTGGGTTTTTCGGCCTCATATTACATTGTTCCTCCCTCAATAGTAATGATCCAAGGATGGCTGGCTGCCAGAACTGCTGTTATGGATGGGGACTTCTAGACTGTTTCCCTGCTTCCATGGAGGCGTGCTTTGCTCTGGTTGTGGTTTTTGTCATCATCTTTGCCATTCTGGGAATCGCGTATGGCTTCCTTGCTACCACCATGGCCATTCAAAAAATTTGGCAGAGACATTACCACATCCTCATTAAGAGGGAGCTTACGAAGGTAGGCTCTGAATCCTTGCTGTTTGCTTCTGCTTCATTCCTGCCTGATTGGTTGTCAGAATTAAGTATGTTAAGATCTTAACAGGGCTTAACTGTCTTTTTCAACTGCTCTAAAATTTTGTAGGAGTACATGGTGGAGGATCTACATGGCTCTTATACTCCAGCGAAATTGGACTCTGAACATGAAGAACGTCTGAAAATGGTTAATCTTTTATAATGACGAGGAGAGGAAATTTATAAAACATCTGGAATGAATCTGATCAAACAGGAGTTACAAGCTACATTTTGTATCTGGAAAGAAAAAAAAAATATAATATGATTTTTTCTCCCTAAAACTTGAACAGAGCAAGGAAAGAACATATAGTAGCAAACCACTCGTGACTGGAGGTCACCCACCAGCATATGCTTCTACATACATGTGTGCTTGTCAGCATTTGTCAAACACTTGAATGACATGGATTCCACTTTTCTTTGTGTCATATAAATATGCATGGATTACTGAAAGGATTAAACTTTGTATTATTATTATTGAAATGAAAGTTCTGTATATGTGGGCTCTGTTTTGCTCGCATAAATGGCTGTGGTGGGGGATTTTCATTTTGAAGTTGATGCGACTCGAGTCAGGGAACAGAACAGGCATGATCTGGATTCCCTGAGAAGTGCTTAGAAAGGATTAATTAAGAGTCATCATAGTATGCGGTAAACAACTACCCCGACGTTTTAGAATTTATACCCAGGTCCTTAATAACTGAACTCTGGAGAGTTTTTGACAGAGCTGAAGAGTACAAATTATGGGACAAAACAGAACAGAGCTGCCCGGGCGGGGCGGCACTTTGAAGTGACAAATCTGCTGGGTGCGGTGGTGAATTAGACAATGAAGACCTATCTTGGTTGCTCCTCCACCAGAATCCGGGGAGATGGTGAATTGCCAGTCTTTTCACAACTAAGAAGCGAGCCTAGAAATGAGAAATGCATAATTTTCTTCTTGTATCTTTAAAAAATAATTATCTATTCTAAAAAGTTCTATCATTTACTTCTTCTACCTCTTAAAAGGGTTATCTATTGTGACGAATCACGAGTTTTATGAGAGAAGGAGATTGCTAAAATCCTAAAGTGTACAAACTATATGCAATAATTTTATTATATAATCAGCACAATTTACAGAAAGGTACATATATGTGCACCGATATATGAATAATAATGATATGAATTTTGAAATGTGGATATATATATATATATACATACTTTATTTCAAAAACGATTTTGAAAAAAAAATTATTTTATTTTAAATTTATTTTTTTAATTTTTTTATATTATTTTCATGTGTTAATATCAAAAATATTTTTTTTTAAAAAAAAAAATCACCTTTATATATATATTTTTTTTAAATAATTTCAAGAACAAATTGAAATAAACTCTTTAATTTTGGAAACACCCGTTTGAAACAAAAGTCAATTAAATTATACTGAGCACGCACATAGATATAGCTTTTTATTCGGCTTCTCACAAGCCAACTACTCTTTTGTTTTCTATCAATTAAAACACTAGTGGGGTCACCATCCATCCACTTGATTTTAACATTATATGAGTCGGTTTAGGACCTCTTTGGCACAGCTGTTGTTGTTGTGATTGAGGTTGAAAAAAATCAGTTTTATGAAAAACGCTTTTACCTGCGTTTCAAAACTGAAATTGAAGTGTTTGGTTAACTGTGGTTGAGTTTGAGCTTAATGAAAAGCAGTTTCGAGTGTTTGGTTACCATGTTTTTTATATTGATGTCAATTTGTGAAATTACTTTAAAGGACACACATATATTTTTTTAAATATTGTAGATTTAATTATCATAATAATAAAATATAATTAATAATTCAAGTAAATTACACAATTTTTAATTTTTTTAAAATATGATTTTTATATTTTTTTTAAAAATTGGACTGTGTCTGACCCAAATAAATGGGTCGGCCCAGCCAAGTTGGGCCAAAATGCCCAACCCTGCCGGACTTGGGCTGGGCCGAGAGCAGCCCAGCCCAAGTGTTAAGACTAAACGCAAAACGGTGCGTTTGGTTTGAAAGAAAAAAACACAAAACACACCGTTTTGCCTTTCGTTTTCGTTTTGCATTATTCGGCATGTTACTGTGTATTTTCACTGTTCATCGACTGTGACGAGAGGGTCAACGGCCAGTACCGACAGGTAGAGGAGACCGAGGTGGTTGTCCCTGTCGTGGTGGCGTTGAAAATGGAGCTGTGTGGTGGCCGGTAGGAGCTTTGGAAGGTTGCAGCACCAGCTGCTGACGCCGGGGCTTACTGCCTCTGGTGCTGCTGGAGAGAGGATGAGAGAAGGAGTTGTCGTGGAGGAGAGGGAGCTGTGGCCGTGGCTGTGGAGGAGAGAGGGGGAGCTGCCGTGACTGCATGTGGAGAGAGAGGGGCAGTGGCTGTGGAGGAGAGCGAGGGAGCTGCGGCGACGATGATGAGAGGAAGCCAACGACGACGATGAGGAAGCCAATGACGACGATGAGGAATGAAGCATTCCATTTGTGAGCTGGGCTCGTGTACGTGAACAGTAAAACATCTCAGTGTTATTTTATTTTCAACATTTATACTTCAGTTTATTAACCTACGTTTATTTTGAAAAACATAAAAAATATGCTTTTGCAGAAATTTAGTGGGACCCACAGAAAATCTGGGGTCCTGTTTGGTATTAGTAGCGTTCAGCTCCACGTTCAACTCAAACGCAGCGTGAACCACGGAGCCAAACGGCAACTTAGAGTGTTTGACTGCGTTTCAAAATTACTTTATAAAAAACAATTAAAAAATTATTTTTATTTTATATTTTATATTAATTTTTTAGTATTTTAACATTATTTTTATATGATAATATCAAAAATAAATTTTTAAAAATAATTTTTTCTATTTTAATATATTTATAAATAAAAAAACACTTTAAAAAACATCCACAACCATATTCTTAGTTTTAGATTTTTTTTATTTGTTTTAAATTAATTTTTTAAATATTTTAAATATAATAATATCAAAATTAATTTCTGAAACATAAAAAAAATATTTTAATATATTTAAAAAAACACTTTAAAAAATAATAGAGCTAAATACCCGGTATATTTACTTTTGAATGCTAAAATTTTCAGGAAAAAAAACACGTTAATATAATTAATTATTCTAAAATATAAAATTAGTTTAAAAAATAATTATTATCAGCACCGAGTAACAATCTATATATCTGCAATTGCATATGGGTGCTAAAATTTCCAGGAAAATAGAAAAACAACATGGATAAGACACCTGCCGGTGCAGAAGTACAATAGCATCATGCGTCTTTGTTGTTAGCCTGTTGTTGCCCTCCATCGGCGACAAACACGAGATGATCACCGTCTCTAATCAGCTCAATGGAGTCAATCTCAGCCCTATCCTTCCTCATCACTTTGGCAGGTGAGATCCCAAATTTTTTAGAACCCATCTCAAGCAATGCCTGGAAGCTATTTGGAAGTAGGACAAGCTTTCCTGCATCTTCCCCCTTTTCGAGGCAACTAATTGTCACTCTAGCAGCAGGACTAGTTCCATGGCTGCCATGACTGGTTGGGAACAGCTGGTCTTTCTCCCCCTTGTGGGCAGCTGACATCATCCCAAAGAGAGAGTTGTGAAAATTATTAGTTCTTCGCCTCGGACGGGCCTGGCTGCATGATTCTTCTGTAGCTGGGAATGAGCTTTCTTGGGACACTGGCTGAATTGTGGGGTCGCTTGCAAACCTCCCAAGGAATCGAATTCCATGTCCCTGCTTCTCTGGAATGGCAACAGTGGCTTGCTTTTTGGCCTCATTGCGTGTCTGGAAAATCAATTTTATTTCTTCGTGCCCCTGGTGATCAGCTAGACCCCTCGGGGACCAGCCATGGGCATCTGGTTTGTCAATATCGGCACCTTGATCCAAGAGGAATCTGACTATTTCGGTGTTGTCTTCACAAACTGCCACGTGTAGTGCTGTGGTCCCATTGTTCCTGGGGCCTGTCACGTCTTCTCCACATTGAACAATTTCCTTGAGCAAGTTCAAGTTGTTTAGCTCTGCAGCAGTGCAAGCAAAATGGCCCACTTCTCCATGATGTAAGCTTGCACCATTTTCTACCAGAAGTTTGGCTAGTGCTTCATGACCTCCCAGCATCGCCTCCCACAGCGGTACATTCCCATCTGAGTCTGCATGCACCTCCAAATAATGAAATCACTTGAAATTATTTGAATCAACCGCTCTTCCGATCTCAAATCTTTCAGAGTGATTAAGGGTTAATGGGGAATTCAAATGATGTGATAAAAGATACCCTAATAAAGCTCTGATGGGGAGATCAGTATCAGAAAGATAATTTTTTTGGAGTTACGTCAAAGTATTGAGCATGTTTATTCGCCAGGTTCAAAAGGCAAGCTTCTGACATCGACTGAACAGCTCCAAAGACAGTTGACTAAAGAGGCCACCCTCAGAGTTGTATCTTAATTACATGCAAGTCGTCGACCCATGTCAAATCAGGTGACCTCATTTTGCAATATTTTCCTCCCCCGTGAAAGAAGAATGAACAAGTCTGGATAAGATAAATATATTCGTTTTGACTTGTTGACGCTCAATATATTTTATCTACAACTAGCGGGCCGTCAATTTATTGCATTATTAATTTAAACCGAAGGAGATGAGGCATCAACATTATTGAGACTTCCAAATCAAGAATGAGCTGAAATTATTACAATATGCAACTAGCCAAATAGTCTAAAAATGATTAATGATTATAAGCAGACGTGACAGGTGACTGGCAAGCATGCTTCCATATATAACTTGTCGGTCGTGTGCGAGTGTATAGTTGCAGATTAACTAAACAACTATAAACAGGCAGGGGGTCATAAACTACGCCGAGAATATAACTTCAATGTTACCAGTTATTGATCAAATAAATAGTCTACAAGTATAATGGTATGGAAAATGATTCCAGCTAAAATTTCCCAAATCATTAAGGGTATGGAAAATGATAGAATAGAATATACCTCGGCAGTTAGGATCTACTCCATAATCCAGTAGAAGTAGCACACAGTTTTCACTTCCTTTCGACGCTGCTATATGCTAATGTACATAGATTATAAGGAATAGCATCGTTTGTGTTGTAGAAAGAAGCAAAGCAAAGTTAAACTCTACATACCAGTGCTGACCTCCCACTGTTGTCTGCTTCATTTGGATCCAGTCCTCCTTTCAACAACTGGTGCAACAACAAATCATCTCCCCTTAGTGCTGCAAGGCACAGACTGGGAGGAAGATCCATTCTACCACGAGCTAGCATGTTTTCTGTTTCCAGCAATACTTCCTCCATAACTGGGTCCTTCTGTTCTTTCAAATACTGCACCACAAAGAATTCAGAGCAAACTAACTGTGCTAGATGTAAAATATTATTACAGATTTTATATTAAGCACCTGGAAAAGATTTTGATTTCATTGAAATCCTGTGCTGCAATCATGATAAAATTTTAAAATTTATAATTCAGGGAAAATTTCTGATGCTGATACAAATTGATGCTACAGAGAGCTCCATGTGTAAGAAGATAGATCTATGTTGTACAGATGTATAAAATGTCAGCAAGTTAAATGAGTTTACACGGACCTTAAGGAGATTATTCGTGATTATGGTCTCATCTTCTACATTTGCCTGAACAATATTCAAGAATGAAGTACGGTTCAGTCGTAGTAGTTGGCTCAATCTCTTGGTTCGCACTGTGAAGAGCTGTGGCCTGTAACAAAGTACACCAATTTCACCGAAAAGATCACCGGTTTTTGACTCACAGACAACCTGAATTCATCCAACAAAATTTCATCCATCATTTAGCTGAACACCTAGAAAATTCTTGTCATTAGCGTTTCGTTTCAAGCTACACGTCATTCTATGTGTGTTTGAGGGATAACACTTGCCTGTTCGAGTCCATTTTTCATAACAACTACATCCTGCAATAAAAATCAACTGAATTATTGAATCATATGTAGCAATTTGACTGCATGAAAATGCTATTTGGTAAATATGCTGATAGAATCAACAGATTGAGCCTCTTTTGAACTCCAAAATCACAAACATAAAATATGTGACAATAGAATCCAAGCAAAAGAGTTGATTTTTTACCACAGCACCAGTTACAAGTATATAAAAGTCTGTCGGTGCTTCATTCTGCAAGATCACGTCTTCTTTGGGAGGAAAATACTCTGCTTCCATCTCAGAGACCTTTGAAATTCAATGATAGAAACAAAAATCCTAAATAAATATACAGATAAAGAAGAAAAGAGAGCAAATGGAGAAACAATCAAGAGTAAAAAGTTATGGATATGCTTCAGTGACGTACCAACTGGAAAAGCAAGTCATGCGAAACCCCTCGAAACAAGTAGACCTTGTCCACAAGAGAGTAGAAAAGATAATGTGAAATGCTTGACCGAATGGCTTTTGGAAGGAAACCAAGAGTCTCTTGCTGCTGCAGTCCCTCTGAATTTGTCCTGTACTTCAAGCACAGATGTGCAAGCATCTGATCTTGTAGGCCAACAGGCAGCTTGTTCCTCTGTGCAAAACTTGAAGCAGATTGTATGGTATCTCTCTGGGAGTTTGAATTTACAAGGAAGGTGGTGATTATAGATAATCAAAAGCCAGAATTTTTATATGTAAATCCATTACACTATTGAACTAAATGAATGACTAAGAATTACTCACAAATCTTCTAGTTCGACTAGTCCCATGCACAACCAAGTTCGTCATGTTTCCAATCAAATATGCTGTCAATCCAAGGTTGAAGAGCATGTAGAAGATGTCAAATATCATCTCACTTGTGTTCACAGGATGCAAATCGCCATACCCCACAGTTGTTAGAGTAGTAATAGACCAGTAAATGGAATTCACGTATCTTCTCCATATACCCTGCTCTAGGAAATTGTCTCCTAAGGCTGCTCCAATCCATGTTCTATGTGGATCGTGATAGCGTGCGGCAATAAGATAATAGAAGCATCCAGCAGAGTGTACTGCAAAAAGAGTGACCTACAGGGAGAATAGAAATCCTGATAAATCATAGCATTTTCTAGAGAGAATACATTTTCATTCATATCAATCTTAATTTTACCTTGGAACACTTACACATAAAAGTTTAGTGCATCGAACCCCGAAATAGTTATAGCTCCTATCTTTCTCCAATCTATTGAAAGAAACATTTAAGGGAGTCATCAAAACAAACCAGACGTTTCCTGGAGGAGCTGAATAAAAACATTGAGCCAAAATATGATTTTTTTTTTAAATATTTAGAAGGCTAGTTAGCTGAGGAAAAACTATTTACCTAGAAAATAGAGCGCTAACTCTTCGGAGACGCCATAGGCGAAGCATGTTGAAGAAGCCATAGCTCTGTAATGGTTTTGGGGAGATCTTCCGTGCTAGTTCAGTTGGGATTGTGGATATAATATCCAAAGCCAACCAAGAAGATACATACTTCCAAGCAATCTTCTTGTGATCATCAACGAGTAGGTAGGTGGTTTTGTCAAGGTAAGCGACAAAGAAGGTTAGAACAATATCCACAGCAAAGAATCCATTGACGACGTTATCACAGATGGAGAGTGGGCTCTGTGGTTGTTTGAGAAAGCCAAATTCGAAAGGTGATACCCAAGCTGTATAGATGACCAGAAGAACGAGAAAAGTCTCCCACATTCTGCACGATCAACCATTTTAAAGCTTAGGCTGATTGTTTAGCAATGAAACCAAACAACAAAACCAACGACAACAGCAGCTACAGCAGCCCCGCTTCATTCCCAAACCAGTTGGGGTGAGCTATATGGATCCATTTGCGCCATTTGCACGATCATATGGCATATCCGCCTCAATATCAAGAGATTTTAAACAAACTAAAACTTGGCGGAAAAAAAATGTTGACTGTCTGTAGAGTTGAATACATTTAAAATGACAAGTTTTTATTTTACTCTTGCAATGGTGAATGCATTTAAGTTAGCCTTCTTCCATTTCCAGTTTTATAAAACTGGGTATTGCAAGAAGTGGCTGCAAACTGAAGAATGCTGTTCATTGTACAAGTCAAACACTAAGATTTTCAAGGCCACCAGTTCTGAACACCTTTAATTTAGTCTGACTGAACAGCAATTCAACAAAAGAAACCTAATCTAATGCTATCTAATAGGATCCTGACACACTTTTAGAATACAATTCCAAAAACCTTTATTACAAAATCAACAATTCAAATGAAAGGGAGATATTTTATTTCCATACATGACCAAAGGCAAGAAGAAAGATTCAAAACAACAGGTTGTGGTAACTGGTAAAACAACAGCATATATGAAAAGAAAATTAATTTACTGAAAAATGAAACAAGAAAAATAAGAAAAATAATTTACTGAAAAAAAAAGAGTAAAAAAGGGAAAGAAAAACTAAAAAGACAAGACAAGAAAAATCCCAAAAGGCCTAGGAGAAAGTGGGGATGGAATCATTATAAGAAAACTTTTATTAAACCACTCCTCCCTAGCAGCAATAGCCCATTGACAAAATGTCACCAGACCAATCAACGGCGTTGTTCTCGACATCTCCTTGTATAAAAACAAATAAGCACCAATAACTAGCAATTTAGAGTAAAAACCAACCAACATCATTAAAATATATCCATGGTTAACAAGAAGAAGGAAGAAAAAACTAATCAGAATCTTGAAACCATGAAAGAGGAAAAAAATTCAGGAGATATGATCACCTGTAACGACGGTTATAAGGTGATATAATGAACCTATTGAGCTTAACTCTACGGTTACTTCTTGCACCGAGTGAAGGCAAAATCCCTGTCGAGAGACTGTAATGGCTTCCATCTCTTGACAGTTGCTCTAACTCATCTTGCCAACATGCTGAAACCCTAAAGAGACTGTCCATTCTTTGCTGCAACGATATACAGCACTCGTGAGAGAGAAAGAAAGAAGAAAAGAGAGATTTTTCTGTTTTCTTGGTATGCAATTATGATGACATATTGTGCTTTTGCCCCCTTCCTCTTCTGTGAGCCTTCTTTCCCGTTGCTCTATTTATAACGGCCTTTTCCACCGTTAATGGATGAATATACTAAAAGAAAAGTTAAACCATGTGGGGAAATCGATGTAGGTCTCTGTAAAGAGATTATTATAATATAATTATTCTTATATTTTTTAGTTGATGAAATTTAAAATTTTAATTTAGGGTTATTTAGGCTAAATGTTATTAAAAGATTATTTTGGGATATATGAGTTTTTGAAGAAAAAAAATAGTAAAAATACTTTTTTAAATCTAGAATTAACAAAATTTAAAATTAATAATCAACCTTTTGCCCTCAAGATTAGAAAAATATTAAGTTATTGGACAAAATTATTTCAAGTTTTTAAATTTTATGTACAATAAAATAACAATTTTAACCTAGCTTAGAGAGTGTTTTGGTATTTTTTGTGTTTTTTAATATTTCTTAATCAAAAAGTTGTTGTGCATGTTTTCCAAACACACCACTAATTAAGAGGCGTGAATGTCATATATATGTTGTGTGTGGTGTCGTCTGGTGACCAAATCAGGTCATCCACCATCTTCATGGATGCATAATTGTGATCTTTTTCACATGGTGACAAGTATATTTTTATAATTGTTGGAGTGTCGTTTTTGATTGATTGTTTTTTTTTTCTCTCTCCTGACAACTAAAATACACGATTCTTCTTCTTTTTTTGTTAATTTCATTCCTCATTCTTTTAAAATTTTATTTCATCTGAATTCCTTTAATAGAAGTTTTTTTCATTTTTGTCCTTCAATTATAATTTCTCATATGTTTTGTTTTTCATTTAATTCCTTATTCTTTTAATTTTTATTTTTATTCATTTTATAATTTCAGTCCTTATAAAGTTATCCATATTTTTTGTTAGCGTTTCTCAATCCTCTTAGTTTTAATTTTTGATTTTGATCATTTTTTCTTTTGTTAGAGTTTTATTTATTTTTAATTTAGTCGTTCAATTCTAATTTGTGTATATGTTTTTCAAATTGATACTTCTTCTTTTGATTTCTTTTTTTCCCTTAGCTCTTTTGTCAAAGTTTTTATGGTTTTTAATTTTGTACTTCAAATCAAATTTATGTTCAATACTAATAATATTTATTTTAATTTTGTCCTTTTCTTTTGATTTTTTTTCACTTGCTCTTTTGTCATTGTTTTTATGATTTTTTATTTTATCCTTCAAAACAAGTTTATGATTTTTGTTTTTTCAATAATAATAAAAATAATAATAATTGTGGTTATAACCATGATGATGATGATTATGTTTTTTTACACGTAGAAAAATCCCTCCACCTATTGCAGGGGCGGAGCGAGGGGGCGGGGGTCGGGTCACTGCAATGTTTTTTTTTTTTTTTTAGTTTTTCTCAAAATTTAAGAGTAATTGCATGTACAGTTCTGATTGGTTATAAATATTCCACTTCATAGTAAACATCTTGAAAAGCCAACGAATAAAACCATCTAATACTTTATCATTCTTCCGTTTTAGACAGTGGTCTCATTCCACGAGGCCATTTAATTTAATTATATTTAGATTGATGACGTGTACCCGATCATCATAATGAATTCGATGATAATTTAAAAAATACAGATTGATTAAAAACAATTATGAAACTATTTTTTTAATATTAAAACAGCTACATATTTAACTCTATTAAGAAAAACAAATTTCAATGATTCATAGGGGTTAAATTGCTATATTTTGTTATTGAAAATCCTAGTGATGAGATCTATAATGGACAATTCCCACGAAATGTCTCACTCATAAAAGATTCATTGATTTTTTGATTAAGAAGGTTTATACTCAAAGGTTAATCTCCTTTACTAATTAACTCATTACAGGTATGGACTAATTGGATTGAAAATAGCTAATAAAGAACACTTTGTCGACGAATCTACCATATCAATAACAACTTCAATCAATTTAAATAATATATTGCCGAAATGTTATTGACCATAGATTTTACCAAAATATATTTCATATGTTTAAGTATATTCTTATAAAATTTAGCTAAATCTTATGTACAATTTGAGATATATATTTGATATTGCAAAATTAGTCGGTAGGCATTTGAAAGCAAAGTTCATACCTAACTTGGTTTGTCACATCTTCTCCCTCTTTAAAAGGATTTTGTTATATTTTTTTCTAGACTAATAATGCAATCTAGATAGAGGAATTAATAAAATTTAAGTTTTCTTATTATCAAAGAACCCTAAATGCAAGCTATTAAGCTCTACACATTAAATAATTGAAAATCAAATAAAAATAACAAAAACGAAGAAACTTAAAA
Organism: Salix brachista; assembly: GCA_009078335.1. Classification (NCBI taxonomy): domain Eukaryota; kingdom Viridiplantae; phylum Streptophyta; class Magnoliopsida; order Malpighiales; family Salicaceae; genus Salix; species Salix brachista. The sequence goes on along the minus strand of CM018589.1, from coordinate 7,430,724 downwards.
CGAAAAAAAACAAAATAAAAGATATAACATAATTTTTAGATCCTTTCATTAATACCAATTGATGTGAGCCTTGTGATTACATGGTCACCTAACCCACAACAAAATTGAAAACCAACCCAAGAAAATTGAATATCAAGTTCGAAACCCTGACCTAGATGTAACCTTGTACTTAAGAACCAAAAGTATTGGAAAACAAACTTGAATCGAAACATAACCTTGTACCTAAGAATTAGAAGTATACGAATGACACCACAAAACCAATTATTATTTGATAAATTAGTGTGAGAATTTTGTCCCTACAAAGAAAGTTTATTTGCAACATGCAAACTAAAAGAAAAATCTTGTTTATTCAAATCACCATAGATATCAAGACATGTAGCCATAAAAGCAATATATAATCTCATCTAAATAAATCTAACAAGCTCTTTTTGTGTTGTAAGTCAATGAGTTTTATCTAGTAATCAGCTAGCACAAGTCTAGATTTTTTTTTATTTTTTTAAAACATTATTTTAATATTAATTATGAGTTGAGCCCGACCCAACAGACTAGGTCGGCTCTACATGTTAGGCCTAGGTCGATAGCATCCCAAAAAAGGTGTTGGGCCATTGGTAGCCTAACCCATAAAAAAAAGAGGAAAAGTGTGTGTGTGTGTGTTCAAGTGCATGTGGATAATACTATTCATATGCATTTGAATTGTGGAGTAGCAGTAACGTGAGGAGGGGCAAAGGAGGAAGAAAAAAAGAAAGTTACTGACCATGGAGGTTACCAGTATGAAAAGGACATTTTATTTATGGTTGTGGAGGCTTTAATGGCGATAGTGGTGGCCAAAGTTGGCCAAAAAATTAACATTGGTAGCGGGAAGGGGGAAAGAAGGAGGACTAATGGGCGTGGGTGGATCAACCGTGTAGGAGACGTTGTGATGGTTATTGAAGAGGTGTTGGTGGTGGAAACAATGGCTAAATTTGGCTGGAAAATGCAAGAGAAGTCATCGATTGGGCAAAAACCATGAAGGGAGACTATTTTTTAGGCACCGACCCAAAAATCTCATCTCTTAATTTAATCCGAAAGTATCTCAAAATAGATATCTTGGGTTGTTAGCTTTGACAACTCTAGGCTGCCTGAGTAATTATTTTTAGGCCGGCGCTGCAATAATTGTGATGTCAATCAGTTGACACTAACAATACCATAATGTAGGAAAATCTCAGGTCATTATTTTAGCATATGATTTATGAAATTTGTTATAGATAAAGGCATCAAATGCACCTAGAAAATAGACCTCTAAATTGTCTTTTCAAGTGGGCAAGGAAGAAGACAATGAATAGTAACCAAACAATATATCATCTAGTTACCTAAGTGGACAAGATGACACGTTGTTTAATCCTATCTTTTTTTCTTTGTTCCTCTCCAAAATGATGTCGTTTTGGGCTAGGATTTTGCCCAATGTTCATTTTGGTCCTTTTAATGTTTAATTACACCTTATATTAACAAAAAAAATTAAAATTTATGTAGTTTCACCCCTATCAAAAATCAATGGCAAGTCCAAAATTGCGTGCCTTTTTCAATTTGGTCTTTGGAATTGAATTTATGCAATTTGATCCTCTATAGGCCCTTAAACTTTGATTTGTTTTTTTATTTTTACCTTTGATTTTGACCAATTGAATGCCTATAGTTCGGTGCATCTTACAAAATGGTCATTGCTTACAAATTTCTTCAATTTCCCTCTTAATTGACCCCAAAACATTGATTTTCTTGCAATTTTGCATCTAACTTTAACCAATTTACTTGATAAGATTAGATTTCAATCTTCTCACTTAGGACTAACTTTAACCAATTAACTTGGTAAGATCTTCTCACTTAAGATTAAATTAGATTCCCAAAGTTATTTTTTCACAAACTAAGTCCATAATAAAATTAATTTGAATCAATTAAAGCATAATTAAGTCCCTGCACTTAATTAAATCCTTCAACCGGATCCTAAATTAATTCCTAAACATAATTAATCTATAATTTGGCCCATGATTAAATCAAATTGGCCTATTAAAATCTAATGATGCTCCTAGACTTAATTTTTATGCATATTTGTCTGATAATCATTTATTTTGATCTTGGATCTGTATTGTTTCTTCGTATTTAGAATAACAGGGTTATAATGGAGCTCTCAAATCCATCCAAAATTTCCAAATTAATTTTTCCACCACATCAACCTTTTTTGATTTTTTTTTTGTTTTTTTTTTTTTTTTTTTTTAGAAATAACCTAGAAATGAGTTATAACATAATCCTTTTGGAATATGTAGGCGAATAGTTGTCACATAAATCTCCCAAAGCATCAAGAAATTCTTGTATTGATTGAAATCCATATTACTCAAGGAAACAATGTTTCTTTAGTTTTCATATATTTATGGTAAATTTTAGTCATAACTTTAAACACATTGTTCTCTCTTGTCCGGATGAGTTAGCAAGCCTACCATATATCACTAAAAAGGTACTAATACATATTTTCCTACCTAAATATAATGTTAGCAAAATTCCTTTTGTAGATAAAGATACAATCCAAATAGTATATAAAGGTCTTGAAAGACTAATTTAAAATATTTGTTTTATAACCTTGACTCTCTAAAATACTCATTTCTTGAACTTAGATTAACTTGAGATTTAATTCTAATATAAAATATAGAAGGTCTAGAAACTCTTATAAAAATGTCAACATGATTAATTAGTCTAGTTGAAAGTCATACTTGATAGCATAAAATTGGACATATAAAATTTTTACACCAAAATCTGAATATGACATAAAATATAGAAGGTCTAGAAACTCTTATAAAAATGTCAACATGATTAATTAGTCTAGTTGAAAGTCATACTTGATAGCATAAAATTGGACAATAAAAATTTTTACATCAAAATCTGAATATGACATAGCTTGGATCATATCACCATTTCTTTGAGAGAATTTCTGAATCTTGTAAGAAACTCATGAAATTGAAAGTTGTTCAGAGCCAAAATAAACTTAAACACAAAAGATTAAAAAAAAAGGTTAGGAATAGAACAATAGAAGAACTATTGTCTTGGTTTACACCAAAGACTAAATAGTCTAAGACATTATCTTCACTAATTAGCCGAATAAGTCGGATAATACTTCATTAAGAGAGATTCAAAGTAAAAAAACTACATGTCTTGATATAGTGATCGTCCTATTCATTGTCTCTCTACAATTTCCTACAGCTTCATTTATTGGTAAGACACTTTTTATCTATGTGGAGGATTATTGAAAACATAGTTTGGACATGGTATTTATAGTCTAGAATTATTTTGGATGAATGTAAAATTGCTTGATAATTTTCTATATATCTTGTAAGATCTATTGATTCATAAATTGTTAGGAATTAATTCTTATTCATTAATTTATTTTAAGTCTTTTCATATTGATTGATTTTGAAAGTTCAATGAATTATTTTAAATTAATTGTAATTAATTTAATTCCAAGGGATCTTCTAAGAAAATTTATTTTGAAGATTTGATGAATTATTATAAATTAGTTATTCATCTCTATCCTCGTGTATTAATAGAGGTATAAGGACTTTATTATATGAAGTTGGAAAGAAATAGAAAATAGTAAAATAATTAGAGAATTATTGTTAATTTTTTTTCTTCCCTCTTTTCTCTTACACACTTCTTTCTCTAGCTTTATAGTTAACAAGTATCACCGTGTAAATCTCCAGTCTTACAAAATTAAATATCTTAATTTGAATTCATCTCTTGATTTTATTTTTTTTAATTATTGTTAATGATTTTCTTTTCAATCCTATTTATTTCTATTGTAACAATAAGAAGAATCCATAGACATTATTTATGTTTTGCTATTGTAAAAAATAAAGTTTGGTTAAGTTTTCTAGTTAATAGATCCTGATTGGATTTGAATCCTATGAAGTCTTGTTAATGAAATCTTTGATAGGCAATTATTACGTTCAGAGATTATTCAAAAAGTAATCAAACAATGCACTTCACAATTCACATAAAATGCACTTGAAAAAAAAAAAAAATATATATATATATATATATATATATATATAGGTGCGCAGTGCCTGCACGCAAGTGCCCGCCCTAGATTCCAAGAGAGTTTATGAGCCTCACGATATTGTAGATAGGGATTTAATATTCTTGCATCTAAACATTGATTCCAAGGACAAATATAACAGCCACGGGCAGCAAACAAAATTAGGACTACTCGAGAAGTATTTGTTTCAAGGAGTAGCTGGGGCAGAATTGTAAGAGCAACATGGAAGATATCAAGGGCTTAGTTCGGCCCAAATTGATTCCCTAGAACCTAGACTTCTCTTGGAATCTGAAACATGTTTTTCGAGTCTAAAATGTTTCCCATGGCTGCATGTGGTCGCAGGACCATTCTAAAACTTCTCTTTTTCCCCCCTTTGTTTCGAGAAGAGTCTGGCATACTACCAGTTAAGCACGGGCTACCCACTTGATGTCAAAACAAAAGAGATTCTTCAGCGATCTCACGCGGAATATTTTGGTCAACGTGAGTGGTGCCCCTTGCAAGTTAGGAAGCAGCAGCTATTAGAGTTCCGCGCAGAGCTTCGTAAAAAAGGATGGTCCAAAGTAACTAGAACATCTTCTGCGTATCATTGTTTGAATGAAAGTGGTTATGCAATTCATTTAATTTTATGGGATATAAAATATGATTAAGAGATAATTATTACAGTAAAAAAGAATTTGTACATGGGTAGTATAATACACCACATACAATTAGCAACAAATTATATATATATATATATATGTTATATATATATATATATATAAAATATGATTAAGAGATAATTATTACTGTAAAAAAGAATTTGTACATGGGTAGTATAATACACCACATACAATTAGCAACAAATATATATATATATATATATATATATATATATATATATATATGTTGGATGTGAGGAAATCTTATTCCGGGAAAACACATTTTAATAAATGTTATATAAGATATTGGAAAGAAGACAATAACAAAGCATGTGTAATATCATTGTTATTGACATTTGACTATTTGAAGGAAGCAAGACAATTCAAGGGAACAAATCATCAATAACTCAAACTCAAATCAATGCATTGCAATTTTATCAAGTTCTCAGGATCTTTCAAACCTTAAATTGATAGGCGATAACTTGAAGGTTATAATTAAATAGACTTGAATTTTTCTTGGTAATAAGTAGCCTTGTAATTTTAATTTCTTAAACAAAAAAAAAAATTATTATCTAGCAGTTCTAATTCGTGGTTGTAATCATAATCTTATGAATGCAAGTAATTTTTCTCTAAGTTATTAAGTGCACTTTACATTTAAGTTATTTGATTGCTTTTTCAGTTGAACAATTATATTCATACTTGTTCAACTCTATAATTTTTGGAATTACATGAATAAGTCTACAACTAAATCTAGAGTTAATGGTTAGTTAACTCAGAATTCTAGAGTTCAAGTTAGTTAGCTTGAAACTTAAATTTTAAATTGCAAAGTCCTTTTAGTTGAAGCACACATAAAAGAGTCTACATCAAACAATTATTGACCATAATTTAAAATTATGTGACAAAGAAATAAAAATTACTAGGAAGTTAAAAAGAGAGATGGTATAGTTAATTTTCTTATTGGAATATTGCATGAAATACCATTTTTTTCAAGAAAAAAAATTAAAAAATAAAGAGGAAAGAGACACAAACACATATATGTAAATTTCATTGGACTAGAGATATGAATGTCTTAAGTGAAGATTAGACAAAACTAATAGGATCATTGAGGAAATACACAAGGTTATAATAAACATTAGAGATAATTATTAAAATGGGATCACAATGATGAATGATAGGTTAACTCATACTATGATAAAGTTTAATGTGAGAGAATGATGAACTTATGAAAGGATTTAGTAGGAAACTTTAAGAGACTTGAAAGAATCTAGAATTGAATTCTAAAAACTACACAATTTTAATAAGGTTTCTTGTTAAGATATTAGAGGATGCCACTTTTAAGTTGGGCATAAAATAAGTGGTGAGAATGACAAAATAATATCAAATTTTAACCATGTGATATCCAAACAGTTAAACAATTATTAAAATATTCAAACAAATATAAATGAAAGTGAAAAAATATATTAATATAAAGGAGGTTAGGGTCAAATAACTAAATCCTAAGGCAAATGAAAAAGAACTGGTTTGGCTAAAACAATTTAATTTAAAAAACAATTTCTCACTAAAACCTAAAATAAATTTGGAAATAGTTGTGGAAGAAGTTGAAAGTGATTCAAGATCAAGAATTATGAATTATGAGCAAAAAAACATAGATGATAAAATGATGAGTTCACCCCTCCAAAAAGAGTTGATCTATAATATATTTTAGGGATAGTTAAATAAGCTTATGGTATAGGGAATTTATAGAGTAATTTAGAGGAAACTATATCCATACTATATAAATAGAATGCACCCTTACCCCCACTAATTTTAGGTTCTCAAACTTCATGTTATTCAATGGTCAAATATCAATATTTGGTAGTATGATTGAGATTATTTTTTAAAGTGTTTTTTGTTCAGAAGTGTATTAAAATAATATATATATATATATATATACATATATTTATTTTTAAAAATCATTTTTGACATTAACATATAAAAATAATATAAAAACATCAAAAAATTTTAATTTAAAATAAAAAATAAAAATATATATTTTTAATTTTTTTAAATATTTTTAAAATGATGTACCAAATACCTTATTTGTGTTAGCTCACAATATCTAGCTTGCTACATTAAAAGACTTGGAAACTTAATAGAATCTTACTATATTACCCTACGATATGAATGTTGAAGATCATTTGTTTTTAATTTTTTTTAACTTCATTTGTTTTTAATTTTTTTAATAATAGTTTGGGTTATTTTTTAAATAAATTTAATAGACTAGATCATATTATTTTTTTTACAATTTAATTTTAAATTTAAGATAAATAAAAAGTTAGATGAAAGATTTTAAAGTTGAGTTGTTAGATATTTCTAATAACAAAATTAAATAATCCTTTGTAACTTGTATTTTTTTATAATAAGTTTCTCTTAATTCAATTAACAAATATTATAAACCAGTAATCTAATATAATAAGTTTCTTTGTAAAAAACATTATTTTTTATTAAAAATATATAGAAAGAATATATATATATTTTAATATTAATATATTAAAATTAAAAATTTTTTTAATTTAGTAGTTTTTTCAATAACAAAATAGTTTAAAAAGTATATATTTTTTAAGAACGGCCAAAATAAACACACCTAAGGGCATCTCTAGCGGGCATGTCATATTGAAGAGACAAAAATAAAAAAATGATATTTTAGCAATTTTCAGTTCTTTTAGGCACTCCAGCGGGAGTGCCAAAAGGAGAGGTAAAAATACCTCCCCCTTCCCGAGCTGCTACAAATAGCAGCTCGGGACATGCTGCTAAAAAAGGTGGCCCCACCTTGGGGCCACCTTTTATATATATTATAATATATATATATATATATATATAAAATGTAATATATATATATATTAGAAAATAATATAATTATATCAAAAATATTTATTTTTATTTACAAATACCTTAACAAGAGAGTAAAAATTTATATATAAAATTAATAATTATAGTGTTTGAGGGTTTTTTAAAAATAATTATTTAATTATATAACTTACTCCTATTAATCGTATAATCAATGTAATATATATATTAGAAAATAATATAATTATATCAAAAATATTTATTTTTATTTACAAATACCTTAACAAGAAATATATAAAATTAATAATTATATTGTTGGAGGGTTTTTTAAAATCAATTATTTAATTATATAATTTACTCTTATTAATTGTATAATTAATTGCATGATTAAACTACATACAAAATAATTGCATTATATTTAAAATAATATAAAAATAAATGGCTCTCCAAAATGACTTTTACCACTAGAGCACACATCAACAAAAATGCTATTTTTACACTATTCAAAGTGTCATTTTAGAGATTTACCTCTCCAAAATGGCACTCCCCACTGGAGATGCTCTAAGCCTTGACCAAGACAGTAACAGCGCAACCTTAACACTGTTTTATTTTTTTCCCTATTTTTTGTTTCCTTACATAAATTAGGGAAAAAAAAAAAAACTCGAGGCACAAGAAGACCTAGAGCGTAGCAGCGAGGCCTTCTCTTGTATAGCGACGTTGCCCTAAATATACTCCCTAAAAAACGTCGTGCACCTAGCGAAGAATATCGATTTTATGGGGAGCCACCAGAAGGGAGAGCGTGGAGGCAGCAGCAATGGAAGCGGAGGAGGAGCTATGGTGGTGGACAAGGGTGTCGATTTCGCACAATATTTCTGCACCTACGCCTTTCTTTATCACCAGAAAGAAATGCTCTCTGATAGAGTCCGTATGGACGCTTACTTCAACGCTATTTTCGAGAACAAGCACCATTTCAAGGGAAAGGTACCTTCTTTATTTCTCTGTTTCCCCCCCTCTATGAATGTTATTTTCAAGCATATTTTGTATGCAAGTAACTTCTGTAACTTCAGCTAAATATTTTGTTCAGAACTCGTGGGTTTTAATACATTTGGGAGTGGTGATTCTTAAATGTTTAGAAGAAGAGAATAATAACTAAAACTACGTTTGAGTCTAAATCACTGAGTTGTTGTATGTTACTTTCTTTTCAGAGCTTCTAAGATTAGGCGGACTTCAAGTCTAAATCAATAATAAAAAGTTGCCACATTTTTTTAATTCTTTTTCTCGAAGCATAATCTCAATTTAAATGGAGAACCTTTTCGTATAGACGGTGCTGGATGTGGGAGCAGGGAGTGGCATTCTTGCAATGTGGTCAGCACAAGCAGGTGCTCGAAAGGTTTATGCAGTTGAGGCTACTAAGATGTCAGGACATGCGCAGACTCTAGTCAAAGCGAATAATCTTCAAGATGTAGTTGAAGTACTTGAGGGTTCCATGGAGGATGTCATCCTGCCGGAGAAAGGTTTGCAACTTGTTTCCTGATTTTAGTTGCTTTTTTTGCCTTTACTGGTTCAAGTGCAAACTTTCTTTTGTAGGTTAAGGTGTTTGTTTTGTTGATTTTTACTTGGATGTTGGCAGTTGATGTAATTATCTCAGAGTGGATGGGGTACTTCCTTCTTCGTGAATCCATGTTTGATTCAGTGATATGTGCTCGTGACCGTTGGTTGAAGCCCGATGGAGTCATGTAAGCAATTCACATTACCTCATTATATTGTTTGATTGCATTAGATTTTCATTTTACTCACTATTCTCCTTCTAGTTGCTGCTAGTTTGGCTGCTCCTCTTGTGCCTTTCCTCTTTGCAAATGCTTTAATTGGTTTATGTGTTGACTATTGTCACTTTGAGCCCCATTTTTTGTCTAAAAATTATGACCACACATCTAATTCTTTCAATTTTGCAGGTATCCAAGTCATGCTCGCATGTGGATGGCACCAATCAGGTCAGGATTGGGAGATCAAAAAAAGAGTGATTATGATGGAGCGATGAATGATTGGGATGCTTTTATGGAAGAAACTAAAGAATACTATGGTGTTGATATGAGTGCTTTAAAAAAGCCTTTCTCAGAGGAGCAAATGAAATATTATCTCCAGGTTAGTTCTGGATTTTAGTCATGTATCGTGTTAGTATTTTTGAATTTATTGATAACAACCTGCCTGCTCTTTCTTTTTCTTTTGTCTTAATGTCATTGCTGGTTTCCTTGTACTAAAAAAACAGCTACTCCCAAGGATATATTCAGGCTGCACAATCTTTTTATATAATTTGGATAGCAATGTGTGTAATGAAATTTATAATTCAACATGGAGCATGTGAGAATCATCTATTGAACACTGAATCATGAGAGTCACATCTTACTATGAATGCTTAAATTATTGTGTATTCGGGTATATTTCATCTGAGCTGTCAATTGTACAAGAAAAAGAGAAGGCTATCTAGTTCTTTGGTCTCCATTATGTATGAACAATAGCCATTTTTGTTCACCATTCTCTGCAGTTTTAAAGAACATATAAAGTAACTTCTGCAGACATCATTGTGGCAAAACCTTCATCCACATCAACTCATTGGGACAGCTGCCATTATAAAGGAGATTGATTGTTTAACTGCCACGGTGAATGACATTCTCAAAGTCAAGTCAGACTTCCTATCGTCAATCACTTTTGAAAACACAAGGCTCTGTGGATTTGGTGGATGGTTCGATGTCCATTTTCGAGTAAGTAGATTATCGCTATCCTTTTTTAGCCTTTCATTCCAGTTCTCTACAGTGTTATACACTTCTTTTCCAAATTTTCCATGTAACTATTTTTTTGATATTGGATCGCTAGGGAAGCAAGGTTAATCCTGCTCAGCGGGAGATTGAGTTGACAACAGCTCCTAGCGTAGATAATGGCACACATTGGGGTCAGCAGGTCTGTATCACTAAACACATCATGATATTGTGCAATCCAGTAGAAATATAAAGGGCTTGTTCAGAAAGGAAAAATGTAATTCATTTTACATCTCCAATTTTATATTCCCTTTCCAGTTTTCATTGGAAAATCAGAAACATGTTCAAATTACCTGTTTTGTATCTTCAACACGGACAATATTGAAATCAGTTGAAACTTTAAGGATCAAACTGCAAATATGCCATCTTCAACTTCCATCAGCTTGCGCTAACCATGTACCTTACTGAAAATCTCTTGGGTCATCTTGGCCCCACTTGGTAACCCAAAATTGACCTCCATTTTCATCATGGTTTCATTAATATTTCATACAATAAAATTAATAAAATGTGAATCATATCTGCATCTATAAAACCCAATCTATCTCATGCTAGGAAACTCAACTTCAAAAGATAGAAGAATCTTAAACATACAGAAAATGTGTCAGAAGTTTGTTTTTAATCTAAGATCAACAAACCCATTTCAAATTGTTCCCGCATACACCACTCAAAAAACAAACCTTTTTTCCTCCAAACTCAAATACCAACATGCATAAAATGTCAGAAGTTTTTATGTGTTTCTTAGTGGTTAATGTGGTGCTTTAAAATCATACGGAGAAGAAAAATGAATGCTAGAAGTTACGAGCTTCAAACTAATTTGAGTTTCTTTATCTTTGTGGAGCTTTTCTGAAGAGTGCTGAGACTTGGATGTCTTCCCTATTCATTGTGATGTTGTTGTGCTAATCATTTTGGTGATCTAGCAACAAGTTACTTCCTTAGTTGCATTATCATTCTAATTTTTTGTTGGTGCTTATGGTCAGGTTTTCCTCTTGCATCCTCCAGTACATGTCATTGAAGGGGATGTTATAAGTGTTTCCTTCACCATGGATCGTTCAAAGGAAAATCACAGATTAATGGAGGTTGAGCTTGGCTGTGAGATCAAACAGTCCTCTAGCAAACAGCCGCCTCCTTTCAGAAATAAGTACTACATAGAGTGAGGAAGGAAATAGCGGCGGCTACCATGGAAGTTTTAACATCATGAAAGTGGTATGTCTTATAGCCTTCCGAATTGTCTAAACTAATTGTACCAAGACCCAAAAGGCTCATATTGGTATAATTTGTTTAAATATGGTTTTGTGTGCTCTTATTACCCCTTCATTTTGATCCTTGTGTCGGAAAGGGTTGCAAGGAATTTAGCATATGCAAGAATTTTCTCACATTCATGCAACTAGAACTCTTGAGGTTGAGTTGGTGAAATATGTTTGGTGATCTTTTTAGTTTACTTGGAAGTTGCAAATCATTCTATTGTATTCCGAAACCGAACGAAACCATCTCAGAATAACAATGGATCAAAGTTGTAAAATCCGTTCCAGGCGCTGTTCCGGTTTTTTGATTGGAAAGGAACGTTCCGGTTTCGGTGCATTCCGGCGTGCCGTTCCAGTTTTGTACTGTTCATATTTAATTAATTATATATATGAAAAAAATAAAATATTAATTTAACAAGTATAATTTAAATTCAAGATAAATGAACTTTAAATTATACAATACAAACATAATCTCAAAATTAGAAACATCTCTAAAATTCCAAAATATTATGATCTTGTTGTGGAACATAAGAAAAGTCATCAGCAAGACATTCCAATAGTTGGTCATTTCCACCAAGCTTATTCTCCTCATTTACACACGGCTCTTCATCATCTAAATTTAAAGTAGAGAAAGGTGCTTTGATACTCTCCCAACTTATGTCCTCTCCATCAAGAAGATTGGGTTCTTCACAAATCCATTCATTCAAAAGATCAATGTTATCAAGGCTAATGGGATCTAAAGCATCTCTTGTTCTGCTCAAATTCCTACAAAGAATAAACACGAAAGAAATTAAAAAATTAATAGCAACGTAATAGAAAATAATTATTAATATAATAATATTGATATTTTACCTCTGTTGAATCTTTAGATTATAGCGAACAAATACTAAATCATTTAATCTCTTGTGCTCAAGCCTATTTCGTTTTTTGGAATGGATGTATTCAAATACACTCCAATTTCTTTCGCACCCAGTTGCACTACAACATTGACTAAGAACTCGAATTGCAAATTTTTGAAGTTCTGGAGTATCATTGCCGAATTGCTCCCACCATGAAACTATATAAGAAAATTTGAATAAATCAAATATTATAGATAAAAAAAGACTTTATATTGTAGAAAATAAAAGTTATTACCTGGATTTAACTTTTCTCTTTGACAAATAGCTAGGGACATGCTACAATCACCTGCTTTCTTATACTCCTCAATTTGGGCACTAATGTTATCTTGAATATCACAATCAGGAACCAATCTAATAATTGTGCTAAGCAAACCTCGAGTTACCTCCTTTTGTTTTGAAAAAGAAGGCCTAAAAAATATTCCAGGATTAAGAAAACATCCTGCTGCATGTAATGGACTATGAAGTTGCTTATCCCATCTAGCATCAATTACCCGAATATATGGTCCATATTGAGACATTCTATTTTTCAACCTTGTTTTGATGGCTTCTTTTGCTTTATCCATTGCCTCATATAAATATCTCATTGATGGTTTTTCTTCACTGTCTGCTAACCTTAGAACTCGTACTAAAGGCTCGCTGACGTTGACTATATGTGCACATCTCGGCCAAAAGTCTTTATCTTCTAAAACTACAGCAACAATTTCCTTTCCAACCCGACTTTTACCATGACTTGATTCAACCCATTTTGTGCAAGTAAACATCTGTCGAAGCTCATTCTTAAACTTCAGTAAACATTGGAGGCTTAAGAAATGGGTAGCAAACCTTGTTATGCCAGGACGACATAAATCATTTCCATTTGTGAATTCTTTCCTCATCAAAGCTAAAACCCATGCATGATTATATATAAACTTAGTTATATTTCTTGCATTTTTAATGGTTGCATCAATCATTGGAAAATATCTTGGATCACAAATATTTTCTAGCATTAAATCAATGCAATGGGCAGCACAAGGAGACCAAAAAAAGGTGCCATACCTTTGCTGCAAAGCTTTCCCAGCAGCCTTAAATGAAGCCTCATTATCACTAACAAATTGGACAATATTTTCTTGTCCAACTTCTTTGACAACTTCATCAAACATCTCCAGCAATGTCTCTTTATCTTTTCGAAGTCCTGAAGTGTCAACAGACTTCAAGAATACGGTGCCTCTCGGAGAGTAAGCAAGGAAGTTGACAATTGGTGCATTCCTCCTATTTGACCACCCGTCATCCATAATTGAACATTCATAAAGTCTCCAATCAGCCTTGATACTTAAAATGTATTCATGGACATCATGGACTACATCTCTCAAAAGTGATCCTCTTAAATCATGATATGATGGTCCTTTAAAACCAGGTCCCATTGATGTTACGACATCTATCATTGACTGATAATAATATGACCTCGCACTGTTAAACGGTATATTAGCATCAAACCACCATGTTGCTATGGCTTTTCTTGCATCGTGTTCCATCTCTTTAGAAGCCATTGCACTTCTAATACTAGGTTGCGAACCTGGGGTAGTTCGTGGAGCAAATAAAGGCATCCTTCTTCTAGCTGTACTTGTTCCTTGCACTGTCAATCTTCTATTTGTTTGTGAACGTGTATCGCCCGAATGAGGATTTGCAACATCACCCTCTCCAACTTCTTCATCATTGGAAACTGATTGATAATTTCCAATATCATTTCTAACTCTTTTTCTTTTCTCTTTCTCCGTTGTCATGTCATCTAGCAGTTGTTTCATTTGCCATTTAACATCTGGAGGGACCTTTTTACAAGGTTCAACCTGACCTTTAATACCAGCAAGGTGATACTTCAAACGAGTAACACCACCACCATTGATCCGTTTGTTACAATGAATGCATATACTTGCATTCTTTGAACCAGCAACCACCTGTCCATGAGCCCATGCTGGATCATCTGATCTTGCTGGAGCTGAAGAAATGGAAGTCCCACCACTACATTCGTTTTCATCCATGTAATTTAATCTGTTGTAATTAATAGAAATTAATTACACAAGTTAGAAATTAATAGAAATTTCGGTTCAAGATAACATGTTGTCATATCCTCAAGGAAGAAAATTCATAATCAACGACAATCCAAGTACTATCATACATAAATGTGTTCTATACATAAATGCCCAGTTTTATAACATGTTATCCAAACAACCTCTCCTACTTTCTTTTTTCTTTTTTTAAAAACCATCAGTAACTAATCTTTTTACATCTCAAACAATTCCAAATCATGGATTGAGGCAATTAGCCTATTATAATGCAGCGCTCAACCAGCATTGTGTTTAAGGCAACAATAACATTGATAGGCTATGCCAAAAGAGCATCACCCAACATGCAATGACTAAGCATAGCAACATCAAACTTACTGCAAGTAAATTACCACAAGCTTTTGACAGAAACATCCTTTAATTCGTTCAGCAAGGTTTTCCTATCCACCCACAACAAACTTTACAACTACAGAATCAAGCAAGGTAGCCCTACCTTAGTGGTGATCAACTATTTTCAAATATATGAAACCACAACACAACAAAACTAAACTGTTTTTAAAATGAAGGATAGCAGAAAATATTGGCATCTAAATTTCCTACAAAATCATGAATGAGTCAGGCAATATAGCCATTGTTAAGCAAGTGATCGAATTTATAAACCCCTTGACCCAAAACTTAAGACAGAATGCACTAAATCAATCGCCAATTACCAAACAAAATCTAGCCAATATTCAAAACCACATTATCAAACCTAAAACTCGAAAGTGAACTAAAAGTTATCCTCCTAATAGGAAGGAGGAAATGATCAATGTCATGAAAAATCGACAAAAAAAAGGCCACCTCAGTTCTAATGCTGAACTGAATCGGTTCAGCATTAATAGAAATTAATAGAAATCTGTTGTCAAAACTAAAAACAAACCCAATAATTTTACACCCACAAAAATTGATCAAACAAAGCTAATAACAATCAATCAAACACAAACCCAGTTTCAACAATATCATTTATGCCCAGTTTCATGATTCATCATTTTCAATATCATAATAAATTCAAGGATTTGGGGACTGGAATGTGTACCTTTCACTTGAAGTTGCTGCCGTGAGATGATTTGGGGAAGAAGTGAACAACCATTGAATTGAAATTTGGGGAAGAAATGAAGATTTGGTGCTGCTGTGTGGATGAAGAAGAACAGGTTCGATGTGGAAGAAATTGAGAGTTTTTCAGGTGAGAGTTACAGATTAGGTGAGGGAACAGATTAGGGTTCGAAAACTTGAGATTTGAGTTGAGATTTGGGTTGATTTTTGAGGGATTACGGATGATTTGCGGTTGAAGAAATGAAATTGATTTGGGAATTATGGACGGGGGCTGTTTCTTCAGTGTATTTTGTAAGGGACATGAAATGACGTCGTTTTGATGAACCCGGAACGGTACGCCCGGAATCGAACCGAGGCGTTCTGGCCGGAATTTGCGGAACGACACGGAATTAAAACCGGCACAAAAACGACGCCGTTTTGTGCCGGTTTTATGCGTGGAACGGCACGTTCCGGCCGGAACGGAACGGCTTTGTCAACTATGCAATGGATAGGATTTCTGCTTGTCGTGCAGCTAATTTTCTGCCATATGAAGTCGGGAGATCAGTTAGATGGTTCAGAAGTGGTAATCATCCTAAAGTGCTATTCCATCTATCTTCTTTCTATAAACACGAAACCCTGCCAGTCACCTTTCCCTCGTCTTTATCCCTTTATCAGCCACCTTCCAACATGCATGGCCTGTTGAATGAAAGACTGGAGAAAAAAAAAACAACACAAACAACCTATAATTTTGTCATATCAAAGAAACAGAATCGAGCTCCTCATGGTGGTGTTCTTTAAATTTATTTCTTTCAAAATATATCGATGAAACAGAGAATTGCAGATGTTCAACAAGGGCACCGAGACAAAAAACAGAACAAGCAAACTCAAGTGAATGCAACCTTTAATTTTTTGTGTGCAACCCGCTAGCCATCATGAAGTCTAAAGCACTAAAATGAGACTAAATCTCTACTTTATTTTTATTTTTATTGGGATAGCCTGATAAATAAAATGAGACTAAATCTCTAAATTTACCCCTATATTTATAACAATTACTCATTTCTAGCCTTTTGTTCTTTATTTGGCCGATTAGCCATTATATTCTTTAGATTTATTCAATTATATTTGTTTTTCAATTTATTTAAATAACCCCCTTAGAAAATATATTACAGACAGGTAAATGTTATTAGTCGTAATTTATATATTTCAAAAATTAAATAAAACTGAAACATAAACAACTAATGCTAATACAAAGATATAACTAAACATATTAAGAAAAAACGAATAAAAGTAAATAACTGACAAAGACCTATAAATTTAGAAAAAATATATAAAAAAATTATAAAATAAAACATGAATATATAAATATTCAAAATACACAAAATGATATTTATATGTTTTTGTAAGTGAGTTATTATTGATCTATTATTTTCAACAGAGAGTGACCATTAAGTTACTCAATGTGTGTTATTTTCTTTCCATCTTCAAGCCTTTTTCCCCCCGTACCAAGTCTCGCCTGGAAACCTAAACAACAAAGTTGGAGGCGGCAGCCTCATCAATCTCCAGCCAGATATTTTGCAGGTTCAATCCACTGGTTCACTCAAAGTGGCCATGGCCGCCTGCGATTTCCTATAAAGTGTGATCACTAATACATTATGCATTTGGGCTACTTACACACAATTATATGGGCCAGAATCCGGCCCAATCATGCTTGATATAATCCGGGAACACCACCACCTGCCCCCCCTTCTTTTGTTCTCCAAGGCTCTTGAAGTTAGTCAACAGTCAGTCCACTTTACTCTTATTATTTTAAGAATGTTTTTTTTTTCATGGAAGGCTGAGTGAATGTGAGTGGTCGCTGAGAGACTCTCTATCTCTTCTTTATGCTGCTTAGAATCCAGTGCTGATTATCCTTGCCCTGTAAATTTGTTTCGTGTCTTGGTTGATTTTTGTCTCTGGCCTGGGGAGATTCTTAAAAGCCGTGTGTGTCTGCATATATTTGGCTTTGTAACTCTCTCTCTCTCTCTCCTGTCTCTTTTTCCAACATTCTACAATATTCTAACATGCTATATCATGTAACGCACCATAATCCCATTGATTACAAGGTATATATAATATTTAAGACCATAGATAATCATAACATAAATTCTTGTAAACCAAATTGTAGAGTATGGATTTGATTCTCAATCAATTGGGCAGTAGAGGCGGACTCTCTTTTTGCATGCAAGCCAGTCAATTTACTACTAAAATTAATAGTTTTACCACCGAAAGTACATGCTGGTATTTATACTCATTGTTTAGTTGGTAATTATCTTATCTATAGTTTTATAGATAAAGACTTTTCATCGGTAAGACTCTCGTGGGTAATTCATGTTATGTCGGCGAGTCCGTTGATATTATATAAAATATAATAAAAAAATAGTGATAAATAGTTCATATGATAATAAAATAAAATATATGTTAGGAAATTATGATGTTTAGTTGAATAAGAATATGGCAAATTTAAATGAGCAGTAGATTTCAATTTCTTTCCTTTGTTTAGGGTAGGTATCACAAGTGGCACAAACTTAGAAGAGGGTTAGCTTTAAATGGATTTGGTTGATTTCAACTTTCTTCACCTTCTTTGATCCTGAAGATAGGGGCCAAAATATGAAATATCAGAGACTTTATGCTTTTTTCCATCACCTCTAAATGAAGTTTATCTAAGATTAAGTTAATAACTTTTTACCTTAATAACTCCAGAGACTAGAAGAAGGATACAGGTCTACTAGTTAGGATAGAAATCTATCATTCAAAATTTCCATCAGAAGAGGCATATATATTCATGGAACAAAGCTTACACCAATTAGGCCCATATTTCTTTTTATGAAAATGACTTCATTCGCACTTGAGATCTTGGCCTAACGGGAGAAGGGACTTGTTCTTTTTCTCTGCGCCCGGGTTCGACTCTCTCTCTGCATGTTTGTCACCCCGCGGTGAGAGCGTTTAGTGGATCCGGGGATGAGTTGAGGTGCGCGTAAGCTGACCCGGACATCCCGGTTATAAAAAAAAGAGAAAATGACTCCATTATAATCCTAAAATATAGAAGCTACTAGTGTCCATAATATAGACATTATAATTTTATTACATTATAATAATACAATATAGAAGCCATACTAAGGTTATAAAAGTGTCCATAAGATAGAAGCTTACTGGTGCCAATAAAGTGAAGCTACTAGTGTCCAAAATAAAAAACTTTGGAATAACACCGAGAAAAATAGGTAGCAACCTAGAGCTTAACAAACCATGGCGGAAAATATCATTTACAATAGATATTAGAGAAAAGCATGATTTAGCTGGGTTAGATGTGCATCTAAAGAAAGATTCCCAATTAATTTGGGAGACGTGATTAGAAAAGTTTAAAATTATCTCCTTAATTGAAAGATGAGTTCATGTTTTATTTGAATCTACTTCAACAACTGGACCTAATATATATTGAGGTGGGATGTCCAAATTTATCATGCGTTGAAAATATATATATATATTTTTTAGGGCGGTACAATAGAGCAGGGGCAAAGTCTATGGTGAGAGTGATTATTTAATTTGCCTGGTTTAGGGTTTACTCTAGGTTAAGGTAGATAAAAGGTAGAGTAAAACAATAATAAGTGTGTGAGCGTGAAGATAGAAGAGAAAGAGTCATATGTATTTAAAATTCATATTTAAACTCATTTTGGAAAAAAAACAAAATGTCTAGTAATTCATGCATAGCAATAAGAACTGACTGTTGTAATGGATGTAATAACAAAGTCTCTACAGGGTGTGATGTGGTGATAAAAAAAATTAAAATTTACCTTGCAGGTTTTGGGTTTGAGTTAAGACTTGTTTATTTTGTAAAAATCTGGGATAGCCGAGATTTTACTCGCTTAATCCATATCCGTAAACAATGCCTAGAAAGGATGGAGTTTTCTCGAATCCAAAAAATAAATAACGGATGTGATGTAAAAATTTAGAACCTGATACCTATTTTACTGTCGATATCTATTTGAAGCATTGCATAAAATATTTAGCATGCACATGGCACTCGTCTCCCTCAAGAGACTCGTGTAGAAAACTACAGATATAACGTAGCAGACTCTTCTATCATTTCGAAACTGTTATCTTCCCAACATTATTCTCCAACAAACAGTATAGAAACAAGGATCTGGAGGGTGGCATGGCGATGTCACTGAAATTACCAGCATAGTACCATGGTGTCATTCTCATTCCTTGCTCAGTGAATGCTAACCTAGCTGCATTTCTTCTGTATTCCTTTCATAAAACATTTCTTTTATTAAAAATGTTTTTTTAATTCGAGATTTGATCAAGCTTCTCCATTAATTTTTTTCCCATGTGATGATGATGATGAAGAAGGCATACAATTTGAGTTGAGCATTTATGTGGCTCCACCAAATCCTCTTCCATTGTCTCATTCGCACCTCTTCCTGATTCATCGTCCCATGTGAGCTTGCCTCTCGTATAATATAGAGACATTTTCCCAATGTTTACGAGACTGCCACCCACCAAAATTGTCTCTCACGAACTTCAACTTTCATGGAAATTGATTACACGGCTCATTGGTTTTTTTGTTCTTCTTTTTCTAGGTTTAGGTTTTGTAGAGCTGTATACTTGATGCTCGTACTCAAAGAGCATGACGTGATGATAAAAAACTGAAAATCTATACGTTTAAAGCAACTAGAATTTTAATTACTCACCTCGACCAATAAAGTATATTTTTCAAAAGATGAGGTTTTATTGAATACAAAAAAAAAATACTTGATGCCTCATGTACGATCTATGCTTAATTTTATTTTTAGAGAAAAAAAATCTAAAAAACATCCATAGAAGGATGAACTCGGTGGGACATGGTAAGCAAAGAGATAAAAAAGAAGAAGCTCTTAATTTGAACACTTCACCGGAAAGGAACAGCCGAGAGTCCCTGAAAGTGAAACACGTTTTGAAAGGAAGAGTCCTTCGACGCAACAAAATTGCTCTCTCAGTTGTCGTTTTCTGAATCTTCTCTCTCCCTTGTCTCTCTCATTAATTAATTAATAATAATAATAATCCGACAGGCCTGGTCAGTAATGTTGGAGGAGCAGCTTCGTGCTTGAAGGCGATGGTGTGGTGTGGGATACCTTTCCTTCTTCCCAGTTGATTAATGGCATTCATTAATTTAAAAATACAAGAAAGTCGTCCTCTCTCCCCTTTCCACGAATCATGCTACCAAATGGGATGTGATTTTTTTTTTTTTTAATTTTCTGTCTCCGGCCGGAAGCTATCTTCCAGCTGGGATGTAAATTTTAGGATGCTAGGGATCAATAATGATTGAATCATTATAAAATCAGAGATACACTCTCGACTAACCCTAATCGTTATCTATTTATTTACAAAACTATTAACATCTCATTAGACTTGTTAGATAAGGAAGGGCATGCTTCATCATTAATTCGTCGAGTTCAAATCTTGGAGCCAATGTTAGAGGGTTTTTTTTTCTTTTTCTTTTCTGAATGAATTAAGCCCATACGAGGATATGCGTTTTTTAAATTCATTTAACGAAGAAACTCGGCATCGATTAATGGACAAGCCACCACGAAAACACTCCTTGCCGTAAAATAAAATAAAATAAAATAAAAGAAAACCATCACCAGGATGGAAATCATGTTAGTAGGTGATCTCCAAGTAATTATAAGGCTGGCAAGGATGAAGAGTGGAGTCTGAGAATTGGGTGTGGGAGGGAGAAGTTGCATGTTCATGGCCCATGGAAATTGCAAATCATGCAAGAGACAGCAATTGCATTAATTTGGTATGGAACAGCTTCGACACTTGCCCATCAATTAAGGGTGGAAGGAAGCCAGCTCGATACTCATGGCATGCGCACAAAACTAGGAGGCATGTGGGATCAAACTGTCTTCTTCTTCTTCTTCTATATATATATATATATATATATATATATATATATATATATATATAGTTTATAGGCTGGTTACGTTAGTGTATGACATCTAGTTAGTAAGTTTTTGTTTAATAAGTTTTTTTTTATTTGATGTGAGAAAGCCTCATTCTGAAAAACATATTTTGTAGGTCCAAGTTAGCGAGTAAAATCCTGATTGTCTCAGACTTATACAAGGAGTGTACATCCTGACTTGAACTTGAGACCTACCGTACAGATCATAAGCGCTCTGTCATCACGCCACGTCCCTTGGTGATTAGTTATTAAGTTGGTTAAACGCGATAATCACTTTGTTTATGTAAATACATTTTATTTATTAATAAAAGTTTATTTATTTTTAATATCTATTAAATATTCGTGTAATAAATCTTAAGTAAATATAAAGTCATTGTGACATGAATATTTTACATTTTTTTATATAAAATTGTTATATTAATTATGAGATTTATATTGCATTAAAACATTGTTTCTAAAATGTTTTGGTTAATGCTCTGTTAAGACTATATATTAATTAAACCTACTGAGACTGATACATATTCTATTTTTTTTTTATGAAAGGAAGCAATTGTTCTTGTAAACTGAAGTATTAGGAATACTTAAAACTAATTTATAAGTGTTTGTCAGATAACATGTATACTAAATTGATCTGTATAAAATTTTTATGAAAAGATCACTTGTGTCTATAAAAAAGCTCATGTGATGATTATATAAGTGATTCTAATACTTAAGATCACTAAGTTATGTTATATAAGAAGTATTATGTTTTGATCATGCTACAGTGGACTTGATCAAAGGTAAGAAATAAATAAATTTAGAGTATAATATGAACTATATAAAGATATTTAAGTAATAAAAAAAAAGATTCATCATGCTAGATGAATCATAAGAAAATATTTCTTTTGTTCTCAATATTCATGGCATGCGCAAAGTGGAATGATATTAGAAAAAAAAACTTTAAATTTGATTAAAAAATCAATGACTATAGTGTTGAGAATAAACATGATTTGATATAAACACACTTGATTATGAATAATATCTAACTAGTTATTATTATTATTAATTATATTTGGCCCACCTATTAGGGAAATCTAATGGATCACACACATAGTAATGAATGATAAAAAAATAAAAATAGAATGATTAATCATGTGCGACTCGACTTGATTGTAAGCAAGTTTTAGAAATTGAGGACAATTATAATTTATACAAGGAACTATAATTTTAGACCTAGTAACTTGATTGAATAAATTTATAAAATTATCTTGAAATAATATATATGATATTATTCAAGGGAAAATTAATATTTTGCCATTTATAAAGCTTTCACGTTTCTCTATATATAAAATATTATGACTCTTATTTTCTACACAAAAACTATGTAAGTTTCAGAATATATGAAAATACAAATGAAAAGAGTTAGCATTCAAAGCTATAATAACCCCCGTCTTTTAAAAGCGTTTAGGAGATTTCTTACTAATGGTCCGTGTAAATTATCGTTAGAGATCAAACACTTTGACGATTTGTGGTTTGCGACAATCTATTCTTAAAATAATTATTTAAAGCAAAAAAATAATGTGATATTAAGGTAATACTTATATACAAATTTAACAAAATAATAATATATATATATATATATATCTCCAAGCATCCTAAACGTATCCCCCAAGTATCCTAGGGTATCTCATGCATATTCAAGATTAAATTTATAATTTATTATATTCTTAGTCCATCTCCATGTATTTATGTACTAGCTATGGTTCAAATGGATGCCCCGCGTGCGTGTATTTATGTATTAGCTATGGTTTAAATGGATGATTTAGGAAGGAAGAATTTATTAAAAAAAAAGTTGGGTGCAAATCTCTTTTGCTATATTTGTTGCTAATTATTTTCATAAAAAACAAGTAAAATTCACGGTATAATTAACCTTTAATTTAACATATGCATTGCATATATATATTTTTAATTATTAGGTCAAAAAACATTGAAATTCAGAACTTTATTATCATCCAAACGGGTGTTTTCTTGATTCTATTAATTACTGTTTCACTTAATTCAGTAATCTCAGTTTATTTTTGTTCTTTTAATTTATTTTAATTGGATTTGATGTCTTGAGTTGGATTGTATGATACAAAATGGTTTGGAGAAAAAACACAATTTTTTTTTTGGGAGTGGATCCTCTCTGGAGAGTATGAGCTTGTTGTTCATATATTGTTGATTTTGATGTCAAATTTAACTAAATTTTTCTATTAACGTGGGTGTCTGGATCAACTTGCGTGTATCTCGATTAATCTCACGGGTTCTGAAGTTAATGACCATGTAAACCTCCAGTGATTATCATATTAGCAACCACATGACTCGAATCTGAGATCACAGGGGAGCAAACACCACCTTAATCTTAAACCCTTATTACTTGGACCACCCAATAGATGATTAAATTGTTGGGTATTTGTATTTTCTGAAGAGAAGGAGCATGCTGGCTCCAAACCCTCTTTCTTGTTTGCTGGTGTAAAGGCAGAACAGGACCAATCTGACGGATCCAAAGCCTCATCGTTGTCTGCTAAAGAGGAGTAGGATTCTCCATCCGAGGGTTCCGAATGCCTCTTCGAGGAGTAGAATTCTTCCAACTCTGCTTCGGTTTTCCTGGATGTATTGAAAAGTCTGGAACACATGTTTTTGGTGCACGTCATGGTAGGAGATTAAAAATGAAAAAATTAGGAAAAAAAATACTGCTAAGATTTTTAACCATTGTTTTTGCTCACTTGAGTTGATAAAAGAAATATCTTAAATTACGTGGAGAGATATATGAGAGGCTAAGTAAAATGAAAAATTATTTTTAAGAATTTATGGTGGTGAGAAAATTATATACTTTTCATCTTCCATACACACATTAAAGGTACTGGCTACCAAATATATTCTAAAACAATTAAAACAAACAAATTTAATCATATCGGCTAAGTCAATAAAATTTATTAATTATTAAAACAACTGTCATTAATTATAAAATTTATTAATTATTAAAACAACTGTCATTAGTTATAATATTACATCAAGATTTTAGCATTCCCTTACATTATTTAATGTTATTCATAGGTATAATGAATAAAATAAAAGTGAACAATTAATGTTGTGTAATAGATATTAGGTACCTTTGGAGTTTAAAACTACACTTAGTGCTCACAAGTCTTAACTCGAAGAACCGTGGTAACTAAATGTTATGAACTAAGTTGATAAAAATCTAATTTATACATTATTAGGCCATGTAATGGAACATAGAAGTTCAATTATTTTGTATATTTTTCAAGTTGGTTAAAATCTAATCATCAAATTTACCTTGGTCAGACTATTAAATACATTATTGAAAATATTAATCGATCAAACTGACACTTTTAATTGATTCTTTGACGTTGTAGGCTATGTAATGGAACAGTCCACATCCAATATTATTGTATTTTTATACATGTATATGGAAAAGGGGTTTCAAACTTTAATATGATATAATCTAATAATATAAAGTCTACTTGTGATTGGTGTTTGTTAATTAGCAGCCACTTGCATGGGATTTTTTCCACTAGTTAGGTTAAGAGGTTCAAGGACAATAATCAGCACAATTGTAGTCCCCGAGCGGCGTGACGTGATGATAAAGAACTTAAAATCTGCACAGCATGTCTTGAGTTCGAGTCAAGACGTGTATCTTTTATAAAAACCTGGGATAACTGCGGTTTTACTCGCTCACCTGGGTCCATAAAGTGCGCTTTCCAGGGAGTGAAGTTTCCTTGAATCCAAAAATAAAGAAATAATAAAAAAGTTTACTTTGCTTAGTTTTCTAGTAGGTTTAAGCAGGTTTGTTATAATTTTTTGCACACCTAATTTGATATATTTATTAACCATCTCAAAGCTTTATCTTTAATGTGTATTATAATTGTATATGTTTGTAGGCTTGCAGTTATAATTGCTATTGTGCACCCTATATATTTAACGTACTATAATATAGAAGTTGCAACTATTTTTATTTTCATCTTGAGCATGTTTTAGTTCACTAAATAAATTATAAAATCATATGATATAATTTGTAGTATTTTGTTATAAAAAATAAAGAGTCATTATAAATGGTATATAGTTTTTCATATCTTTTTTTTATTGTTATTATTAGATCATTTATATTTTTAATATTGGTCACTAGTTATGGATATTTATGATTTCATAAAAGCAACACGACTCTCCATGGTAATAAACATGCTCTCAAGAAACATTAAAATAAAGCAAACTATATATATACATCTCTTAGAAAAAAAAACAAATCATAAATAGAAATTAAATTATTGCATCTAGGATCCCACATATATCCCAAATAATATTCAAATATCACGGGACTTTTAAAATCATAGCACAGTTAAAGAAGCATGCATGGCAGCTTTCAAAAGATCATAATCTAGCTGATTGAATATATACAAGAGACTTGGATATCATCGCAGCACGTTTTGGTTTCGATTTAATAATGTTATTATGACATGATACATTCATACATAATATTGATATGGTACGGTAATTGAAGATTATGATCAAATTAAATTGACAAATGATGGTAGGATCAATAAAATCAGACCACCCTGTAAGGTGAGGACACCAGGAATAGTATAAGATGGAGATGTGGTGTCGACCCCGTCCATGATTAAAGCCATACCAAGCTCAAATGGAGAAATAAATAAATTAAGGACATAGCTTTTGTTCTCACTAAGATAAAAGATATAGGGGTCCTTCTCCTTAAAAATGTTGATTTTGTCGTCTTATGAGGTGGGGAGAGACAATATGCTTTATTTATGTGGGAGGCATTTGTCGAAATGAAATGAAATGAAAAGAGACTCCTAAACACTAAGATTAGGACATGGATTGCAATTTATGAGGATAAAGTGTACTTTGGATTGCTGTACGAAACCCTATTCTGAAAGCCAGGAGGGAACTAAGATACATATATACCACATTAACGATAATACTAATCAAGTAATTATTTTTTCACCTATTTTTCTACATATAATAATATCATTAACCCTAACTCAACGGATCGAATCTAAAATATCTCAAAAGCTTATAATTTCGAATTAAACTCTGTAAAAACTGCTCTGAAATGACCGTTTGACTTGTAGATAAAAATATAGTTTGATTTTTTTTTTCTTTTTCAAGAAGGTACTAACCTCTTAAAACATATTGAAATGACGATGCATCAGATCAACATGTATTAATCGATGTTAACTTGTCAAACCCATAACCTGTATCATATGAACTCTATTAAGTTTAATATCTTTGATTTTTAAAAACAACATATATTATTTTTATTTTTCTATGTGATGAGAAACAAATGCTTGAGAAATCGAGTAACAATTCAATATAAAAAAACAATGATAACCTCGTGAAATCTAATTCTCAATGACTATAAAACCGGACATTATTTTTCCAAGAACACAATAGCTTTATATATAAAACTTTATTAAATAAAAAAACTCAATATGAAAATGAAAAAAACAGATAAATATTGGAGGAGGGTAACATTGATTTCCCCTCCTGAATTACTTAATGAGCAGCATGGCCCCTAGTAACACGGCATTCCAGATAAACATCATGACAAGGAAGAATAAACAGTTTGTGATATTTATATATATAGAGAGAGAGAGAGAGAGAGCATTGATGTGGTGATTTGGAAGAAGAGAGATGAATGATGAATAGAATATTGGGTCCAAAAGGTAAGTGTGGGATAAACGATCACATGGTTCAGGGCATGCTTTGATTCCTTTAACAAAAGCAGAAGAAATCACACACCAAAATAGAAGATCCCCCAAACCACATGCTTCCGGGGGACCATCACCGCGCTTGATCAGAGTTAACCTCAACTCCGTTAGAAGATCCCAAAAAAACAATTCAAAAAGGAGAAGAAGCTCGTTTGCATGCTGGATCTCACACTCCCTCACCTTCATTTCTTCTTAAACAACATTTCATGCCTTGAGTGCTGCGACTGTCCTTTGCTTTAGATCTTTGTAGTAACACTATATATATTTTCCCCAATAATAATAATAATAATAATAATAATATTCTGCTACACTAACTTATAAACCCTCCAATTTAGATGCCCCCCTTGTTCTTTCTTCGAAAAAAAATAAAAAATAAACAATAAAGGAGTCCCCCCTCCCCACCTTGGAAACGGAAAGGAAACTTCCCCATGGTATTAATTCTAGAAAAACTCATTGGATCTATTTAATTAAAGAATGTTTGGACACCAAGAGGGATTATACTTCTTCTCTGGGATACTATACTCATTTTAAATGCTATTTGCCATGGGAATCGAGGACAGCCTAAATCCAGCAAATCACTCAGTTCACACTAATTCCAGATTAATGATATTTTTGCATGTCTTTTGCCGTGTGTGTGTGGGGGTGTGTGTCTCTCTCTCTCTCTCTATGTATATATATATATATATATATATATATATATATATATATATATATATATATGCTATAGCATATAATTAAGTAATTATTTTGCACCTAATTATATGGTAATTGAATATATATTATATAATAATCTAAAAGAGCTCAGTGTTTCACTGTAGATTCAGACTCAATTGCACTATGGAGTGGACATTTTTCGTCCGTGCGTCGCGCGAGTTCGTCCATCTTTTTTTTTCCTCTGATAACAGTATTTTAACAATTTTAACCCCAGTAATAAGACAAAACAACGGTTCTGACTGAGGGTTACGCCTATAATTGCACGCGTACGGACCGGTCCGGTTCGGTCCGGTCCGCCGCAACCTTTTTTTTTTAATATTATTTAAAATGTCTAAATACGGTTATAGCCCCTAATAAGACAAAATTGGTGACTTAACCCCAGGGGTGTACCGGTAATTGACCATTATTATTTATTTATTATTCAAAATACTGTCGGCGCGTGCGATCCACGCGACCGACAGTATTCCCCCTCACGCCCCTTTCAAGTGGCGCGTGAAGGCTGATATGGTGGCCGGAAATGGGCTACCGGCGTCTAATCCGGTGCGCCTCCGCTTGGTCTTCCTCCCGGTGCGGCGCGTTTCGGCACACGGTGGACAGGGACGCGGCGGTGGCCGGTTAAATCCGGTTTCACCCTTTCTCTCTCTCCTGCACGTAAAAGTGCAGAAGAGCCCCCCGATTTTGGTAGCTTTTCACTTCAGTCCCTTTACTTTTAATTGTGTCTATGGTCCTGATTTCTGTTATATAAGTTTTGATTTTATTCGATTAGGTCCTTCGATTGCAATTAATTAAATGTTAATGTTTCACTTCAGTCCTCCTTCTTTTAATTTTCGGATTGGGTTGAAAAGGCTTAATATATTCGATACAGAAGTTTCAATTTTTGCAACTTTGTCCTTTAATTGAAAATGTTAATAAATATGATTTTCATTTGAGTCCTTAAACTTTTAATTTTTGATTTTAATCCCTTTATATTTGATTTTCATTTCAGCCCTTATACTTTTATTTTTTAAAATTTCTAAAATAACCCCTACTTTTGTCCATGTATATATAAGTGTGTTTAATACAACAACAACAACAACAACAACAATAATAATAATAATAATAATAATAATAGTAATAATAATAATAATAATAATAATAATAATAATAATAATTTAATTATTTGTCTTACTTACTATTTTGATAATGTTTTTTAGTTTTTTTTCTTCGGATAATTTGATATTTTTTATTGTTTTGGTAGTAATAGCAATGACAATTTTTATTTTTATTTAATTTTTTTGTTTTATCTTTTGTTAAAGTTTCTAGCATGTTTTTTAGTCATAATAATAGTCTTTAATTTATTTTTGTTTCTTTCATTATTAACATAATAATAATAATAATAATAATAATAATAATAATAATAATAATAATAATAATAATAATAATTTCATTGTTTCTCTTGCTTACTCTTTTGTTAATGTTTTTGAGTGTGTTTTTTCAGGATAATTTGATAATTTTTATTGTTTTGATCGTAAGAGAAATGATAATTTTAGATTTTAAGACTTTGATTTTGCTATTGTTATAGTAGGGTGTGTTGAACTATTTTATTATATTAAATTTCACATACATAAATATTATATTTTAATTTTGATCCAGCAAATCCTATAAAAATTGTTTGCTCAGCCCGCAACGTAGAACATATATTTTTTAAAATTTTAAAATTAAATGATTTTTTCCAGCTAATAATTTTTATTTTTGTTTTATCATCTATTATATTTTTTTTATTTACTCTGTCTTTTAGTTTTTTATTGGTTTTTTTTTTATATTTTCAAGTTAGATTATTTTTTTTGCCTGATAATTTTGATTTTATTTTTTTTGTTTCACCTTTTGTTAAAGTTATTACAATTTTTTTTGTCTTTTATTTATTTCTGGTTTTTTATTCATTATTAACACAATAATAATAATAATAATAATAATAATAATAATAATAATAATAATAATAATAAAAAATATATTTAATAAAAAAGAGTTTTTGTTCTTACTTGCTTTTTTTTCTCTCGAGGTATTTTGATAATTGTTATTGTTTTAACAATAAGAGTGATGATAATTTTAGAAGTTAACACTTCGATGTTACTGTTGTTATAATAGGGTATTTTGATTTATTTCATTATATCAAACTTTACATATAAAAATATTATATTTTAATTTGAACAGTTGTCAAAATTATTTACTCCGCCCGCAACGAAGTGCGGGCCATCAAACTAGTATATATATATAGCAGGTTGTAGGGCTGCTTGAGTGATCAATGCCAGGGTTATTGATCCCGTCCTGTTCCGGCCGGAACGCCCCGTCCCAATGCCTAATCCGGGACAAAACGGCGACGTTTTTGTCCCGGCTAGAATCCCGGCCTGTCCCGGAAAATCCGGGCAAATTCCGGCCGGAACGCCCCGGTTCCGTACCGGGCGTTCCGTTCCGGCCTGAAAATCCTTTTTTTTTTTTTTTTTTTTTTTTAACTTTTAATTTTTTTTTCTAATTTTGAGATTATATTTGTTTGACTTTGTGTTTATATTGTATAATTTAAAGTTAATTTGTCTTGAATTTTAATTATGCTTGTTAAATTAAGTTGATGGAGAGGACATAAGTTGGGAGAGTATCGAAGCACCTTTCTCTACTTTAAATTTAGATGATAAAGAGACATGTTGATGTAGAACAGGTTGTGGAATCATACATGCTGAAGAGGGATCACCCGAAATTCAAAGGCAACTGAATTTCGGCATCCGGGTCGTTGAGGTTGGAATAACGCGAAACTCACCCAGTCAATGCGTTTCGTCGTTTTCGGAAGAAATCAGTAGCTTTGCTGCTGACCTCGACCCAATTTTGGCCAAATTCCATCGTTTCGGCCCCGGAATCGTCATTTTGCTATTTTAGGAAAGTTTTGTTTTTGCAATAACTTTTGAATTAAGAGTCCGAATTGACTTTGGTCAATTGGTACTCTCTTAGAATTCATAGGCCTTTCACATTCTGCATTTATCTCAAATTTGCCATTTATGGCAAATTTAATGTTTTATGTCCTTTCCTTTTCTGTATTGAATTAGGCTAGGGTTTTCTCCTTAAGTATGTTTGTAAACCCTGCAGCCAACTTCAACTATCATTTTATCAAATAAACACTGAGTTTGATTGAGATTTATTCTCATTATCTTTAATTTTAAGGAATATTGACGTTGGTCGTATTCCCGCGTGATTTTCTGCTGCGTCACATGTGTAAATGAGGAGAATGAGCTTGGTGGAAATGACCAACTATTGGAATGTCTTGTTGATGACTTTCCTTATGTTCCACAGCCAGATCAAGATCCTTATTTTTATATTAATGATGTAGAAGATGTTTGATGTATTTTTCTTTTATTTTAGAACATTTTACTTTCATAATATTTTGGAATTTCAAAGATGTTTCTAATTTTGAGATTATGTTTGTATTGTATAATTTAAATTTCATTTATCTTGAATTTAAATTATACTTGTTAAATTAATATTTTATTTTTTTCATATATATAATTAAATAAAAATGAACAGTAACCGGTACCCGAAACGGTACCGAAACCGGAACGTTCCGTTCCAAACAAAAAACCGGAACAGTACCCGGGACGGGATCAATAACCCTGATCAATGCCCTATTTATAAACACGCAAGATCATAAAGTAGAAGCAACCTAGAAGCCGAGAGGGTTAGGCGGGGTTTCGCGTAACTTAAGTGGTGACCAATAATTAACCAAATAGTACTTGAATATTCGTCATAAAATCAAGACCTAGATGCTCACGAAATATAAAGTCTTTTTAATTAATTATTTTTGCATTGGTGAGTGAATTGCTATGAAAAACTCCAATAAAATGGTC
Organism: Salix brachista; assembly: GCA_009078335.1. Lineage (NCBI taxonomy): Eukaryota > Viridiplantae > Streptophyta > Magnoliopsida > Malpighiales > Salicaceae > Salix > Salix brachista. The sequence goes on along the minus strand of CM018589.1, from coordinate 7,398,821 downwards.
GGGTAACCATGATTTGATTGGCTTTGAAACCCAATTCCAATGCAAGTTCATAAATAAAGCTAACCTAGGCCATCTCGAATCCCTCGAGCAACAAAATGCTACTCTAAAATTTATAGAGTTCATTATGCTAATAAAAAAACCAATCTTCTTCCCCTTGTTTTTTCTCTTTTATCCATACCCTACCGATTCCTGCTTCCAAGACAGCCTTAGATTCTTGATCAATTAATAGACGAATTTACCAGAAGTACTGTTCCGGATTATTAAATATTTATGTGGTTTATGATCGGACACATTTCTCCCGACATGCTAGGAGAGTGAGAAGAGATGTCTTGATCACCAGTAATAAACGATAGATAAGCATAAGGTTACAAAACTGTCGAGGTTTCGGAGATTTACATTACATGCACGGGAGATAGAGCGAGAGAGAAGACAAATAAAAAACAGAAAGAGGAGAGAGCGAGCTACCTAGCTGTTAGCCCTATACATGGCAAGCCCTAGGCTGAGATTGAATCTACTAGGATCAGACCCTGGTCAACACGTGTGTAAAACCACTGGTCAACACGCACGCCAGGGTAAAATGTATTTGGTAAGAAAAACCATGGCCAAGGTGGGTTAGTGTATCAGCTTCCAAGGGATGCAAATATTACCTGCAGGCTCTGTGATCTCAAACGCTACAACAATACTGGTGGTTTCACTCCACTTGTTCAAATCACGCTCGCACAAAAAGGGTAGGACGGGAAATTGGCACTGATTCCTGAGCCTTGATTTGAGTGTTCGATGACTGTTTTTCATGGGCTGGACAGGCGTTGGAAGATGATTGGCGCACCGTATTGGGGGTGAAGGAGCATGAGGACTGTTGGTGCATGCTGATAGCTAGGGGCCAATCTGAAAGAGAATCGTTGCAGTAGAATGGCGAGCGTTAGTTTGGCTTGCAGGATGGCTAGATTTTGGCCGATGCAGGTACGGACTCCTAGCCCGAATGGAATGAACGCCACGTGATGCTTGGCAGCGCGGGCCACACCTCCAGAGAAGCGGGCGGGATTGAATTCATTCGCGTCGTTGCCCCAAATGGACTGATCATGATGAAGGGCCAGGATCGGTATCAAAATCTCGGTCCCACCTGGGACCTTGTAGCCCCCCAGCTCCACATCAGCTCTGGACCGTCGGATCGTCGCGATTGTTGGTGGGTACAGCCGTAAGGATTCATTTAAAATCATGGTCAGCTGCACACCACAGCAAGGTTTAGTGCATAGCTTAAATGACGGAAATGCCACCACCACTCACCGGTTCTTCACTCCCTACGACTACTACTGTATGCAGGATAAGGAAACCCGGGAAAAAACAAAAACCAAAAACGAAACAGAAAAAACAAAACAAAAAGAGAAAGCAGTAAAGCGATATTTTTTTTTTTCCTCGAGGGAAACATGCAATGAGCGAGGGGGGCTTTACCGTCTTAAGCTTTGCAACATCATCTTTGGTGGGCACGTCACGTGATCCACACACCCTCAAAACCTCCTCACGTGCTTGAGCCTGCCACTGTGGATGCATTGCTAGTAGGACAGTTGTCCACGTCAGCAAATTGGATGTGGTGTGCTGGCCCGCGAAAAAGAAGCTCTTGCACTCTTCAACAATGTCATGTATGGTGACATCAGTAGATGAGTTGGAGGCCTGAATCATCAGCCCCAACAAATCCTTAGGACAGCCATCCTGATGCGCTTTGTTAATGCTCGATTTCTCTTTTCTCCTCTCAATGAGCTTCATCAGTGATTTCTTGATTTCTTTGTCCAATCTCCACGAATTAATGTTTCTTTTTGTTGGTAAGAACCTTAAAAAAAAAATATTTTCTATAGTCCACAAACACAAAGAAATAAATTTGGTTTTTTAAAATATACTTTAATGGATGAATTACCTATATCCAGGGATTAGAACTCGTCGGAATGCCACGGCAGCGAGGACCATTTGCTGTGCCTGTAATTGAAAAATGGCCTTTCCATCTTCGTAGCTGCTACCAAATACTGTTCGGGTAATGACATCTTCTGTTAGGGTTTGGAACCATTCACAAACTTCAATTTCTACCTCGTCAGAATTTGTCATCGCCGACCATTTCTCCACCATATCGATTGCGCTCTTCGCCACCACAGGTACCAGCAACTACATGGATATAAAAGAATTTAAGTACACACTTATACTTTCTCTCTCTCTCTCTCTCTGTTTTTTTTTTTTTTTACCCCAGAGTCCATACTTTCGGGTATACATCCAAGTAATTTAGAACTTACTTTGAGATTTTCCATGTGGAATGTTGGTGTTATAATTTTCCTGTGGCGAGCCCATTTTTCTCCTTTGAGGCTCAGGAGTCCATCACCTTCAAGCTGTTTAACAAGAGGGTGAGCCTCCACCTTCTCATACAATTCCGACTTGGAGGTAAAGATTTCTCGGATGAGATCTGGGTCGGAGACGGTGAGTCGAACCGTGGGTCCAAACCACACTAGAAACGTTGCTCCTGCAACAAACAGTACCGGGTCATATCAATTCAGGTTCTGTTACTCACGTAAGTAGGGAAATTGTGACACAAAAATTTATAATCATGGAGCAATCAAGTGGGAAATTCGCAAAAAGAAATAAGATGGAAAGATGACCACCATTAATTCTATGGATAGTGTAGACCCTACAAGAAAGAAAAGGAAGCAAGAAGACAGCTGAAACTATTCGGATTGCAAACACCAACAGCTTCATTATATATCAGTGAACAAGTTCCCAATAGAACAGAAGAGTCATGGAGAAAATAAAGTTACTTTTAATTAATTAATTAATTATTAATATATATAATGATCTGGTTTGAAACTCTAGAAAGAAAGAGGGAGTTGCAAGAAAAAAGAAAGAGAAAAAGAAAAAGGAAAAGAGACCAAGAAGGGCAACAGTCCAAAACTAGAAGCTCCACATCAAGCATCCAAGCACAGGAAAATGCTGAAAAGTTGTTAAAACAAGTACCTGAACGAAGGGGTAAAAAGCCTTTTAAAAGTAACAAAATTTGGAGGATGGATCACAAGCCGAGCTAAAGAAACACATCGTAGCAGAAGCACCCAGCATCAGCAATAGCTTTTGTGATATTTTCAAGGCAAAAACTCTTACGAATATGTGGTTTTTACAAAGAAAAGGTTGAAAAACCACGTTGTTTTACATCTAATAATTATGGTTCTGAAACAGCTGTGCATTTGTATCACCAAACACAGTCACAGGATGCCAGAAAGCAAAACAAGACATTTTAGTTCATCATCGATCAAGAACACGAAAGATCGAAGAGGAAGAATCAAAACCAGTCATTTTAAAATGTTGAAGAGATGATCGAAAAAGTAAAAGGGACGAATATACTGTACCGTATATTTTCTTCCAGTGATGGTAGAAAGAGAGGACTCTGGGGAGTATGTTGTGAGAGAAAGGCATAGGCTGAGAAGAGGCCTTGAGCATCATTTCCACAATCTCCTTCACGTTGCCAATGAAGAAACGATAAGGGGGTCCTCTGATTCCTTGCTTGGAAAAATGGTGTTCAATTCGTCGGGGTGTACACCAGAGCAAGACTACAATCTTGATCAGAAAAACGAATGCCAGGAAGGAGATGGCAAGCAGCTTAATGAGCCAGTAATGATACAAGAACAGCTCTTTCATGTTAAGAGAAGGGGTGGGGGGGCTTAGAACACACTCTCTTCTCTTCTCCGTTTCTTAAGAGTGGAGCAGCAGCAGCCTTTTCTGTTTTTGCTTCTTATCTACTCTGCTCTTTCTCTCTCTTATTTTCTTTTTTCGCTTATGGTGGGTGGTATTTTTACCTGTGAGCTAGCGTGTGCTGGCTTTTCAATACAGATTTGAGAGAGAGAGCGGCTAATAAGCAGGGCCAACGGCGTAGGGGCCGCCAATGGAATTCTAGGGGTCAACGAGTAACGAGGGTATTCTTTTCTTTTGCGAAAATCTTTTTTCTTTTGTGAAAATCTTAATTCCTGTTTATTTTTTCATTTTTTTACAAACAAAATTATATTATTTTGATGTGCTGATATTAAAATTAATTTTCAAGAATAAAAATATTATTTCTATATATTTTCAAATAAAAAATAATTTAGAGAGTAACTACTCGTATACTTTCAAACATCAAGCACCCTTTCTTCTTAAGTAACATATTCCAAAAATAAAAAGAGGCAAAGTAGCAAGGTTAAAAAACAAATACATTATATCACCTTAATTAATCAATGGTAATTGTTAGTTTAATATGAGGACATGTAAATTATATTTTAAAATAGAGCATCCAAATGTTTAATCCATAAGTTTGATATACAACTTTATAATCCATGATTCCTTATATCTACCCACAAGAAAAAACTAGTAATTTTCCCTGACAAACTTGTAAGTTATGTGTAACAAAATCAATAATATTTACTATGTCACAAGTTAATATCTCCTTTAACACTTACAAAAATAATCAAATTTTCATCTAGACAATATTTTATTCATTTTGTATAATCATCCAAATTTCTCTTTACAAACATTATTCAATCTTAAACAAATTTTGTACTATTCATCATATTGGAACCAACATCCCAATACTCTATCTTCATTACTCATTAATTTGGCATCAGGGTTGTCAGATTTGTTTTGGTCGAAACGTTTTGTACCAATTAAAAAAAGAGACAAAACCATGTCGTTTTTACTTCAGTTTGAATTCCGTCCCATTCCATATTTTTCAGCCAAATACTAGCCAAAATGTTCTGGTTTTGTTCCGCCTGTTCTATATCGGTCAAATAGTGTTTTTTTAAATAATAAATAATTTTACAATATCAATCATATATCTTAATCCGACCATTAGATTGAGATAAAATTTTACGAGGAGTCTCTTGACATATTTATATATATTATGTTAAAATTTCAGAGCAATCAGAGAATGTAATGACCTTGCGAGATTGATGATGACATTATAGTAATATTATACATGTTCATAATTTTGTTAAGAAAAATCATTTTATTATGTCTTTTTTTAGATTAAATTGCACAATTCTAAATAATTTTATTTTTGGATTTGAACTAAATGTTTTTTTGAATTAATATTTTTAATTATATATATATATACATAAACAGTACAACCCCGAAACGACATGCCGAAATGCTCCAAAACCGAAACATTCCATTCCAATTGAGAAAACAAAGCACCGTCCGAAACAAAATTGACAACCTTGTTTGGCATACCATTTTTAGTTTTCAATGAATCCAAAATTCACAAATGAAAGCCAATAATCTAGCATTTCTTAATGAATACCAATCAATTTGGTCAATCCGTCTTGGTTGCAAATCAATTTAGCATTCCTATTTGGAAGCCATTAATCTGGTTAACCCATTTTGGGTTGCTAATTAATGCAACATTTTTCATTTAGAAGCCATTTATCCAATTAACCCATCTTGGCTCCCTTTATAGAAGATAACAATCTAGTCAACCCATCTTGGTTGCCAATCAATCTTGCATTCCCATTGTGAGGCCATTAATCCAATAAACTCACCTTGGTTGCCAATTAATCTTGTATTTCTATTAGAAAGCCAATAATCCTATCAATCCATGTTTGTTAGCAATTAACTAGACATTTCCATTTAGAAGCCAATAATCCGGTCAACCCATGTTGGTTGCCAATCAACTTCATTTTCCTTAACGATATCAATCAATCCTTCTATCATGTGTATCTTTTTTTCTATGTCTACTAACAATATCGTTATTCATATTTTTTTTATATATCAACTAATTTAAACATAGGAGTTATGAATTTTTTTAAAGAAGAATCTCTATAAGATACCGAATACCTACCCAAAATATGGTTATGTCCATCTCCTCCCCTGTATTTATAGGTTCTTAAATAAATTATTATTGCATCTAAAGATACTCCTTATGCATCATAACATCTAATATAACTCTACTCAATTACTCATTCATAACAAAATTTATTTTTTTCAACTTACTTGATACAATTATGATTTTCATATAATTATTCAGTATCTAACTTGTTCTTACAATATCCTCCTTTAATTCATTAAAGTTTTTTTCATCTTATGAACATGAGTTCCATAGAATTTACAAGTTTTCTAAAATTGTGCAATTTCATCAATTTAGGCCCAATCATCTAATAATTCATTATTTCATCATTTCATCAATTCAACTTAATCAAATTAAATATTCACATGATCATACATACATTTAAAACACAACTAATGAACAATATCATAAATACATAATTTTCCATTTAATTCTCTACATAGACAAGCATTATAGGCTTTATTACTTACCAATTTTCTTCATCATTCTTCCATGATTCTTCTCCTACAACAACCTATAAAGATCCTACAATCAATTTCTAAGAAATATTCTTTTTCCCTAATTTTATCCCAAGAACCCTAATTCAATTTTTCTCAAAATGAACTAACTAATTTTCAAATTGATATGGAAGGGTTCCAAACATCTTACCTAATTACACAATTTATTTCATAAATCCACAATGCTTCATCTTTTTTCTTCACTTTCTCCTTCTAACTCAATCTTCCCTCTTTTTTATCTTTCTAGATTTATAATATAGATGTGTTTTTATCTTTCAAATTCCTCTCATTTTTCTCCTAAACCATACTCTCAAGCCCTTCAAGGTGAATAGGAGAAGGAAAGAATGAAAATGTGTTTTTATCTTGTTGAACGTGTTAGGTTATAGTAAAAACAGTAACCAAAACTCTCTCACTATTGTGGAAAATGATTTGACCATTTTATTATGTCTGTCTAGCTATTTCTTGAAATAGTAGAATATTTCTATGTTTTGAAATAAATGTTCATATTCAACCATAAAACTTTATTTTTTTCTTTATTTTTACCTTAATTCTTATTTCCCTAGTTATTCCATTCATTTTATTATTTCATTTACACCATCATTTTTATTATATTATTCTTAATTTATCCCATGATTTACCATTTTTATGTCTTTTTAGTTAAATTTAAAATTATAAATAATACTTTTATTCTCAAATAAAAGCAATTGATTTATTGATTTTTTTATTCTCAATAGTTATGATATTTATAGATGAAGAAGATTAGTTATAGTAAATTTAAATTTGAATAGGATTCCTTAACTAGTAGATAATTAATAATTATGATAATTATCAATGAAATTGTTTTTTTGTTGTGAAGCTAAATATCAATAGGATTCTACAAGTTAAATAATAATAATGATAATTATTAATGAAATTGATTTGTTTATTAAATACATTCATGAAAAGGAATATGGTTCTGATTATATATTTTTCATGAAATGCAATATTGTATCGATTAATTATATTCATGATATGAAACATTAGGATATATTTTTGTGACAACTTCTCTTCTCTCTTTATTTTGATGTTTTCTGATGGGAGAAAGTTGGATGGACAATGAGAAACAAAAAAGAGGTTAGGGTTGTTGTGGTGGCTAGAATGGTGGTGGTTATCCAGAATTCAGTGATGTAGGTTGAGATGCGGCTAGGGTTTTTGATGAGAGAGAAGGTGTTAGGATCTATGGATGTTTTTAGTTTCCTTAAATTTTAAAAGTCTTCTTTCTTTCTCTTTCACTTGTTCTCTATCATTTGATATGGTGGCTAGGGTTTGTCCCCTCTTCTTTGTTTTTTTGGTAACTTGCCTTATTTATACTACTCTTATTGGGGATATTTTTATTATTGATCCCCTATTCAAGAAATATTTTAAGAATATCCTTATTGTATTTTTTGTGAACATTCTTCTAGTTTTGTTCTTTAGCCCACTTGTCCATTTTACTTAATATTTTGATTTTTTTATATTTTGTTTTTTCTTTGAAAAAAATATTAAGTTAAATCCAATAAGAAAATTAAATTGAAGTATGAAATGGACGTTAATGGCTAACTTGCATCAAAAGCATATTTTTAAATTTTATTTTATAAAAAGACATTGGAAACTATGAAATGGCCTAAAATGTGTCAAAACAACATTTTTTAATTTTTAATTTTTGAGAAGACATCAATAAGAGAAAAAAAAGCTTATTGAAGAAAAAATAAGTTTAGAGGCTGAATTTAAATCAATTTGCAAATATTGAAAGATGAATGATAAATTTGAAACTTTGGAAAGGCTAAAGTGGTGAAATCCATGTGCAGTTGTAATAAATTTAAAGTATGAGGGTTAATTAGGGGGAAAATAAAAAATACAAGACCTTTATGCAAAATTCACGCAACATTGGGGGTTATATAGAATTTCTATAAGGACTAATTTGAATAAAATCAAAGTTTAATACTTAATTAGGCACTAGTTTGAACAAATGGGAAACCAAAGGCTGTTTCAAAAAAGGCATTATACTTGTCGCGACAACTGATTTTTTTCTCATCTCGACCGCTTCCATACCTGGAGAGGGGAGACGGCATGCGAAAAAAAAGTTTTCTTATAATTGTAAAGTTACAGTGCAGTCTGCCTGCAAAGTTTGCCGAAAGGCATAAATGAATTTTGATCCCTCACTAGAGGTTCAAGATAAGTTTGTTAGGTTCTATCAAATTGAAACCTTGCTAGTTTTTTCCTAATTTTTCTACTTTAGGGTTTAAATGGTTTTGTCAAAACTTGGGATCTTAAGGGAAAGATTTTTAACACTTGATAAAAGCTTGGGAAAATGTTTCTCACCCTTTAATCATGAGGAAATGCTTTTTAACCCTTCATTAGATCTCTCTGGATAGTTTTTAAATGCGAACATTAAAAATGGTTAAGTGGTTTTGTGCAAGTGGGTGTCTCAATCAAGTCTGACTATGTTGGTTACTTTGATGACTTTGTCGAAGCAACTTCGATATCATCATTGTCTAAGACCACTTAGTTTTAATAGAGTAGAGGCATACCTTTCTATTGGACATTTTCTTGCTTGATTTAAAGGTTTTTAACTCCATATTTAATTGCTTGAAGATGCCAACCTGATTAGCTTTTTCTTGAACACATAGTGAAATCTGAGGAGGGACAAGATATTGAGACAATTGATGGTGAATATGAGACATAATCATTTGATTCTAAGGAAATAGGGTTGTAGAGGGGATGAATTGAAGGTGTCTTTCTAATCAACCAAAATTATAAAGGAAGGTGTATAGTATTTGTGAAACAACACCATTTTGACTAGTCCTTAAAAATTAGATTGTTCTTCTTTGGGATTTGTCAATTTTAAATTACACCTTTATGCTTCCAATTTGTTAAATAGTGTCGTTAATCACTAGCAAACTTTTAATTCACTACAATTCACCCCTCACTGAAATCCTCTTTTAGCCATGGATTTGAGTGCATTTTTCACTTTAGTCATTGGTTTTTGATTTGACCAATTAAGTTCTTGATTGGTTAATAAAACTTTATTTTTATTCAATTGGGTCCTTAAAGTTGTTGATTTCAGTCCTTGAACCTACGTGCATTTTATAGATTGGTCTTTAGTCTTGAATTTGTTTAATTTAGTCCTTGCTTACTTCTTCAAATTTGAAATTTATACAGTTAAGTCCTAAATTTCAACAATTTGGCTTGTTAAAGTCCAATTTTGGTTCCCAAACCTTGATTGTTTTGAAGAACACCTAATTTTTCCACAATATGTTTTTGCAATTTAGGCCTTTTCTTTACAATGAAATAGGAGAAGATGAAAGGTTATTCAATTCCGGGTAAGGGACAAGCTGGAACTGGATACATCTATTTCCTAGGAAAATAAAAATGACCTTTTTTGAAACAAGATTGGTCAAAGTTGATAAATTCAAACTCATTATTGTGGTAATTTAATCATGAATTTATGATTCATGATTTTTTTTATTATTATTCACAATTATGATGTTCTTTGCAGAGGAATATTTTTTGAGTTTTGGGGGAAAATCTTGGGAATTATTCTTTGACATAGTATTAATTCTTTCTTGCAATCATTAGACATCGGTCAAATCTTTTTAGAATGTTTGTTTTGAAAAGATTTCTTTCCTATTAAGCCTTTAAAGATTATCTTAGAAAATATAAGAGGTAATCAATGCATAACTATACTTTATTGATTTGAATTGGACATGAGTACATTATGCATTATATTTCCTTATAGAGTCTTAATTCACATATCTAGGAAAGTCATCTTTTACCATTCTCTTAAGTAAAAAAACTCCTTTAGAGAAAGTTTTCTACACTATATAAGGCCCTTTAAAATTAAGCGCCCATTTAGTTCGATCCTTACCAGGCAAGGGTAAGATCTTCAACACTAATTCTCCTTCTCAGAACATTCTATACCTCACACTCTTGTTATATGTTTTAGCCATCCTCTCTTGACAAAGCTGATGGTGGCATATTGCAATCATTCTCGTATTGCTAATCAAATTCAATTGATTATATCTTTCTTCTTCCTATTTGGCTTCTTCCAGTCTAGAGCCTATTAGTAATATTGATGAATGGATGTCTACTTTCAAAGGTGTTACTGCCTCTATTCCATATGCCATTGAATATGATGTAGCTCCTGTTGATGTTTTATCTATTATGCGCTATACGTGAAGAGCGAATGGTAACATATCATACCAATCCTTATAAGTGGCTACTATTTTCTAGATGATCTTTTTAATATTTTTATTAGTAACTTCTATGAAACCGTTTATCTTCGGCTTGTATAGAGATGAATTTAAATGCTTAATTTTCCATTTTATGCAAAGCTTCACCATTATCTTTTTGACAAAGTCTTGAGTATTATCAATTATTATTCTTTTGGGTGATTCATATTGACAAACCAAATCTCATTCAATGAATTTCTTTACAACCTTTTGAGTGACGTGAGTATATGATCCAGCTTCCACCTATTTTGTGAGTACATAATGGCTACCAAAACAAACCAATGTCTATTGCTTGGTTGATGGGCCCAATCACATATATTCCCCATATTGTGAATAGTCATGAAGATGTTAGATTGAACAAAGGTATTAGCAAAGCATTTTTGTTATCATTGTACATTTACCATGTGTGGCATATTCTAACGTATCTTATGCAATCTGTTTGCATTGTCATTCATAAATATCTAGTTATTTTTATTTGTCTAGTTGTCATGTGTTAACAAGCATCGGTAGCACACTCCTTCATGGACTTCTTTGATATTCTTTTTGTTTATATTTCATTAGGAATCAGAGTGAAGTATTGTTAAAAGTTTTTTTTGTACAAAATCTCTCCATCAAGGTAATAATCTAGGCTAAACTTTGTTGGGTTTTCTTATCGGTGTTGGATGCCTTTTGGAGATACTTGTCATAATCTATTTCTAGGTTATTCCCCAAATCTACCTGAAATAAATAAAAATAACAAAAGTAAAATAAAAGGGAGTTGGTATTGGTAGAAAAATCAAGTTACAAATTTTGGACGGATTCGAGAGCCCGATCATAGATTTTTTGTGCCCAAACAAATGAAGAAAAATGCATATTCAAGGCTAAAAAGAAATATTACTGGATAAATCTGTGTAAAAATTAAATCGAAAGGCATAATTATATTTTTTATAGGCCAATTTGATTTAATCATGGGTCAATTTAAAGTATAATTATGTTTAAGAATTAATTTAGGGTTCAATTGAAGGATTTAATTAAGTGTAAGGACTTAATTATACTTTGAATTGGTCATATTAAATTTATTAAGGGCTTAATTGGTGGAAAATTAAGTTTGAAAGAATACTTCGGGTAAAATTGAGAAGATCAAAATTTTCAAAAACAAAATTTAACTTTCATAATCCATTTCTAGTTTATTCCCAAAATTTACTTGAAAGAAAAATAATAATAACAAAAATAAAATTAGAAAAAGGCTGACGTGGTGAAAAGAAATTGAGTTGGGGATTTTTGATGAATTCGAGAGTCCGATCGTACCTCTATTGTGCCCCAAAATGAAGGAAGATGTAGTTTAATCCAAAAGTGAATAATTATTGGATAAATTTGCATAAAAAATAAGTTGAAATGCATAATTAAATTTTTAATTGGCCAACTTGATTTAATCATGGGCCAAATCAAAGTTTAATTATATTCAGGTATTAATTGAGGTCCCAATTGAAGGATTTGATTAAGTACAAGGACTTAATTCTACTTTGAATGAGTGAAATTAATTTTAGTAAGGGTTTAATTGGTGAGAAATTAAGTTTGGAAGCCAAATATGACAAACCTTACACGAATGATCCCCTGATTCTTGACTATGCAAACATATGGTCAATTTTTGTTGATTAACACCACACGCATGTTGGTTTAGCCCCTATAGTGGCACCTTAGGCAGCATGCCGTAGCTATCAAATTCGACATTTCATGACACCTACTTTGAGCCAACAATTGGGATGGTTCTGCTTTAAACCAATAGCTGAAATTTTACTCTAGTGTAGACTAGATTACCGTCTTCCTCCAGATAGAAATATAAGAGAAATCTATGGTCTAAAGGAGAAAACATAATCCAAAATTGAAGAAAAAAAACAACTTTCTTCTCTAAAATTTCACTGAAAAAATCTTGTTTTGGTATCAACTTTGCAGACATATTTAATGCCTTTATCCTCCACCAAATTTGACAAACCTTACGCATAAATGATCCCTTAATTCTTGACTATACTAGTGTATGGTCATTTTTTGTAGATTGACACCACATGCATGTTGGTTTTGCCCCAAAAGTGACAACTCAGGCAACATGTTTTAGTTATCAAATTCGGCAGTGCATGACACCTACTTGAGCCAACAGCTGTGATGGTTCTACTTGAATCGATAGCTATAAGTTTACCCTTTTCCTCCAACTATAAATAGAGGTGAAATCTATGGCATGAAGGGGGAGAAATCAGAAGCCAAAATTGAAGAAAAAACAACTTTCTTCCTGATTTTCCCATAAAAAAACTCCTTTTTGTCACAATCTGTTTTTTTTACTTTCTAATTTTTAATATTTTTGCAATATTTTTGTATTTTCAATTTTATTTCAATTTTTTGATTTTTTTAAAAACTGGTCGACCGAGGCCTTGCCTGTAGCCATGTTTGTGCCGTATCCTACAACTCACCATTACCTTACCTGCAACATACCATTTCCTGCACTGTAACACACTATTTACTGCGCAAAAATCCCAGGTCCTGTACCTACACATTGAGTCTATAAAAGGGGGAGAAAGTGGAATAAAGGGGGAGAAAGTGGAATAAAGGGGGAGAAAGGAGAGCAGAAAAGGGAGAGGGAAGAACAAAGAGAGAGAGGGAAGAACAAAAAGAAGAAAAGAGAGAAAAAAGATAAAGATATATAGCAAAGGAAGGGAGAATTCCAGCAACAACAACACCTCTTCACCAACAGCTAGTGTTGTGATGTCGCGGTCGCACAAATTAATTACCCTAGCTTAAAACAAATCAAACAAGATAGTATAGAGCAAGCAAGGGGTCGATCCCACAAGGACAATTTAGTTCAGATTTTCGTGCTATATGTTATGCAATTAGGGGGGTTTGAAGTTGTCTAGGCTAGGCTAAAGCAAACTAAGCGAAAATGATATAAAACTGAAATTTATCAATAAAGCAAACCTTGGTCGCAAATCAACATCCACCTACAGAAATCAGAACTGATCATGGAAAGGACACATCAATTTATATTCTGAATATTTATCTCTTTTTAAAACTGGTTCGTTAACGGATCCGCCGTATAACTTACCCTAACCATCAAACAACTACAGTGTCCGCACTAGTAATTTGATTCAATGGTAGCATTAAATTCTAGATAAATTGATCAATTAAGAAACATAATTGTCCGCAATATATGTTTAGTTCGATTGAATGTTCTCCCTAAGATTAATAACATAGATCCACTACAATTATCAACTTAGCTGCTTCATAAGTTCATATACCACAACTTCGGTTTTGATATCAAACTTAGCAATCGATTGTCTACAATAATAACTTCGAGTCCGCTCTTAGCAATTAAATAAAAAATCATAGGAAAATAAGCATAGGAGAACAAACATATTCATCATATAAACTGAAAAAATTGAGGTAAAAATAGATCTCACAGTTCTTGAAATCTGAAGGTTTCTGTGTCCTTGTAACCAAGCAAAAGAGTCTAACCTTGCATGTTTATTGAACAACTAAATAAAAAGATGGAAGAAAACATGATTTAGGGTTTGGAGGAGGAAGATTTGTGTTTTTTTTGTTGTTGGCCCAAATTTCCTTGCTCCTCTCTTCTTTTATATATGCTTAGAAACCCTAGTATCTATTTTACAAAATAGTCCTTCCTTAAGTTGAAAGAATTTAGTTGTCCTTCCTTAAATTATCAAATAATATGGTCGCATCAGCTAGTAGTGACGACAACTGCAGCCGTTGCATTCTTCCTTCTTCTTCGAGCGACAACAAGTCTTCCTCACTGTCAATAGTAGCTACACAGATTTCTTCTTCACCAAATGGCCGACCAACAGCAGCAACATGTCTTCCCTACCATCGGCAGATTGATAGAAGCAACATGTCTTCCCTACCATCGGCAACAACAACAACACACCTTTTCTTTCAGAACCAGTAGCCATTGCAGCACCTTTCGATGACTCTCCCGATGCCACCACCACTAGCAGAACCAACTCGACCTCCTCTACACGATGGTAGTAGCATGTACCCTTCTTCCTCTCCCCCCTTAGTTACTGTTCACCTTGCAAATGAATAGTAGGTAGGGCTGGCCTTCTGTCTAGCCCGACCCAAGAGTGTTGGGCCAAAATGGCCCACATGGGTAGGCCGACCCATTTCGTTGGGCCCAACTTAGTTTGTTTTTTTTTTAAATAAAAATTGTATTTTTAGGGAAAAAAATAAGAAAAATGTGTTGTTTTCGTGCATATGGTCGAATTCTAAAATTTTCCTAAGCATATTTCTCATAAAAAAATCACATCATTTCTCATATTTTTAAAGCAAAAATAGGAAATCGTTAGATTTCGACCAAAATATCAATAATCTTTAAACAATCTTTTTGTTTATTCTAGTTGTAAATTTAATTATCGGGGTGCAAAATTACATTGTATAGTACATTGTCGATATTACAGAACAATAAATGCGATGTTAAATTCAGACATTAGAACGGATAGGTTTTGACCCATTGAAGTAGAGACTCTCGCATAAAGAGAGATCTATTTCGAGCCTTAGAAAAGACCAATGAATAAAAAAAACATGACTTAGAAAAACAATCAGACAATATTGAAGCTTACCTTAGGTAGGGTGTACTAGGGGTGATGCGTCTTCCCCTTGTACAACAAGTCCCTTTACCCGGACTCTCGTAGACCATTAGATTTCCTAGTGACTTTAATACTAGGTATGGACTTCTAAGAATTATAGTCATAAATTTACAATTATAAAACCTCCTTTAACGCCCGCCGTCTCCCTTCTCTAAGATGGCAGAGCGCGAAGCGGGAAAAAAATGCCATTGTGACAGATGCCGACTCCACTAGGGACCTGTCTAGTTGGACTAAGCTTTGCTTGTCTGATTTGTTACCTTTTTATTTTCATTGGCCTATTTATTTTTAACACACATTTTTACTGTTTTAGCATACATCTTTACTTTTTGATTCATGCGTAAACATAAGGTATGGATTAATGACATCATGTTAACTCCGTAAATAAACCCAATTATAGGTTAGGTGGGGAGTAGCCGCCTGCCTCATGACTTTTAGTAGGGGTTCAGATTCGTGAAATATTTAACTATGAACTGAGTGTTTACTTGATAATGGAGGTCCACTATACCCCAACCATTTCTTGTAAATCCTTATACTACCTTCACGTAAGGCGATCACTAGGCAGTTCATAGACCTTTTAAAACCAGGTAGAAAGCTTACCCTTTATATAATAACTTAGAACCTGTCTTTAGGATACAAACTCTTCAATAATCCTTTTTTTTAAAACCTTGCAAAATTTATCAAACCAAGGCCATGACTTCCATGACCTTTTAGAATACTGATGCGACCATATTATTTGATAGTTTCATCCATATTTACCTAGTGTTTTACATATGTTTTGTGTATAAAATGCCTCGATATTATTTGTTTTATGTTTTGAAGGCATTTTTGGATGAAAGATGCAAAAAGGAGGTAATGGGAGCTGATTGACAGATTTGACCTTCAGACGATGTTGTGTATAGCGGAAGCTCTAGAGATCGAAATGAAGTGATTCTAGTATAATTCAAAAGCTAACATCCATAACCTTATGGAAAACTAAGGAAGAAAAAAAAAGATAGGTTATGGGTGCCGTAATCTTCGAGAAATCTTTGATAAAGCGTCGATAGAAACCTGCATGGCCTAGAAAAGAAGGAACTTTTTGCAGTGGTGTTTGCTCTTGAAAAATTCAGGTCATATCTACTTGGTACAAAAGTCATTGTTTTTACTGACCACAGCTCTTAGATATCTTTTGAAGAAGAAGGAGTCCAAACCAAGACTGATTAGGTGGATCTTGCTTTTACAAGAATTCGATCTTGAGATCAAAGACAAAAAAGGTGCAGAAAACCATGTGGCTGATCACTTGAGCCGACTGAGGATCGAGGATATACAGATCGAAACAATAAGAGAGACATTCCCTGATGAGCAGTTGTATATGTTGCATTCCTCTACAAGACCATGGTATGCTGATTTGGTAAACTATTTAGTCACCAAAGAATTCCCTCCAGGTTTGTCTAAACCCCAAAAGATAAGTTACAAGCTGATGCTAAATATTATTTTTGGGACGATCCTTACCTTTGGAAATTTCGCAGCCTTTAAAGTCAAATGTTGCAATTAGTCGACGTCAATGTTTTTCCGTTCCAACTTAAATATCTGGAGTTACAGAAGTCCGATTGATGCAAACCCATTTTTTTTGGATTCAAGACTCAAAGAAATATACTCGATCCAAAATTCATCTCCAAACGATGTGTTATGAATGAGATATGATCTTTACAAGGGACAACTAAATCCTTCCAACTTAAGGAAGGATTATTTTGTAAAATAGAAACTAGGGTTTCTAAGCATATATAAAGGAGGAGAGGAGCAAGGAAGTTTCAGCCAGCAACAAAGAAAACACAAATCTTCCTCCTCCAAACCCTAAATCATGTTTTCGTTCATCTTTTTATTTAGTTGTTCAACAAACATGCAAGGCTAGACTCTTTTGCTTGGTTGCAAGGACACATAAACCTTCAGATTTCAAGAGCTGTGAGATCTATTTTACCTTAATCTTTCAATTTATATGATGAATATGTTTGTTCTCCTATGCTTATTTTCCTATGATTATTTATTTAATTGCTCAGAGCGGACTCGAAGTTATTATTGTAGACAATCTATTGCTAAGTTTGATATCAAAACCGGAGTTGTGGTATATGAACTTTTGAAGCAACTAAGGTAATATTTGTAGCGGATCTATGCTATTAATCTTAGGGAGAACATTCAATTGAATTAAACATATATTGTGGATAATTATGTTTCTTATCAATTTATCTAGTTTTTAATGCCGCCATTGAATAAAATTACTAGTGCGGACACTGTGGTTGTTTGATGGTTAGGGTAAGTTATACGGCGTATCCTTTAACGGATAAATTTTAAGAAGAGATAAATATTCAGAATATAAATTGATGTGTTGTTTCCATGACCAGTTCTGATTTCTGTAAGTGGGTGCTGACTTGCAACCAGGGTTTGTTTTATTGATAAATTTGGATTTTATATAATTTTTGCTTAGTTTGCTTTAGCCTAGCCTAGACAACTTCCAACCCCCCCAATTGCATAGCATATAGAGCACGAAAATCTGAACTAAAACATCCTCGTGGGATCGACCCCTTGCTTGCTCCATACTATCTTGTTTGATTTGTTTTAAGGTAGGGTAATTAATTTGTGCAACCGCGACATCGTAACAAATACAGGGAAAAAAATTGAGATGATACAATTAATTAAAGGAGATTGCCCAAGGTTAATAAATTATTGCACATAACCAAAGTACACTACTCCATAGAAAATATAAAAAAGCTCATGTCAATCCTAGGGTATGTAGATGACACACTATTTGAAAGAAAATATGGAAGAATTGCTCATCTAATGAAAATCCCAATTTAAATATCAATAGTGAAAGCCCTTATACTTTTTTGGATTATAGTAATAGATGCTTCACCATCAGGGATGATGACATGACCTCTACCATTGAAGAGTATGCTCAAATCCTGAATTTTCCTCATAACCCCTGTCATAACCCAATTTTGGGTTATCCCCCAAATCTACCCTAAAATAAGAAAAAATAAAATAAAAGGGGTTGGTGTTGGCAGAAAAATTAAGGCGGAAAGTTTAGATGTTTTCGAGAGCTCAATCGTACCTCTTTTGTGCCCAAAAATGAAGGAAAACACATATTCAAGGCTAAAGTAATTTATTATCAGATAAATCTGCATAAAAATTAAGTCGAAAGATATAATTATATTTTTATGGGCCAGTTTGATTTAATTGTTGACCAATTTAAAAGTATAATTATGTTTGAGAATTAATTTAGGGTCCAATTGAAGGATTTAATTAAGTACAAGGACTTAATTATACTTTAAATTGGTCAAATTAATTTTATTAAGGGCTTAGTCAATGAGAAATCAAGTTCTTGAATTTAATTTGGGTTCAATTGATGAGATTGGAATTTTCAGAGACCGTTTTGAATTTTTCCAAGCTAATTATGTGAAATCGGGGGCCAAATTGAACAAATTGAGAGTTTAATGGTCGATTGAGGGTTAAATCGCGAAAATCAGAAATCAAGGACCAAAATAAAAAAGGCGCGCAAAGTCAAGGCTAATATTTGAAATTTTGATGGGGTATAATTGCACAAAATCATAAGTTTAAATTCAATTGGGGGTGCAATTAGAACAATTACAAATTGAGGGACCAAACTACACTTACACCTCCCAAAAGCAACAATCCCGACATGGCGCACGCCATCACCTACACCGTTGCCGACCAACCGCCTACACCACCGCCGACAAGCCAACTGCACGCCGCCGCCGACAAGCATGCTGCTGCAGGGGGTAGCCCACCATTGCAAGCAACGATTACCTCTGCACTGCCTATAAAAACGATGAGTAGAGGGGAAAAAAGGCAGAGGAAAAACAGAGGAAAAATTGAGATTTATATAATCAAATTACACTTAAAAACCAGACGAGAATTTCTCTTCGTCTCCCTCGTCTCCCTCTCTTTCCCACTCTGCAGCATCTCCCTCTTAGTTGACCCTCTCTCTCTCTAAACCAGCAGCCAGTCTCTCTCTCTCCCTCTCGGTCAGCAACTCCAACGCCATCTCAGGCCGCCCAACTTCACCCTCATCACCACCGCAACCTCCCCTCCACCGGCGACCTAACCACGGTCCCAGGCAAGGGCAGCAGTAGGGGTTGCGATGTAAGCAGGTCAATTTCTGACGCCTACTCCATTCACTACAAGCCACCATTTACGACACCACCACGACTGGAAGAACCAACTCGATCTCCTCTACCCAACGGTGCTAACAAGCACGCCATTTATCACACTCCAAAAATCTACTATTCATCGTCTTCATTAAAGTCGCATGCAGGGGGAGTGAATTAATTCACTCCACCACCCACTGTCACTGCGTGGACAATGGGCTGGTCTGGCCGGGCTTTGGCCCGACCTGACCCTTTAAGGAAGGTGGGCTTCCAGCCTGTTTAGGCTGGAAGCCCAGTCCAAGAATAGTGGGCCGAGAGTCAGCTCGAGATTAAGTGGGTCTAAAGCCTAATAAGAGATAAGTTGGACCGAGAGCCCAACCCAATATGGTGGTGGGTTGATAGCCCAGCCTAGCGAGTGGGCTGGCAGCCAGCCCACCAATAATAAAAAAATAATATAAAAATACAAAAAAAATACAAATTTGCATAAGAAAAATATATCCTTTTTTTTAAAATAAAAAAATATATGTTGTTTTTATGCATACGACCAATACGCTAACATATTTTGAACAGTCCTTTTTAAAAAAAATATACTATTTCAGAATTTTAAAGAAAAAATGATCTTTAGCGTGGATTTTAGAACATGTTTGTAAAATCCAAAGGGTATTGACCAATATTCCAAAAATATCAAAATCTTATTTTTAGGGATTCATATTATTCACTGTTGATATTTGGATAATTAAATTATAAAGGGGTTAATATTGAAAATATTGGTAGGGATAATTCATTATTATTCATTGTTTATATTTGGATACAAAAAATCTTAAAAGGGTTAGTATCCAAAATATTAGCGGGGATAATTCATTATTATTCACCGTAAATATTTGGATAAAGAAACTTAAAAGTGGTAAATATCCAAAATAGTTTTACAGGAATAATATGTCATCATCATTTAATCAATATATTTTTGAAAGATCAATAACATAGCAGTCATAGGGCAAACCAAAATATCAAGTAGGGCGTACTATGGGTGTTAAGACCTTCCCTTTACACAACTAATTCCTTGCCTTAGAATCCGTGAAAGACTAGTTTAAGTTTCCTAGTAACCATAATACTAGGTGGCGACTCCCTTTTTCCACAAAAAATAAAGATAAAACCCTGACATGAATTCCCGGCTCGCGGGGAGAGTTGTCGCGACGCCACGCTCTCACAGAGGGTGCGACAACCCCTACCGAGATTATTTCAAATAGAGGATTGAGCATACAGCCCAAGAGATCAATAAATAATTATGCTTAGATCTGATAGACCAATACAAGACATCTACTGGAGGTTTTAAGTGGAAGATGATTGAGAGCAAGCTGAAGATGGATAAAGATAAAGGGAGGCTTGAAGAATAGATATACCGATTGGTGGCTTTTGGTAGTTTTGGTTTAGTATTATTCCTTTCAGAAGCCACTGAGATTATTAGTATGGAAGTTGTTAATTCCTTCGTCGAATACGAGCAAGTAAAGAATAATCCCATTTCAGCTATATTAGTTGAGACCTTCCTGTCTTTGAACCATTGCAATTACGTGGGAAAGGAGCAATACGGTGTTGCATTCCCATATTATTTTAGTGGATCATCAGTCATTTGGAAACTCCAAGAGAAATTTTCAATAATTTCTGGTGGTTTAACATAAGGCCTCTTGGGATGGTCCTAAATGAAGAATGGAGGGACCTAAATGAAAAGGCATGGGTGAAGAAATATGAGTCACCCCCTAAAAGTAATTTCAGATGGAAGGCCCTTTGGATAAATGGTTTAACTTACCTCATGATTTATGGTAATAGATCATGGGTCTCGCTGATTGGCTTAACCGGATATGTCAATTATTCACCCTCATTAGTAACCAAGCAGTTTGGAGGGACACAATATGCACCAAGGACTAGGGGGTTGACCGAATACACCAATTCATTAAGAGAAGTTAATTCATTGGTTGAGCTTAAAGTTATTAGGAACGACTAGGAACAAGTTGTTCTAATTGGCAAGGAAATCTACCAAATAAAGTCCTCAGTTATTCTAGAGTTGTGAAACATTCCAGAGCATAGTAAAGCAAAACTAGGTGCAAGATGAGTCACCCGCTATCACTAGGGCTAAAAGAAAAAGACTTGGCAAAGGAGACATGCAAGAAGAAATGGAAAAAATTAAGGATTGATCTCAGTAATAACAAAAGTTGTCAGAGATTCCTCAAAGAACAACTCCTAAAAAAAGAACAAATGAGGCTTATTTGAATCAACAATTGACATGAAAAAATGAGTAGATTAATGGGTTGATCTAGGTAAAGAGTCAACTAGAAGAAAGGAGTTCCTGATATGATGACTCAGTGAATAAGCATATAACAATGGAAAGGGAATTGGTCATTTTAAAGAAGACCTTTGAAAGTTGAGAGCATGCAGACCAAGAATTAAGGGCCTCAATGAAAAGAGAAAGGGATCACTACAAGCTGAAATGGGAAGTTGAGAAAGAGAAAGAAGGGTGGCTAGTCTTGCCATTGATGAGGAAAAAGATTTGAGAGCCCGATACCAAGTTCAGGCTAAAAATGAAATGGAATTAAGAAAGGTACTGAATCAGATAGGAGAAGGTACTTAGACAAAATAAATGCGTTGAAAGAAAGAGCTTTTGTTATGCAAGTTGAACTTGAAACGCAGGAAGACGAACTGAAATTTGTGCAAGAGTAGTTCAGAGATTGGCAAGAATACACCAGCAAGATTGAAGCTCAGCTAAACATCAAAACAATAAGGCTCGATACAGAGAAAAAGGAATCATAAAGGTCTAAAAGTTAGATGCAACAGTTAGATAAGAAGGTTTAAGTGTTGGAAAGAATTAACGAATTGTTGGCCGCTAGTAATGGAACATTAATTCAAGATAACATTGTATTCCATTAATTCCATTACAAGATTGAGTAGACAGACAAGCTAATTGACTTGGTAGCTAGGAAGGCAAATGAGCTACGTGTAAAAGCTTCCAGAATTGGCAACAATGTTCATAAATATGAAGAATACTTGAATGAACTCCTCTTTTGTTAGGATTGTTGCTAATAGAGGAGTAACATTTGAGTAAATATATTTGTATGAATTATTTTGATGAATGAAATGGACAAGATCCACCCTTTTGGTAGGTGTATATAATTCAATTAATCTAAATATTTGGATACAACTCCAAATTTATCAAACTATGGATTCTACCCGATAAGGAAGTCATGGATTTGTTTTTTCAGAAATAATCATGCATTCATTCATTCATTGTAAATAACATGCATATCATTGACAAGTTTAAATATAGGTCCCTGTAAGGCTTCAATCCAAAGAGTTCATAACACTCGACTATGTCAAAGAAATATAGAGGAAGAAGAATGTGCACATCAAGATGCTCACTTTCTAGAAGAGTTAGATGCTTTGAAAGATAGTGTACCTCGCATTACTAGCTTACTTGAGTAGGCATTAAGAAATTCCTTTGGTGAGAGTCCTTCAACTAGACTTGCTACAACTACTCAAACACAAGTAGTGAACCATTTTGAAGAGACAATTGGAGAAAGGCTTCAGGATCGTCAACAAAATTCTACTTTTGTACAAACAACAACACCAACACCCATACTAACACTTGTTGTTAAAGAATTTATAAATGAATTCCATAAGATATGATCATCTGATGATGTTGATAAAGAAAAAATGATAGCGTTGGAAGCCAGAAAATAAGGGTAATTGAAGGGGCAAATTTGTATGATCCGGTGAAAGCCATAGAAATGTGTTATTACCAAATGTGGTAGTACCAAAAAAGTTTCATTTTTTTGAGTTCATTAACTATACTGGTACACAATGCCTTGTCACTCATCTGAAATCATACTGTGACAAAAAGGCGAAAGTGGTGCATGATGAGAAATTACTATTGCATTTTTTTCAAGATAATTTGAGTGGGCAACTTTAAGTTGGTACATGAGGTGTCATAACCCATTTCTAGTTTTTTCCCTAAAATCTACCCGAAATCAAATAAAAATAACAAAAATAAAATAGAAGGGGCTAGTGTCGGTAGTAAATTTAAGGTGGAAATTTTGAACATTTTTGAGAATATCAGAATTTTTAGAGATGAAAATTAAATTTTTTACCAATCAATCGATTTAAACGGGGGGGGGGGGGGGGGGTTGCAACAAAAATAGAGTTAACGATGTGTTGTATGGTCACTATTCATTTCCTTTCCCAATTTTTTGCAGAAAAAAATCCTTTTTGGTACCAACTTTGCAGGCATATTTAATGCCTTGATCCTTCAATTTTTTTTACAAACCTAGCGTGAAAATGATCCTTTGATTCTTGACAATACTAGGGTATGGTCCGTTTTGAGTGATTGACACCACACATAAGTCGGTTCAACCCCAAAAGTGACAACTCAGACAGCCTGCCATAACTATCAAATTCGACAATTCATGACACCTACTTCGAGTCAACGTTTGGGATGGTTCTGCTTTGAACCAATGACTGAAATTTTACACCAGTATAGACTAGGTTACTCTCTTCCTCCATCAATAAATAGAGGTGAAATATATGGCCTCAAGGGGGAGAAATCAGAAGCCAAAATTGAATAAAAAATAGCTTTCTTCCGATTTTTCCGTTGAAAAAACTCGTTTTTGTCACAACCCATTTTTTTTATTGTCTAATTATTTAAATTTTTGCAACATTATTGTATTTGTAATGTTATTT
This sequence comes from Salix brachista, assembly GCA_009078335.1. Taxonomy (NCBI): domain Eukaryota; kingdom Viridiplantae; phylum Streptophyta; class Magnoliopsida; order Malpighiales; family Salicaceae; genus Salix; species Salix brachista. The sequence goes on along the minus strand of CM018589.1, from coordinate 7,374,746 downwards.
CAAACTTTTGATTTAAAACAAAAATGGCCTAGCAATCCCTCGCTGGTACTCATGCTTGTGCCATGCCCTGCAACCTACCATTACCTTACCTGCATGACACTATTTCATGCACTACAACACATCATTTCCTGCACAACAATCACATGTCCTACAACCTGCACATTGAGTCTATAAAAGGGGAGCAGAAAAGAGGAAATAAAAAGGGGAAACAAGAGTGGGAAAAAAAAGGGGGGAAAGTAGAAAGGGAGAGGGAAGAAAAGCAAAAAACTTAAAAAAAATGAACAGAAAGAAGAAAAAAGAGAGAAAAAGAGAGAAAGAAGGGAATGGGAGTTATAGAATAGGGAGAGAGAATTCTGATGACAACAACACCTATTCACTAGCAGCCAGCAGCGGCCATTGCATTCTTCCATACCATCAACAGCTACAAGGACTTCTTCTCCACCCAATGGTTGACTGGCAGTAGCAACAGGTCTCCCTTCACTGTTGGTACCAACAACAAGTCCTCCCCACTATTGACAACAACAAAACACTTTTTCTTTCGGCAATAGCAAACATTGCAGCACCTTCCGACACCTCTCCCGACAACCATAGACCACTATTCTCGACTCCACCATTATTGGTAGAACCAACTCGACCTCGTCTACACGACGATAATGATAGGTAACCTCCTTCTTGTCCTCTATTAATTACTGTTCACTTCCATAGTGAACATTAGAGAGTGGATTAATTCACGTCCTACTGTTTACATGGTGAATAGTAGGAAGGACTGGACATTCTGTCCAGCCTGACCCAATAGTCATGGCCCAAACGGCTAGTCCAGCCCATTTCATCGGGTCCAGTCTAGTTCATTTTTTTTTAAATATAAAAATATAAAAATTGCATTTTCAAGAGAAAACAAAAAATATGTTGTCTTCATGCATATATCCTAATTGCAAGGTTTTTTCAAGCATAGTTTTCAAAAAAAAAAAAAAAGTATCTTTCTCATGTTTTGAAATGAAAATTGGATATCATAATCGATTTATATTCTTTGGAATTTGGCCAAAACATAAAAAAATTATCAATTATTTTGTTTTAGCTATCGGGTGTAAAATTACATTGTAAAGTACACCCGAGATTGTAAAAAAGGATTTCTAAATGTGGTGTTAAAATTCAGACCCTAGAATGGAAAGGTTTCAATCCAATGAGTTAGAATCTCTCACGAAGAGAGATCTATTTCCGGTCTTATAAAAGATCAATGAATAAAAAAATCTAATTTAGTAAAACAATCAGACAACAATACAACTTATCTTAGGTAGGGTGCACTAGGTGTGATGCGTTTTTCCCTTGCGTAACAAGTACCTTTACCCAGATTCTCGAATACCATTAGGTTTCCTAGTAATCTTAATACTAGGTGCTGACTCTAAGAATTATAATCATAACTTTACGATTATAAAACCTTCTTTTCCACGTGTCGTCTCCACGTCTAGGGATGGCAGAGTGTGAGGTGAAAAAAAAAACATCATCGCGATAGATGATGACTCCACTAGGGACTTTTCTTGATGGACTGAGTTTTGCTTATTTGATTGTTACCTATTTATTTTCGTCATTCTATTTAATTTTATCACACATTTTAATTGCTTAGTATGCATTTTGACTTTCAATTCACACATAAACATTGAGTATGAGTTAATGTCATCATGCATTTTAATTTCACAAATAAACTCAATTCTAAGTGGGGAGTAGCGGTATGCCTTATGACTTTTAGTCGAGTTTTAGATTCGTGAAACATCCAACTATGAGCTGAGAGTTTACTTCATAATGGCGCTCACATCGTGCCCTAACTATTTCTTCTAAACCCCTAAGCTACCTTTACGTAAGGTGATCACTAGGTAGTGCGTAGACCTTTTGAGATCAGGTAGAAAGCTTACCCGTAATGTAATGACCTTGAACTTGTCCTGTACATTCTTTGATAATTCACACCCGATGTGTATGTTCATACATTTGCATCTACATGCATTCATCATAGTACATAACATATCATCAGCAGGTTGAAACATAGGTCCTCGAAGAGCTCATTCCTATAAAGTCCATAGCACTCATCTTCGACAAAGAAATATGGACAACGAAGAACATGCTCACCGCGATGTTCACTTCCAATAAAAAATGGATTCTCTGAAAGCAAGCATAACTCGTCTTACCATCTTACTTGAGCAAGCACTAAGAAATGCCTCTGACAAGGTCCTTCAACTAGACCTGTAGCAGCTGCTAAAAAACAAGCAATGAACCATCCTAAAGAAGTGATAAGGGAAAGGGTTTAGGATCCTCAACAAAATCTAGTTTTTGTACAACCACCTACGCCAACCCTAGTGGTTATAGAAACATTTATCAATGAGTCGCATAAGACCAAGTCATCAGGGGACATCGATCAAGATAAGATGGTGATGCTTGAAGCCAGGATAAGGGTTATTGAAGGGGTAAGCTTATATGACCCAATAGAAGCATCAGAAATGGGTCTAGTTCTAAATGTTGCAGTACCAAAAAAGTTTTGTGCTCTTGAATTTGTCAAATACATTAGGACATAATGCCCCGTCATTTACCTAAAATCATATTGTAACAAAATGACCGAAGTAGTGCATGATGAAAAATTACCGATGCATTTTTCCAAGACAGTTTGAGTGGGGAACTTTAAATTAGTACATGAGACTAGACAACACCAAGATCCAGAGCTGGAGAGATCTAGTAGGTGTTTTTATCAAGCAATATAAGTACAACATGGACATTGCTCCTGACAGAACAAGTTTTTCCTACCTGGAGAAAAAGGAGAAAGAAAGCATAAGGGAATATGCTCAGACATGGAGAGATCTCGTTGCACAGGTGCATCCCTCGCTTCTAGATAAAGAAATGGGGACAATATTTGCTAACACACTCAAAGAACCATAGTATGAGCATGTCATGGGTAGTTCAACACAACAATTCATTGATGTTATTGCTATAGCTAAACAAATCGAGTAGGTGTCAAAAGTGGTAGTATTTGCGCACCTCTTGAGAAAAAAGGCTTTAAAGGCAACAAAAAAGAGATCAACCATTTTGCATATGATTGTAAGGGTAGGAAAAACCACTTCCAGAATTACCACAACTCTTCATCTCAAATTGCCAACATCAATATTCAAGCCAAATACCAAGCTAAAAATTTCTCGAAATGAAATCACCAGAAAAACTTGGAACAACTACCTCCACTACCACTACTCTTAGATGAAATGTATCAAAAGTTACTAAGTATTGGGCAAAGAACTCCTGAACCTCAAATACCTTTATAGTCACCTTACCCAAACTAGTACAAACCTGACCTCAATTACGAATACCATGCTAGTGCCGCAGGACACAATATTCATACTTGCAATGTCTTCAAGAAGAAGCTCATGCAACTAATTAAAACTGGGTGGTTGTATTTGAGGAAAATCCAAACCATATGCCCAATTAAGCTTCAGGAAGTCGAAAAGTTGCTTGGTGGAAATGACGAATCAAAGAGGTGTGCCAAGTGAGTTTTTGACATGAAAGTGCGTTGGAATTGGAAATGAAGTCTGCCTCTATAATTGCCTTTTTTTATCATGTCTACGCGTTGTGTTTCGGTTTTGAATTGTTGACAATTTTGCTTGTAACGCCATAAGACATTTTTTGTTAAGCAAGCCTTTCTTTTCAATAAGATCATGTATTTTTTTGTGTTTATGATGTGCTCTTGCTTTTTATTTAAATAAAACAAGCACACCTTATACCCTTTCATCTAAATTATATAATATCCCATGATTTCATAAAGATTTTTGGCAAGTAGTACAAAAGAGAAAGTCAAATTGATGTTTGTTTAACAAACAAGTTATGCGAATTTAGGAGATTTCCTTAAAAGGTGACTTCATATCTCTAAAAACTCACATAATAAAGTTAATGTGTTAGTTAAGCAAATAATAAAAACTCATTTTGCATGGAAAAACAAAGTTTAGTAAAAATATATGTATCATCTTTCTCATATTTTGAAACGAAAATTGGATATCGTAACTAGTTTATGATTATCCGTTGAATTTGGCCAAAATATAAAAAAAATTATTTTGTTTTAACTATCAGGGTGTAAAACTACATTGTAAAGTACACCCATAGATAAAAAAGATTTTTTACGACGGTGTAAAAGTACATTGTATAATACATCCGTATATAAAAAAGGGTTTTTAACTGCGGTGTAAAATTACATTGTAAAGTATACCCGCAGACACAAAAAATGGTTTTTGAAAATGCAGTGTAAAAATATTTTTTTTAACTTACCTTAGGTAGGGTGCACTAGGGGTGATGCGTCTTCCCCTTGCACAACAATGCACCTATTTTTGAGTTCATTTTTTTTTACTCACATTCTTACTACTTTAGCATGCATTTTTACTGCTTTAACTTGTATTTTATTTTCAATTCATGCATATCATCAGGTTTGAATTAATGTCATCATGCATTTTAATTTTCTGAATAAACCCCATTTTAAGTTAGGTGGGGATTAACGGTCTGCCTCATGACTTTCAGTCGGGGTTCAGATTCGTGAAACATCCAACTATGAACTGAGTGTTTACTCGATAATGGCGGTCACATTGTGCCCCAACCATTTCTTGTAAACCCCTATACTACCTTCATGTAAGGTACTCACTGAGTAGTTCATAGACCTTCGAGACCAGGTAGAAAGCTTACCCCTCATGTAATGACACAGAACTTGTGTTTGAGTGCAAACTCTCTGATAATTCACCCGATGTGTATATATATACATTTGCATCCACATGCATCCATCACTGTGCATAACATATCATTAACAGATTGAAATATAGGTCCTCGAAGAGCTCCTACCACTCGACTCCATCAGAGAAATATGGAGGACGAAGAGCGTGCACACCGTGATGCTCATTTTCAAGACGAACTGGATTCTCTGAAAGCTAGTGTGGCTAGTCTTACCAGCTTACTCGAGCAAGCACTGAGAAATACCTCTGGCGAGGGTCCTTCAACTAGACCCGCAACGGCTGCATAAACACAAGGAATGAACCACCATGAAGAGGTGATGGGAGAAAGGGTTCAGGATGTACAACAAAATCCAGCTTTCATACAATCAGTAGTACCGACACTTGCAGCAACCGCAGCGGTTATAAAAGCATCAGAGGATGTTGACCAAGATAAGATGGCAAAGCTGGAAGCCAGGATAAGGGCCATTGAAGGGGTAAATTTATATGATCCAGTACAAGGTGCAGAAATGTGTCTAGTCCTAAATGTTGTAATACCAAAGAAATTTCATGTTCCTGAATTTATCAAATATACTGGGACACAATGCCCTGTCACTCACCTAAAATCATACTATAACAAAATGGCGGAAGTAGTGCATGATGAAAAATTACTGATGCATTTTTTCCAAGACAATTTGAGTTAGGCAGCATTGAATTGGTACATGAGACTAGACAATGCCAGGATCCGTAGCTGGAAAAATCTGGTAGATACTTCATCAAGCAATACAAGTACAACATGGACATTGATCCTGATAGAACAAGTTTGTCCAGCCTGTAAAAAAAGGACAAAGAAAGCATAAGGGAATATGCTTAGAGATGGAGAGATCTCGCTGCGCAGGTACATCCTCCGCTTCTAGATAAAGAGATGGTGACATTATTCGCCAACATGCTAAGAGCTCCCTATTACGAACATGTGATGGGAATTTAGCACAGTAATTTACAGATGCTGTAGTCGTGGTAGAGCGAATAGAGCAAGGAATCAGAAGTGGTAGAATTTCTGCACCTGTGGAGAAAAAGGGCTTTGAAGCCAAGAGAAAAGATGTCGAGCATTTTGAAGATGACTATAAGGGTAGGAAAAACCAATTCCAAAACTACCATAACCCTTCATCTCAAATCACCAACATCAATCTTCAAGCCAAAGATCCACCTAAAAATTTCCCGAAAAGAAATTACTAGAAAACCCAAGAACAGCTACCTCCGCTATCATTGCCTTTGAATGAGATATATCAAAAGTTGGTAAGCATTGGGCAAGTAGCTCTTGAACCTTAGACACCTTTGCAGCCACTTTATCTTGATTGGTACAAACTCGATCTCACCTGCGAATACCATGCTGGAGCTAAAGGGCATAACATTCACACTTGTGGTACTTTCAAGAAGAAGCTCATGAATTGATTAAAACGGGGTGGATAACATTCGAAGAAAACCCAGATCTTACGTCCAATTACACTTCACAAAAATGGGGTACCAAGTGTCTGCACCATTTAAAGTAAAATCGGAAAAAGCTTTTGAAAAAGGAGTGTGCCAATATCGGAAGATAAAGTCTGCTTCCATGATTTCCTTTTGTTTTGGTCATGTTTGCACATTATGTTCCTGTTTTGACTTGTTGGCAATTTTGCTGGTAACGCCTCAAGATTTTTCTTGTTAAGCAAACATTTCTCTTCAGTGATCATGTATTTCTTGTGTTTATGATATGCTCTTGCTTATTGTTTAAATAACACAAGTACACCTCATACCCTTTCATCCAAATTATATATGATCCCATGATTTCATAAAGATTTTTGGCAAATCAAAGTCTAGTATGTAAGCAAATGCCAATTTGATGTTTGTTTAACAAATGTGTCCTGGGAATTCAAAGGATTTCATTTAAAGGTGATCTCATACCACCAAAACCCCATAATAAAGTTAAGCTCTTAGGTAAACCAAAAAATCCAAAAAAATCAATAAATCATTTTGCATGGAAAAGCAAAGCTTACCGATCCTGGATGCATGTTTTTGAAATAAGGAGAGGCCATCTTTGATATGTCTTCATAAAGTCTCAAATATCCCTTGCAATCCCTAATCGAGCCTAATAATTATTTCTTGATAATTAACCCTGATAGGAGCACACCCTACACTAGGGGCAGGTGCAAAAAAAGAAAAAAAAGAACTTTCAATCCACAAAATAGTCCTCAATGACAAAAGAAGCCCAAACAAGTTATGGGGCAAAAACACAAAAAAAGGTTTTAGCATGAAATAACAAGTCAACATGATGTTAGTGCTAAGAACCCATGATCAAAAAGCCCAAACAAAATACTTGGGGGCATGTCAAGTCAACATGATGTTAGCGCTAAAACTCATGATAGAAAGTTCAAGCAAAATACTGGGGGGCATGTCAAGACAAAAACCCAGACAAAATTCTGGGCGGCATGTCAGATCATTATAAATCAATTATGATTACTAAAGAGAGTTTTAAGAGTAAGCACTAAGTGATCCTTAGTCTAGAAAACCCTTAAACACCTTTTGAGCCTACAAATATCTTTTTTTCGCAGCCAGTAACCTAAGCCTATGTTATAAGCCTGATAAAGCCCTTTTCTGATCAAATACGAGTAATCTGGGTCGATAGGCAATGCTTTTCCATTCGAAACAATCCTTACAAATGCTTCACATGACTTGATCAAAGCCCTTTTGATGTGCGAGTCATGAAATAAACATCATTTCACATTCCCGTCAAAAACAACATAAAACCTGACAGTGAGATCACTTGAATTCTTTCGAGAATAAGTTTTTTAAAACAAATATCAAAATGGTTTTTGTGCTTGGAATGATTTTGAAATTCCAAAAATCTTTCATGAAAACAATCTTTGCAAATAACCAACCCTTTTCTGCAAATACTTGAAGCCTAAAACACTTTTGGGGCATAACCAGACTGGGGGGCAATCTACAAATTCAATTGAAGCTGACTCCATCATTTCTTTTCAAAGAATGTTGATCAAAACTCAGGGGGGCATGTTCATATGGAAGATCTATCATCTCCAGTGGTCAAAATCATAAGTTGCGGCTCGAGTAAGCAGAAGCGAGAAGCCGTTAAAACCAGAGATCCAAACCCCCAAAAAAAAGACCATGAAGAAGAAAAGGGACCTATATCTCTCAGGTAAGTATACATGCATCATCATGCATTGCATCCCCATTAAGAATCTAGGAAATGTTTTGAAGGGATCGTAATTTACGAACCTTCATTCATCATTTTTGGGTATGCCTTCAAGCTCTCACCTCTTTCATATCCTATAGCATGCTTTTTAGCCCTGCCTCTTTCCTAAATTTGAATTCCATCATGCATTGCATTCCCACTAGGAATCCAAGAAATGTTTTAGAGGGATTGTAATTCACAAACCTCTACTCATCATTTTTGTGTGCGCCTTTAAGCCCTTACCACTTTCACTTCCCTAAATGCACTTGCGAGCCTTTCATCAGCACAGATAGAATGTTTTTCAACCCTATCTCTTTTCTTATTTGAGTGTGCTTTCTAATCATCGACCAACTCAAATAGTGTGCTTCTAAGTTCTATCTCTTTCCAGAACTTGGGTGAACTTTCTAGCGACCAAGAATTAAAATAGTGTGCTTTCTAGCCCTATTTTCCCCTCATCGTCAAGTGATTTTTCCAACTCTCGACCATAAATTAAAATAGTGTGTTTCCAGCCCTATTTTCCCCACTCGTTGAGTGTGTTTTCCAACCCTCAACCATCAATTAGGATAGTGCATTTTTTGTTCCTATCATCCTCCTTCTCATTTGAGTGTGTTTTCCAACCCTATTTTTCTTCCTCTTTTGAGTGTGTTTCCAACCCTTAATTACCAATTCAAATAGTGCATTGTCTAGCCCTATTTCCCCTCTCTTCAAGTGCGTTTTCCAACCATCAATTAAGATAATGTGTTTTTCATCCCTATCCTCCTTGTTTAAGTGTGTTTTTCAACCCTTAACCATAAGCTAAAATAGTGTGTTTTCCAACCCTATTTTTCTTCATCTTTTGAGTGAGTTTTCCAACCCTCAACCATCCATTAGGATAGTGTGCTCCTTAGCCATTCCTTTCCTCTCATTTAAGTGTGTTTTCCAACCCTTAACCATAATCTAAAATAGTATGTTTTCCAACCCTATTTTTCTTCCTCTTCGAGTTTGTTTTCCAACCATCAATTAAGATAATGCGTTTTCCATCTCTATCCTCCTTGATTAAGTGCATTTTCCAACCCTTAACCATAAGCTAAAATAGTGTGTTTTCCAACCCTATTTTTCTTTCTCTTTTGAATGAGTTTTCCAACCCTCAACCCTCAATTAACATAGTGCATTTTCCATCCCTATCCTCCTTTTGGATGCGTTTTACAGCCTTCAACCACCAACTCAAATAGTATGTTTTTCAGCCCTCAAACATAGATACTAGATAGTGAGCTTTCTAGCCCTATCTTCCATCCCATGAAATCTTCATCACCACCTTTTGCTTCCATCTGGGCAGGTAGCCGATTACAACAAGACCATCTTTGTGTTTTTTTCCATCTTGATCATCTTCAATTGGGCAGGTCGCCCATTACAACAAGACCATCTTTGTGTTTTTACCGTCTCCATCATTCTTCCATTGGGTAGGTCGCCCATTACAACAAGACCATCTTTGTGTTTCTTATCGTCTTCACCATTCTCACCTGGGTAAGTCACCCATTACAATGAGACCATTTTCCTACGTCATTCACAAACATCATCATCTTTCATCCTTTAAGTATCCTTCTTAGACCTCAATTCTTAGATAGTGCGCTTTCTAGCCCTATCTTACCATTCCCTTTTGAGTGCGTTTTATAGCCCTCATTCTCATTTCTGGATGCATCAACCATTTCTTGATTTGGTAAATCCACTTTTTTTTTCTTTACAACGCTTACTATCTAAAGTCTTGTACAAGACTTTAGTCGTAAGCATTGTAAAAAGGGGGGCAACTGTCATAACCCAATTTCTGGGTTACTCCCCAAAATCTACCCAAAATAACAAAATAAAAAATAAAAGGGGTCGGCGTTGGTAGAAAAATCAGTGGAAATTTTGGTTGTTTTCGAGAGTCCAATGGTATCTATTTTGTCCCCAAAAATAGAAGTACAGATTTAAGGAAAAAATAATTTATCATTGGATAAATTTGTGTAAAAATTAAGTAGTACGACATAATTATATTTTTATGGGTTGATTTGATTTAATCATCAACCAATTTAAAGCGTAATTATGTTTAGGAATTAATTTAGGGTCCAATTAAAGGATTTAATTAAGTGCAAGAACTTAATTATACTTTAAATTTATCACATCAAATTAATTAAGGGCTTAATCGATGAAAAATCAAATTATTGAGCTTAATTCGGGTTTAATTGAGAAGATTGGAATTTTCGGAGACCGAATTGAATTTTTCCAAGCCAATTATGCAAATTCAGGAGTCAAATAAAAAACAATTAAGAGTTTAATGGTCAATTAAGGGTTAAATCGCACAAATCAGAAACCAAGGACCAAATTTAAAAGGCACGCAAAGCCAAAGTTGCTGTTGAATTTCTGACGAGAATACAATTGCACATTATTAAAAGTTCAAAGCCAATTGGGGGTGCAATTAGAACACTTACAAATAGAAGAACCAAATTGCAATTCTACCTCCCAAAACTGCACCGCATGCCGACAGCCCACCTGTGCCGCTGCCGACAGCCACCACTACGTTGGTGGCAGGCCATCACGCCGTTCGACAGCCACAACGTTCGAGCCACCAGTGCAGACCAGTTTTCTCCTATAAATAACAGCCATGCACGATGAGGAAGGGGAGAAAATTTATGTAGAAGAACAAAGGAAATAGGAAGAGGAACGAAGGAAAAACCAAGGAAACCAATGAAAAAAACAGAGGAGGAAGAGGGGAAAAAGAAAAACTTACACAAAGAGAGGGAGATGAAAGAACAGGACCATCATATCTTCATCTTCCTCATCTCCGGCAGGGTCAGCCATCTCTCTCTCGGCAATCTTCCTCATCTCCGGTTGAACTAGCAGCAGCCTCTCTCTCTCTTCTTTCGGCATAACAGCAAGCTCTCTCTCTTATTGCCAACTCCTCCAACAGCTCTCGGTGAGCATAGCAGTAGTAAACACCTTCACAGTGACCTGTAATAGATCAGCCTTCATCTCCAACGGCAGCAACCAGCTCCGATGAAGCAGTAGCCACTAACCAGCAACGTGAGTTCGTCGACTTCCGACGCGTCTACTCGCCACCATTTCCGACGCCACCATGACAGGGAAAACCACCTCGACCTCCTCTACCCGGCGGCGGTGGCAGGTGACCCTCTCGTCGTGCTCGACCGACCACCATTACATTGTTCATGTGCTAATTAATTCACGTGTATATATATATATATATATATATATATATTCTGCTTTGTTTTTTTTTTTAGGCTTGACTGCTCTCGACCCAGCCCAAGGCTAGTAGAGTTGGGCCTTTGGGCCATCTTGGCTGGGCCAGCCCATTTAGTTGGGCGAGGCCCGACCTGAAATGTTTTTAATTTTTATTTTTATTTAAAAAAAATGAATTTAAAAAAAAATATGTGTTGTTTTCGTGCATATGGCCGGATTCCAAAGTTTTTCCCATCATATTTTTCGTACAAAAATATATGTTGCATCTTACTTATATTTTGAAACGAAAATTGGATATCGTAACCAGTTTATGATTATTCGTTGGATTTTGGCCAAAATATAAAAAAAAAATATTTTGTTTTAACTATCAGGGTATAAAACTACTTTGTAAAGTACACCGGCAGATAAAAAGGATTTTGACTACGGTGTGAAATTACAGTGTATAATACATCCGTAGATAAAAAAAAGGGTTTTTAACTGCGGTGTAAAATTACATTACATTGTAAAGCACACCCGCAGACAAAAAAAATGGTTTTTGAAAATGTAGTGTAAAATATTTTTTTAACTTATAAAAAACAATCAAATTACAATGCAACTTACCTTAGGTAGGGTGCACTGGGGGTATTGCTTTTTCCCCTTGCACAACAAGTCTCCTTACCTAGACTCTCGCATACCAAGGTTCCTAGTAACCTTAATACTAGGTGGTGACTCCTGATAATTATAGTCGTAAGTTTTGCGGCTATAAAACAACCATCATTTTCACCGCGCATGTTGTCTCCCCAATCAGGAAGGATGGCGGGGTGCGAAGCGTGAAAAAAACATCGTTGCGACAATGAAAAAAACATCGTTGCGACAATCATATTTGGATTTGAAATGCATAAAAGTCATCTTGGGTGTAACCTTCCTAACTAAAACTTTCACTTGATGTCCCATTTTGAGCCTTAAATATCTTTTTAGTTAAAACATTAGACTATGGTAACCCCTTACATTAGGGTATGTTTTGGTTGTTAGATAACTAATAAAATTCTCTAAATATAAAGAAATAAGAAAAAATTAAAAGGGATAACAATTTTAGAAAAGAGAGCTAGAATACAAAATAATAAAAAAAGGGAGACAAAAATTTCTCCAAAGCATCCGCATTGATAATTATAAACCAAATTTCAATGAAAAAGCACATAATAGAACTTAGAGAATTAAGATAGTAGTAAGATCAATCATGAAAATATTAAAATCAAGGCAACAAAAATAAAAGATCTTTGTATATGAATAAGCTATCATATATATTTGCATATTTTAACACTTTTTGAACCTTATAAATTATATATTCATTGACATGAACCTTAACCAACATCATGTACTCTTAAAAACCTTTGTTTGTTAAAACAAATACAATTTGACTTTTGTGGTTAAGTTTTAACCCTAAAAAGAGAAGAAAAATGTTTAAGCAAAATCATAACTTGCTTATATGTTTTATATTGTTTCATAAAAAATGATTAAGATCGTATAATGTATGTAGACACTATTTGATTTTAAAAAAAAACTCTTCTATTGGAATCTAAACTTTTCTTTCTAAAATACTAATCCCTCTACTAGAGAATTCATTTGATCCATTAATAGATAAAATTTTGAGATAACCATTCTTTTTCACTATCCCAAAACACTTATTTTCTCATGTGCCAATAAAATATCCAAAATTTTACTTTGACATTGGAATGGAATGTTTTGGGTTTTTGATCAAAGAAATGTTAATTCTCAATTGATGAAAATATTTTCAAATTTACATCTCAATCATTTCATTTTAATAACTGGATTTTAAGATTTATGGATTTGTCCTAAAATAAGAAAAATGATTTCTTGAAAGAATGTTTTACAACAAAATTACCTCATTAACTGAATTTGAAAATTTCATAGAAAGAATAAAAATAATGCATGAATGCCTTCTGATGGCTAATAAGAAATTAATACAATCTAATCATCTAAGAGCAGTTTAGTCTGAAAGAATTCATGACAATAATGATAGTCAAATGATGAGTTAATGAACTCCTTTAAAATTTAAGAGTAATAAACCATAACTTTTCATTGTTGATTATGTAGAGTGGGTAATAATAAACAAATATCCACATGCTACACTTAGGGGTAAGGTCAAATATTAGGAGCAAATTGTCATTCACCAAGTAATAAATGGTACAAGGTTTCTCAAAATAGTAAGGGAACAAGGTTATTAAGAGTCGACAATGCAAATGTTTTATAAGGCTTTAATGACATGGTTTTTTTAAAGCTACCATAACATATAATGTTCTTAAGAAAACTTGCGCAGGCTAGTGGTTTAAATGTCATAATATTAGCAAAGATGAGATCAATCGATTTTAATTGCTAATGGGGTAAGTTGAACATCATATATATATATATATATGAATCAAATTAGTTGTAATTTATTTATTTATATATGTAATATATATATATATATTACATATATAAATAAATAAATTACAACTAATTTGATTCATATAAGATTCTTTTAATTATTTTTTTTCTTTTTAAGCCCTACAAGTCTCTAACAAATTTGAGTCCAGTAACACTTTTGTAAATTTAGAAGTAGTACGCTTCCTTTTTTAAGCTTAAAAAGGCTCTTGCAAGCTTTTGTTTAAGCTTATCAATGCTCCAATAAATTTGAGTCTAGCTAGACTTTGGTGAATTTAAACCTATCAAGGTCTCTTTTTATTTTAAGCCCAATAAAGCTTTTTCAAACTTTTCTTATTATAAAGTGAAAGAAGACTCTCATAAATGTTTATTTACCTTTTAATTTTAGAAGACTCTTGTGAATTTGATCCAAACCTTACCATCTTGAGACTTTTACAATTAAATCCCATTAATTTTTAGTTTTAGAGGACTCCATCTATCTCATATGCAATTGAGTCACAAAATGCTCTCACAAAAATTCAAAAGAAGTGGAAGGATAAATGATGCCATTTTTTTTTCTTTTTTATACTCGTGTCTATAACACAATACCATATTTTCTCCATTTTTTGTTCTCTTAACTGAACAAGCCATAAGAACACATATTAGCCTCTAGGTTTTTGCTAGCAAATAGATCTAAAAAAGATGCTCTCATTCTTTAATACCAATATTACAAAATTGTCATAAACAAATCCTTGTACCTCTTGCTTTTTGCTAGAATCCTCATCCTATTTTTATGGTTGCAAACTTTGTACAAACATTCATCCTTACACCTTTTATTTTATTACTTAAACTAGCAATACAGATCACCATGCTTTTATCCTATTTTATACCTCCAAAAGCACACTTCATGTTGTAAAAAATTATAATAGATATTTCAAAAGACTATCCCACAATGGTAAAACAGTTGATAAATTTGTAACCATTGAAAATTTATTTTTAAGAGTTACAAATATAAGTGTTACCATAATTTAATTTTGTAACGGATATATTTTAAACCATAATTTAATTTTGTAACGGACCATAATTTAATTTTATAACGGACATATTTTAAATTATTGTTATTTAATTTCATAATTAAATTAGATGTGACCGTTACATTATGGTTATCTATAAATACCATGCAACTTTTTCAAACAAATGCATCCCAAAAACTAATTCTCTTCGACCTCTCATTTGTTGGACTCTTCTTATTTCTAAGCTGTTTAATGTGTTCCCCTCTTTGTTTGAGGAAGAACTTGTTAAATACTGGAGGGTACCTCATTGTTGGGGAAATATCCTTAAGGACAGTGCTAAGCATGCCTCAAGTTTTTTAGTTTTTGTTTCCTTGTTTTCCATTATTTACACAACAATCTTAAGGATAATTAATTTTTAACATGGACAGAAACACTGCTGCTAATAATGCCCCTGCCCTCAATGTTGCTGCTGCAATTGTTCTCCCTCCTCCAGCAGCCACTGTTCCATTGCCTAGGCCATCCATTGTTCCTTTGGCCAAGCCATTTCCTGACATCTCAAAAATTGAGGTGTTCTCTGGGGAGAACTTCCAAAAATGGCAAGAGAGGATTTTTGGTGTTCTTGACTTGCATGGCGTGGCTTGGGTTCTTGTCGATCCCAAAGATGCTGAGAATGCTGAAGCATGGACACATGGAAATAAGGTTTGTAGGCACTCTATTTTAAGCACTCTTTCCAATGAGTTGTTTGATGTATATTGCAGCTATAAGGAAGCAAAGGAGATATGGAGTAACATGGTTGCAAAGTACACTGTTGAAGATATTGGCAAACAAAAATTTGTCGTTGGTAAATTTTACCAATGGGAAATGATTGATAACAAAGACATCAAAGCTCAAATTAATGAGTACCATAAACTTCTTGAAGATATGAAGGCTGAAAATATCAACCTTCCTGAAGCTTTCGTTGCTGGAATACTCATCGAAAAACTCCCTAACACATGGAGCAACTACAAGCAACAACTCAAGCACAAGCACAAACAATTGTCATTGATTGACCTTATCACTCACATCATTATTGAAGACACAAATAGAAAGGAGCTCCAAGCTACAAGGAAGAAGGATATGACCACCAAAGCAAACTTGGTAGAAGGGAGTCCACATCAAAAAAGATATGAGAACAAATTTAATAAGAATTTTAAGTCCAATGGTAACAATATCACTATGTTCAAACCCAAAACCAACAACAATTTTAAGAAAAAGGGAAATTGCTTTGTGTGTGGCAAACCTGGCCACCATGCATCAATGTCGTAATAGAAAGAGAAACAACAATCCTCCTAAAACTATGGTCAACATGGTTGAAGGAGAAGACATCATTGTTGAGGTTTTTTCTCAAGTCAATATGGTGACCAATGAGAAGAATTGGGTGGTAGACTCCGGTGCGACAAAGCATATATGTGCAAATAAAGAATTCTTCTCCACTTATACACCTTTTAAGGATGGAGAAGAAGTGGTCTACCTTGGAGATTCAAGGACAACAAATGTTCTTGGAAAAGGCAAAGTCCTTCTGAAATTGACTTCGGGAAAGACGCTAGCGTTGAATGAGGTGCTGCATGTCCCTAATATAAGAGCAAATTTGGTCTCTGTAGCTGTGTTGGGAAAATTTTGGATTAATGTGTCATTTGAATCTGATAAGATTGTAATGACAAAGAACAATGTATTTGTGGGGAAGGGATATTGTAACCATGGACTTTTTGTACTCAATATTGCTGAAAACATGAATGAAAATGCATCATCTTCTGCTTACTTGCTTGATAGTATTGATTTATGGCATGCTAGATTAGGACATGTTAGTCAATCTTATCTTAAGAAAATGAACTCTCTTGGTTTAATCTCCAGTTCAAATTATTCATCTATGAATAAATGTGAAGTATGTGTTGAAGCTAAAATTACTAAAAAAAAATATACATCTGTTAAAAGAGAAACTGATTTACTTAGCTTAATACACACAGACTTAGGGGATTTAAAACAAACCATGACTAGAGGAGGCAAGAAATATTATGTGACCTTCATAGATGATTTTTCAAGATATACAAAACTTTACCTACTTAGAAGTAAAGATGAAGCTTATAACATGTTTTTATTATATAAAGCAGAAGTAGAAAATCAACTAAACAAAAAAAATCAAAAGAGTTAGATCAGATAGAGGAGGTGAGTATGTTCTAATGAATGATTATTGTGAAAAAGAAGGCATAATACATGAAGTTACTCCACCTTATTCACCCGAGTCAAATGGAATAGCTGAAAGGAAAAATAGAACTTTAAAAGAAATGATGAATGCAATGCTAGTTAGTTCTTCCGCACCTGATAATTTATGGGGTGAAGCTATTTTATTTGCATGTCATTTACAAAATAGAATTCCTTATAAGAGAACTGGTTTAACACCATATAAACTTTGGAAAGGTTATCCACCAAATTTAAAATATCTAAAAGTGTGGGGGTGTCTAGCTAAGGTTATGCTACCTGAACCAAAGAGAAAAAAGATAGGATCAAAAACTTCTGATTGTATGTTTATTGGTTATGCCAAAAATAGTGTTGAGTATAGGTTTCTAGTTTTAAAAAGTGATGTGTTAGATCACAACACTATTATAGAAACAAAAAATGTTGAATTCTTTGAACATATCTATCCATTAAAGGAAAAGATTTCTCACACACCTATTATTAATAACGCACCTATCAATAATAATAGGATTGATGAAACTCATATTGAGGAAATAAGAAGGAGTAAGAGACAAAGAAAAGAAACTTCATTCGGAAATGAATTTGTAACTTATTTAGTAAATAATGATCCAGTAACCTATACTGAAGCTGTCTCTTCCTCTGATTCTTTATTTTGGAAAGAAGCAATTAAAGTTGAAATTGATTCGCTTTTACAAAATCAAACTTGAGAGATTGTTGATTTGCCTCCGGTGCAAAACCTATTGGTTGTAAATGGATCTTTAAAAGAAAATATTTTCCTAATGGTTCTATAGATAAATATAAAGCAAGATTAGTAGCAAAAGGATTCACTCAAAAAGAAAATATGGATTATTTTGATACATTTTCACCCGTAGCTAGAATTACTTCAATTCGAGTTCTGATTGCTTTAGCTTCTATTCATAATCTCTTTATACATCAAATGGATGTTAAAACTGCTTTTTTAAATGGTGATTTAGAAGAAGAGATATATATGTTGCAACCCGAAGGCTTTACAATTACTGATCAAAAAAATAAAGTTCGTAAATTGAGAAAATCTTTATATGGCTTAAAGCAAGCTCCTAAACAATGGCACGAGAAATTTGATCAAGTAATTTTAAGTGATGGTTTTTCATCCGTTAGTGTGGATAAATGTATTTATACTAAGACGTGTGATAATGAATATGTGATCATTAGTTTATATGTAGATGATATGCTTATTTTCGGTTCTAGCATGAATATTGTGCATAGCACTAAACATTTCTTGGCATCTAAATTTGATATGAAAGATATGGGTGAAGCTAGTGTAATATTAGGTATAAAAATTATAAGGAGTAACAATGGTATAATGTTAACACAAGAACATTATGTACAAAAACTTCTCAAGAAGTTTGGTCATTTTGATGTGACACCTGTGAGTACTCCTTATGATGCAAACTCTCAACTAAAGAAAAATAAAGGTGATGATGTTGGTCAGCTTTAGTATGCTCAGATCATTGGTAGTCTGATGCATTTAATGAATTTCACTCGACCTGATATAGCATACGCTGTATGTAGACTGAGTAGATATACATAAAATCCTAATCACGAGCATTGGGCGGCAATAATCCGACTAATGAAATATTTGAGAGGTACCATGAATTATGGTATTCTATATAATGGATTTCCCACTGTATTGGAAGGATACAGAGATGCTAACTGGATTTCAGATTCAGATGAGATTAAATCCACTAGTGGCTATATCTTTATTTTAGGTGGTGGCGTAGTGTCTTGGAAATCTTCCAAACAAAGCTTAATTGATCGATCCACCATGGAATCAGAATTTATAGCACTAGACTTAGCAGGATATGAAGCTGATTGGTTGATAAATTTTTTAATTGAAATTCCATTGGGAATAAAACCAACACCTTTTATATCCATGCATTGTGATTGTCAAGCGGCAATATCCATTGCAAAGAATAAATCTTTCAATGGTAAAAATCGACATATTCGATTAAGACATGATGTAGTAAAACAATTGTTAAAAGATGGAGTTATTTCAATAGATTATGTGAAGTCAGAAATGAATTTGGCCGATCCTCTGACTAAACCACTTGGTAGAAAGATGGTATTAGAAACATCGAGAGGAATGGGACTAATGCTAAAGTAAGAAATCAAAATAATAGTAACCCAACCTATGAGATTGGAGATCCCATGAATTAGGTTCATATGGGTAACAACAAAGTTATTTATGATTTTACAACACTATAAAACAAGTCCTTTTCTATGATGTGAGAATAGTGCTAGTCTATAAATCAAGGAGAGAATGAATTATAAAGTTCTTAATGAGTTCCATATTCCTTATGGATAGTGTTCACTAAAAAAAAGATAAGAGAATTTCAAAATACAATGAACAATTGATGGAAACACCTACTTGATGGAAACACCTGTATGAGTGTGGAGTGGGGCCGCTCCCATAAGATACTAGCAAAATCTTTAAAGCACTCATGAATAACCAGGCACACGCATGACCGATAACAAGCACAAAACCGAGTCAAACAACAAGGAATTGTGGGGGTATATAATGTGATGGTGAGATGCCTGACTTACAATGAGAATTATTGCGTTCATAGAAATTACGTATTTCACCAATAATTCTGTAAGTTAAATCTCATACTTTCTATAATTTGGTTCATAGTCCAAAAGACACCAGGTTAGACGCATTACACTCATTTATGAAAGAGATCCAACAAATTTATTTACTTATTTATTATTATTATTATTATTAAAAGCCTTTTGAAATATGTGGGGGGTTGTTGTAAATAATTATAACATATATTTCAAAAGACTATCCCACAATGGTAAAACACTTAATAAATTTGTAACCATTGAAAATTTATTTTTAAGAGTTACAAATATAAGTGTTACCATAATTTAATTTTGTAACGGACCATAATTTAATTTTATAACGGACATATTTTAAATTATTGTAACTGCTAATTTAATTTAATAATTAAATTAGATGTGACCGTTACATTATGGTTATCTATAAATACCATGCAACTTTTTCAAACAAATGCATCCCAAAAACTAATTCTCTTCGACCTCTCATTTGCTGGACTCTTCTTATTTCTAAGCTGTTTATTGTGTTCCCCTCTTTGTTTGAGGAAGAACTTGTTGAATCCTGGAGGGTACCTCATTGTTGGGGAAATATCCTTAAGGACAGTGCTAAGCACGCCTCAAGTTTTTTAGTTTCCGTTTCCTTGTTTTCCATTATTTACACAACACTTCATAACCTTTCATTTGTGATAAAACAATAGCAAGAAAGACATTGCAGATAATAACAAAAAACCCTAGCCATCACAAGCTTCTTTTTATATCTACAATAACAATCTTTCATCCAAATTTCTTGCTAATAAATCAAGCTTAAAAGACCTTCACATTTATTAGATAACCGCATTATTGCTTGATTTGGAAAGTTAAGACATGGACCCAAAATAAATTTGACAGCCTGATTCCTAATCTTGTTTTTTTTTTTTTTGAAGTTCAAAACATAGCATAACTAAGAAGTTTGGAATTGTCTATAAGCTCACGGTAGCTTAGGCCCTATTTTGGTTTTTAACCTTTATTTGGAGTTATAGAAGCCAAAATAAAGCTAGAATAGGTGGATTGGGATTATGAGGGTGACATCTAAAATCTTTATGAAAGGATATCACATCATTTTTAAAAAAAAAAAAATGATATTGGGATTTCATGTGCAAGAAAATTTGAGTTGCATGTATTTTATCAAATTTTAATATCCTGAAATAATTGTATACCAATATTTTCTACTTTTTTCACTAATAAGATACCCTATTTTTTTTTAATAAATAAACCTAAAAAACATGATGTTCTGGGATTAAACTGATAGGCACATGTTTGAATCTTTGTTCATGAAACCATCACTTGATAAATTATGATGTTTTGATGCTCTAAATCCAAAAAGAATCGCATCCCTTTTGCAAACCTTCATCAAGGTATAAATTCATGTTCTCTTTGGAATATTTTGTTTGGTTTGTGTCAAACCTTTAGTTTTTTGTGAAATATGTCGATGAATTCTCATCATTGTTTTTTGTGAAATTGGCAATGCTTTAGTTTAAGCTTGGTTTTTAAAGTTTAGGTTAATACGTCTACTAGTATTAGAGACCGATGTAGGGCAGGAATGATCTTTTACCTAAACAAAATATACATATAAAAAATCATCGACTCCTAATATACATAGGATATTGATTTAGAACAAAAATATGGAATGCTAATCTGACTGTATTGGGAAGAAAATGAGATATGGGTCCTGTTTGACACTGCATTTCAAAAGTATTTTTGAAAAAAAATTATTATTATTTACTTTAGAGTAAAAATTTTTTGATATTTTTAAATCATTTTGATGTGCTGATGTCAAAAATAATTTTTAAAAAAAAATTCTGATACTTTTCTAAACGAAGAGCACTTTAAAAAACAACATCAATCATACTCTCAAAAAAACCAATAGTAAGACTAAATTGAGTGATTATGTATTTGCATGTAATGAGCATGTATTGATGTACTAATGATGATTTTAAAATAATGACACTCTTGTGTTGGTTGTAATTGAAATTGGTATACATTGATATAAGCATAATTATTATCATTATAAAAATCGTTAAGTTGTGGTGCTATTGGGAAAATATGTATATGATAAATACAAATATGTATATAATTTTGATGGGGATCGACAAGAGAAAAATTTTGGTCTTGTAAATATGGAAGTTTGAGCCTTGGCTTGGTGTAGATAAGGAATTTTTTAATGTTATGTTGTGTTTAATTATCATAAGACATAAATTAAAATCTTCGAAGATGATCCTTGTATAAGAAATTTGAAAGGAGTGATATAAAATGATATCAGCACATGAAAATAAAATGATATCAGCATATAAAAATGATCTATAAACACCAAAATATTTAATAAAAAATAAATTTTTATTTTTTTTCAAGATTGCTTTTGAAATGCAATGTAAAACATTTCAGTTATATATATATATATTCATTTTGCATATGTAGAATATTGACATTCACACACTTTAAGAAACAGTTAGATTACCAAAAAGAAGAGGAACAAAACTAAATGCATCTCACTAGATGTCTACATAGATTGGAAGGAGAAGATTGTCGGGGATGAGTGAACTCTGAAGATCCCATTCTTCATAAGACAACCCAATTTTTGAATCTGAATCAGTTTTGTAGATTGAGATTACCGGTTGCAGAATTAGATTCCTGAGGTCAGGAGGAGGTAGGTTGAGTGATGAAAATAGTGGGTGTTAGAGGGAGAAATAAAACTGAGGAGTAGGTTTTGACGATAAAAATGTTATTTTCAGGAGTCAAGTGCCAATGAAAGGGACTGCGATGTTGGTTGTTCCCGAAAATATTGATCTGGAAAGGTAGTGGGGGGAGCAAGGGAGGTCGTTATTTTGGAACGTTGCTCTTAAATTAGTGCACATGGTAACAAGGCTGTCTATTCTAGGGTTTCTTTTTGTGCTCTAGGTAGGGAAATATGCTCCCGTTGACCAAACATCCGAGAGCCTATCCTGTCTTAATAAACCCAAGACATGTTGGGCCCATCTGCCCCTTCCCGGTCCTACAAAATTAAAACGATCAATACAGTTACAAAAATGCATTTCCCCAACTTTACTATAATGTCAAACCATAAAAATAGACTTATTTGTCACTGTGTTTTCAAAAAAAATTATTTATTTTTTATTTTGAATTAATTTTTTTGATGTTTTTAGATCATTTTTATATGCTGATATCAAAAATAATCTTTAAAAAAACAAAACAAAAAAACATCATTTTAATGCATTTCTGAATGAAAAATATTTTTAAAAACAACGTCAATCACACTCTTAAACAGGCACTTAATATACAATTTTGTTGTTAATAAATGTTATAATTTTATTTGTGAAGACTTGGATATATGGACACATAAGTAATTCTAATTATATTATTTATTGAGAATGATTGATTGATTGATTTATATGGATTATTAAATATTTGATGGGCAAGTATTTTTAATTTCTTAACTACTATATATATATATATATTGATTAATGATTGATTGATTTATGTAGATTATTAAATATTTGATATGCAAGTATTTTATTTTTTTAAGTGAATGTATGAATTTTTTATTTATTTATTTAAGTATGCAAAATTTTAAATTATTTCTATTTTTGTTAGATTAGGTCTAGCACATCAACATAATAAGTATGTCAAGAATAAAATGCATGATAATCTTAGAAATATATTATTATCAAATATTCATTAAATAAGTATTTTAAAGTCAAGTACTTCATCTCAAGTTCTTTCAAATAATTAAAAAAGCAAAGAAAAGATCTATCTTATTATTGAGAAAACATAAATTAAATAATAACCGAGCATATAATTACCCGGTTTTATATTTTTTTAAAACAAGGAATTTAAGAGGAAAAATACAGGCGAGGCAAACGGCTGGACAGGCACTCCCAAGGCTCGCCGAACCTGGTTTGTCTTGCTGATAAAAATGGGTCAAAACGAAAACTCAAAAACCGTCGAACCCACACACGAGGCCCTGATTGGAGCGGACTGAGGAGAGAAGAGTCTTGTATCGCTCAACCACCATATTTTCAATACATCATGCCACGTATGCATTTAACTTTCCTCGTGCCCATGCTCCTCTTATGATATATTTTACACTGACTTTCAAAAATATTATTGAAAAAAAATAAAAAATAAAAAATTTATTTTTTTATTTTTATTTTTTATTAATTATTTTTTATATTTTTAGATCATTTTCATATGCTGATATCAAAAATAATTTTTAAAAAATAAAAAATATATTATTTTGATATATTTATGAATGAAAAACATTTTTAAAAAATAAACAGTTTCATTCCTAATTTCAGCTCCATGTTGCTGTTAGAAAATGATTTTTTTAATTTGATAATCGCCTATTTCTTTTGTGTTGCTTGGATCTATCCATTAATTTTGCTAATTTAGGTATTTATTGTTTATTTACAAAATTTTAGGTAATTATCTATGTTATTTTAATTAAATTAGGATTAATTGAATATGATGCAATTCAGAATATTTAATTTTGTTTCAACGTGCTATAAAAGGTTTTAATTTAGTTCTGCGATTTTTTTTTCTTGCATGAAATTGGGTTTGAGGAGACTTGATGTGGATTATGTGATATTCCAGGCAAGGTATTTTATTCAAGTTTTATTTTATTTTTATTTTTATTGATAAATGCATTTAAAAAATAGAATAATCTTATTTTGATTTTATCTTTTTAGTATAACTTTTTAATTGATGATGAAGGTAGTTCACATTTTTGTTGATGCATATAATTAATGGCAGGCCAACATATATATATATATATATATATATATATTATCACCTGTGGGATTAGTCGAGGTGCATGCAAGTTGTCCCGGACATTCACGTTAATAAAAAAATATTTTATTTTTTGTGTGCTCAAGTGTTTATTGTTTGTTATTTGCAATTATCACTATAGTTATATTTAGATTTGTTTTTAGACATAACTAGATTTTTGTGCCCATGCTTCATGGGGAATGTTAATTTCTTTTAATTGATTTTAGATATACTATTTTTAATTATAAATTGAATCTTAAACTCATATACAAATTTCAATAAACTTTATACAAGCTTTAATATCATATTTTATATAAGTTGTAAACAAAAAAGAAATTCAAGACCATATGAACATCATAACATTGATTCTCTCCTTTTTTTCATCAATTAATAAGAAAAAATATTAGTAACACATAAATGTCATTCCAGTTAAGTTATTACATATCAAAATAATTCTAAATAAAATCAAAGAGACTAACAAATAAAGAAATATAATATGATGCATGAGAGTCCTAAAAGGCTAGTTATGAATGCAAATGAATTTTTATCTTGCTTATCCATGTGAAGAAGTAAATAATAGATTTTTCTTTATCTAGCAAAACATGTCATTCATGTATTCTTGACTTCACAACTTGTTCACAAACATAGATGTTAAGACCTTGAATTTGCTCCTTCAGGTGAGAGGATTCATCATTGTAGGTGAATTAGAAAAAATATTTTATATGTTCTATTATCACATGCAAGATGTTGAATGTCATATCTACCTATTTAATTTAAAGGTTCTCTGTTTAACCATAAAATTATGATTTGAGGGAGTCAGCACCACCCAATATCATAATTACTAGGGAACCTATAGTTTGTGAAAGTCTAGGTAAGTGAACTAGTTGTGGAAGAGAAAGTCATATCACCCCTAGTGCACCTTACCTATGGTAAACTTTATTATTCATTGATTGTTTTTCTAAGTTGTATTTCTATTTATTGGTCTCATATTAGATCCAAGGTAGTTCTCTCTTCATGAGAAAATCTCTACTTTACCAGGTTAAATTCTAACTACTACAAGGGAAAATTTATAGCATTGAACTCATTTTCTACTTTGTATCTTTAATACCCGATGATATAATTTATAGTATAATTTCATACCCTCAAATAATAAAGTATATAAAAATTTCCTAACACTATTGTTATTAATTCATTTAATTTAATACCATGAATATTAATTAAACAAATTAATTTTTTGTGACATTTTTAAAATCTTGGACAAATCCTGAAGGATATAATAAACTAGCTACAATATCTATTTTGGTATTTTTAAAATATGATAGAGAATATATTTATTTATTTAGAAAATATGCATGAAATCCCTTTAGAATCTAATTGTATGCATGGAAATAAAATATATTTTTTTATTTTTGGAGTGAGAAAATGTTTTGGATTTGTTTTAGGATTTTTAAAAATTTCAAGGAAAACCATGTATTTTAACACTTGGTTTGTATGTTATGGTTTAAGTCTATAAACAAATATTAAGCAAAATCCTTGAAGAAAGAAAATGTAGTTTTTTAAAAATAAGGGAGTTTTTTTTTTGGACTTTTGAAAAATTCTTGAAATTCTGGTTAAAAATCAAA
The DNA here is from genome assembly GCA_009078335.1 of Salix brachista. Classification (NCBI taxonomy): domain Eukaryota; kingdom Viridiplantae; phylum Streptophyta; class Magnoliopsida; order Malpighiales; family Salicaceae; genus Salix; species Salix brachista. The sequence goes on along the minus strand of CM018589.1, from coordinate 7,348,930 downwards.
AAAATTTAACATCGAGTGTGTAAGTCTATAACCCGATATTAAGAAAAATTACTAGAAACAAATGTCAGGGATCTATAAATAATTTCAAAATGATCCCTAAATTTGTTAAGAATGTTTTTGAACTTGTTTTGGGATTGTTTGACTAGATACTATAATAAGAACAAATTAAATCAATAAGGGAAGACAATATGGCATCATTTGCAAACATGCCATAAAGCCAAAATATGACAATTTTCCTTAAATAGAAATAGGGTGTGCCAAACATTCCTATAGGTTTGATTGGGTCTCGCTTAGCCATATGTGTTAGGCTTATTAGGCCAGTAGACGACCTAACAAGCATTATATATATATATATATATAGCTAGCTTAACCATGTGGGTTGAGATAGAATAGAGGTTCAACCTTTTTTTTCCACCACTAGTCCAACCTAGTGGTTGAAAGTTAAAAAGAAATTATTGCCAACATGAATTAATTAATTCTCCATGTATTTTCATGCAATACCTTTGAGAAAGGAAAGTGAGAATAATTTACATGGTTTAGGATTGATGGTTTGGTGGTGGTGGTGGTGTTAAAGGAAACACAATTGCATGATCTGATTGGATCTTCTAAATTAGCAACTCTTGTGATAGAGTGATTATAGGACGTGATTGTTATTAGCTTTTATTTTAAGATTTGCTTACTTTAAATAGCATATAGTATCTGTATAAAACCTTGTCTTGTACATTAGTATGGACATCAATACAATATACAGATCTCACAATTGTTTATGGCAGCAGAGTATCGATCTTGGTGACTCTATCACGCTTCCGCCATAAACACCATAAATCCCAACCAAAACCATGAAAACAAATGAGAATTCCATGGAGAACTCAAACTCATATGTCATATAGAACTCAAATCATACTGGTCTTTGCTTGCTACCAAACCACTTTATGGGAACAATTATGGGCAATAGAGCCGTGTCATTTCTATGGGTCTCAGTGCAAATAACAAAATCGGGTTCGTCGATGGAACCATTAAAGCTCCATCACCCTAGGATGCAAAATATGGAGCTTGGAAAAGATGCAACGACATGGTTACGTAGTGGATTGTGAACTCAGTCCACCCAGACATTCCCAGCAGCATCATGTATACTGAATTTGTTGATGCAGTTTGGAGCGATCTCAGGGATAGGTTTTCACATAATAGTGACTCAAGGATCTATCACATTCCTTCTATTACACCAAAATGAAAACCTTATGAGATGAGATAGCATCCTACCATGACCCACTCATTTGCACTTGTGCAGGCTTGAAAGGGCTCACTGAACGGGATGAAAAAGAAAGAGTTATGCAGTTTTTGATGTGATTGAATGACTCTTACTCGACTATAAGAGACTCTATTTTGATGATGAACCTGCTCCCTAACACACGTCAAGTTCATGGACTCATTCTTTAACATGAACAACAGATGGATGTGGCCAACCGCCGAGATATGGGGACAAACTCTTATGCAATGCAGGTGCAGCGAACCCTAGCACCACCAACATTCAACAAGCAGCCATACAAGGCATCTTCACACAGTTCACTTAAATACACCTACTATGACAGAGATGGACACTTGGTGGACCATTGCTACTACATCATTGGGTTTCTGAAGGGACACAAATGGCAAGGAAAAAATGTGAAGCCCAAGAACAAGAGAACAATAGCCTACAATATCGAAGCTAGCAACTCTAATGCAGACGCCAAACCAAATGCTTCAGAATGTCCTATGTTCACTACTGAGGAGTACAACCAAATCATTGTCATGCTTTATAATAGTAATGGGCAATCACTTGCAAATACAACAAGTATCGTCTCACCTAAATGCAATGTAGCACAAACAAGTCCACACTCGACACTATACTGGATTGTTGATAGCGGAGCAACCGATTATATATCGCATTCACCACCAACACACAATATTATGGATGCTCAATATGACACCATTTTCTTTGCTTGCTAGATGGGGGCAGACAAAAATAAAAAATATTAGCTCTATAAAATTGTCCCATGGCTTATCTCTTGATAGAGTTCTTATGTCCTAAAATTTTGTGTCAATTTATTGTCCATTAGTAAATTGACAGGGGCTTGGCACTTTATAGTGAAATTCTATCTAAATTTTTGTGTTGTGCGGGATATGGATACGAGGAGGGTGATTGGCTTGGGCAAGTATTTTGACGGGCTCTACTACCTTACACCAAGATAAAACTCTAACCTTGCCAACCATATCCATCGTACCTCTAGCCTCTAACATCGGCTCCTTGGACACCCATCATTCACACCTTTACTTTATTTAACCAAGAATAATGTTGAAATAATGTTTGATCCCAAACACATTTATGAAGTTTGTCTAGCAAAGCAAACTCGTTTACCCTTTTTCACATAGTGAAATTAAATCTTTCGCATCTTTTGACTTAATTTATTATGATATTTGGGGACCTCACAGAAACCCAACTCACTCTGAGGCATGATATTTTCTATCCATCATGGATGATTCCACTCATTTTACTTGGTGCATCTTATGAGTTTTAAATTTGATACATAAACAATTTTGAAATCATTTTTCTCTTGGGTCAAAACACAATTTCAACGTGACATTAAAACTTTGTGTGGTGATAATGGTAGTGAATTTCTTTCCCTGCATCCTTATCCTTATCTAGACTTTTGTGGCACCGCTTTTCAACATTTTTGTCATTACACACCACAACAAAATAGGGTGGTTGAACGTAAACATCAATACCTTTTAAATGTTGGTCGTGTTCTTAGGTTTCAGACCAACTTGCCTTTAAGATTTTAGGGGGAGAGTATCCAAACTGTTTGTTATCTCATCAATCGTGTACCCACACCTTTTCTATCTCATAAATCTCCATACAAACTTTTGCACAATACAACCAACTTATATGCATTTACACATTTTTGAGTGCCTTAGTTATGCCACCGATCTCACACCTACCAATAAGTTTGACACCCGTGCTCATCGTTATGTTTTCTTTGGATACCTTTTTGGCCAAAAAAGTTATAAGGTCAATGATCTAGCCTCACATAAATATTTTACCTCACAAGATGTCATCTTTTATGAACATAGTTTTCCCTACACCACCTCATCACTTATAGACCAAACCAACCTGCTTATTCACCCTATTATCCATCAATCACCCGACTCCCCATCCATTAACCATCCCACCTCAACTCTTGACCCACATCAAATGGTGTTAGATTCACCACATCACATGGTACTTGATTCATCACAATCCACGATGCTCATTTCCCAAACCCATCGTGAGCCTTCATCATTTATCCCTACAACCCTCGCACTTTCCTCACCTACCTCAAGCCCGCCACCTGAACCAGTCATCTCTACCTGTTGCCTTCCTCAACCTTTTGACTCACCCATTTCCCATCAACCACCACCTCATCAATCTACTCGTCTCACCCAACCCCCTGCTCACTTCAAAGATTATGTCACTCATCACTCAATCTTGCTCACACCTACGATAACCTCCTCGTAGTCTATGTTTAGCAAGTGTTAACCATTGCATTGGTATGTTTTCTATTCCTGCTTATCTCCTGGATATCAATGTTTTGTCTCTCATATCTCCCATATGGTGGAGCCTATTACCTATGCTCAAGCTTGTCAAAATCCCCACTAGATTACAACGATGCAGGCTGAACTCACGGCCTTAGAAGTCAATAACATCATGAGTTTTGTTCCTCTCCCGCCTGCCAACAACCCATCAGCTGCAAATGGATTTTAAAACTTAAGTATCACTTCGATGGTACCCTTGACCACTACAAATAAACTTGAGTATCGTTGCCAAAGGTTTCAATCAACGTGATGGTATTGACTACAAGGGACCTTCGCACCGGTGGCCAAAATCCTTACCGTGCATTGCCTATTGACTATGGTTGTTGTCCGTATTCAGCCCTTACATAAAATGGAGGTCCAAAACACTTTCCTTTATGGCACTTTTCAAAAAGAGGTTTATATGTTGCCTCTACCGGGTTGTCGTCGACAGGGGGAAAACATTATGTCACCTTTATAAATCTGTATATGACCTTAAACAGATATCCAGGAGTTGGTTTTAAGAATTATCTTTAGCAATACATACCATCAATTTATGTCAATCTAAGGCAGATTACTCCTTATTCACTCAAGTTAAGGGTACATCACTCACTACTGTATTATTGTATGTTGATGACATGGTGATCATAGGGAATAATAAGGTACAGATCAAGAACCTAAATGCTTTCCTAAACAGTCAATTTCAAATTAAAGACCTTAGACCTTTAAAGTATTTTCTTGGAGTCGAGGTTGCACGATCACAAGCTGGAATCACAATTTGGCAACGGAAATATACATTGGAAGGAGGCTGGATTACTTGGCGCTAAACGTATGAAGGTTGGGAGACAGATTTGGTACTAACACTTGCAGGTAGCAGTTCACTTCATGAAACTGCGAGGTATAGACACTTGGTTGGAAAATTTATATATTTGACCATCACAACGCCAGAAATAGCATATATTGTCAACACTATAAGTCAATCCATACAAGACCCACAACGACATCATCTTGATGCAGCATATCGACTTCTTCAATACCTCAAAGGAGCTTTTGGATAGGGTTTGATGTTCTCTTCCCAAAGTAAATTATGTTTAATTGGTTACTATGACACAGATTAGGCTCGTTGCCCTATTACACAATGATTAGTGACTGGTTATTGTATTTTTCTTGGAGACTCGTTGGTATCCTGGAAAAGCAAGAAATAAGTGACAATAGCTTGTTCATCCACAGAAGCGGTATACCGATCTATGGCAGTAGCTACTTGTGAGTTTAATTTGTTATGATATTTACTGGAAGATTTACGTGTTAAGCATCCTCAACCAGCAAGATTATTTTGTGACAACCAAGCTGCCTTACACATAGCTGCAAATCTTATGTATCATGAACGTACAAAGCACATTGATATCGATTGCCACATTATGCGTGAGAGGGTTCAAAAGGGAGAAATCAAAACTACCTACGTCAAAACAGGGGAACAAGTCACAAACTTATTTAACAAGCCACTACGTGCACCTATTTTTCATACACTCCTAGGCAAGTTGGGCATCTTTGACATCCACACTCCAACTTGAGGGGGAGTGTTAAAGAAAACACAATCGCATGATCTTATTGAGAGTGACTGGATCTTCTAAAATTGGTAACTTCTTTTATAGAGTGATTATAAGGCGTGATTGTTATTAGCTTTTATTTTAGGATCTATTTACTTTAAATAGCACATAGTATTTGTATAAAACCTTGCCTTGTATATTAGTATGGACATCAATACAATACACAGATTTCTCATTTGTTTAGGTGGAATTGTTGCTGAGAGGAGATGTATGTTGTTGTGTTGATAGTTGAGCCACTACTGAAGCAAGTTGATGTTGTTGTGCTTAGGATGATGAAGCTTTGCTACTATTGTAACTGGGAATAACCACCTCTATTATTGTTATAGGAGATGGTCTGCCAAGAGGTAACAATAGGTGTTATGTTATTGCTAGTGTGGTGGAGTTGCCAACATAAGGAGACTCGGTGCTGCTGTTAGAGAAATTAGAGATGAAAGGTGGGTATTGATGAATCTTTTCCTCTAGTTTTAATAGGAATAAGAAAATCAACATTGAAATTATGATATTTTTCAATTTGGTCCTTAAACCATTAGAACTTTTTAATTGAATCCCAATTAACTCTATTTTTTTGGATTCCTTGCATTTTTACCCTAGACCTTCTTTGATTAGACCCTTAGATTTTTTTATTTTGTACAAAGTGGTTTTTATTAGTCTTAAATTTGTTCAATTTAGCCCTTACTCAACCTTCAATTAGGCTCATCAAATGTTCAATTAATTCCCTAAACTTAATTATTTTGCATGTTTGTTCCAATCTTTAATATTTTTCCTTAATTTGATCCTAATTTTTCATTATTGTCTTTAATTAGACCTTCCATGGTTGCAATTAGACTCCTAACCTTGGCCACTTGGTTGAATTTGGTCCTTCAACCTTCGATTAAATTTCCCTTGTCCATTTTTTTATCTTTTATTTTATTTTTGAAATAGGCAACATCAACATTGACTCGATAAGAAAAATTAATGAGCAATTTTTAATTGTGCGTGTTACTAGCTAAACCCATTGACAATGATTTTTTATTTTTTATTTTTTAAAAACTTATATATATATATATATATATATATAAACTGCGTGGAGTATTCATTGTGCTGCACTGTAGATTGTGAGTTTATGCACTGTGGATTGTAATAGTGTATTTTTGGGTCGGTTCGGTTCTCGGTTCGGTTGGTTTGCCGGTTTTCCTATTTTTTTTATTTTTGCACAGTGAAATAGCGTTTTTAGCCCTCGAAAAAGACAAAAAATCGGTTATGGGTGGAGGGGCTCCGCGGTAATTGCACAATTTCGGACCGGACCGGTCCGGTCCGCCTAGCTTTGCATTATTTTATATTTAACCGGAAATGGCTAATTACAGGTTTGGCCCCTAATAAGACAAAATTGATGACTTACGCACAGGGGTGCACTGGTAATTGACCATGCTTTTTTTATTTTTTTTCTTTATACTGTCGGCGCGTGTGTCACACGCGACCGACAGTATTCCGCCTCACGCCCTCTTTAAGTGGCGCGTGCGTGGTGATGGAGTCGCCGGAGATGGTCTACCGGCGTCTAGATCGATGCGCCTCCGCGTGGTCTTCCTCCCGGCACGGCGCGTTTTGTCCTCCGACGTCCGTGGACGCGGCGGTGGCCGGTTAAAGCTGTTCCAGTCGTTTCTCTCTCCTGCACGTCAAAGTCCAAGAGAGTCCCCCGGGTTTGATGCTTTTTCATTTCGGTCCCTGTACTTTTAATTTTGTTTATGGTTCTGATTTTTGTTATATAAGTTTTGATTTAGTTCGATTGAGTCCTTCGATTGAAATTAATTGAATGTGCAATTTTCACTTCGATCCTCCTTCTTTTAATTTCTGGTTTGGGTTTAAATAACTCAATAAATTCGGTACAGCAATTTCAATTGTGTCCTTTGATTGAAATTGATAATAAATTTGATTTTCATTTCGGTCCTTATACTTTTAATTTTGGATTTTAATCCCTTTATATTTGATTTTTTATACTTTTAATTTTTTTTAATCCCTTGATTTCTTTTTATGATTTTAATTTTGTTAAAGTTTTTATGGTTTTTTTAGTCTTTCATTTATTTTATTTTTTTTTATTAACACAATAATAATAATAATAATAATAATAATAATTATTATTATTATTATTATTATTATAATTATAATAATAATAATAATAATAATAATAGTAATAGTAATAGTAATAGTAATAATAATAATAATAATAATAATAATAATAATAATAATAATAATAATAATAATTTAATTGTTTTTCTTTCTTACTCTTTTGTTAATGTTTTTTAGTTTTTTCTTCCTCGGGATAATTTGATAATTTTTATTGTTTTGGCAGTAATAGCAACAATAGTTTTTGTTTTTGTTTTATCTTTTGTTGAACTTTTTCAGTTTTTTTATTCTTCCATTTTTTCCCTTTCATTATTAACACAAAAATAAAATAAATAAATTAAAATAATAATAATAATAATAATAATAATAATAATAATAATAATAATAATAATAATAATAATAATAATTTAATTGTTTTTCTTGCTTACTCTTTTGTTAATGTTTTTGAGGGTTTTTTTCCCTCAGAACAATTTGATAATTTTTATCGTTTTGACAGTGATAACAATGATAATTTTTAGTTTTTATTCTATATATTTGTTTGATCTTTTGTTGTAGTTTTACAATTTTTAAAATCTTTCATTCATTTATTTAATCTTTGATAATAATAATGATGATGATGATAATAATGATATTTTAATTGTTTTTCTTGCTTACTATTTTGTTTATGCTTTCTAATCTCTTTTCCTCGGTCTAATTTGATAATTTTTATTGTTTTGATAGTAATTACAATAATAATTTTAGATGTTAAGACTCCGATGTTGCTATTGTTATAGTTTTTTAAATTAATATTGCTTCCTTTTTTCCTTTATTTTTTTCCTGTTTTCTGTTTTTTTTTCTCTTTGGATTAAATGATTTCTATTATTTTTTTATTTGCGCAATAATAACGATAATTTTAGTGATTAATTTTTTATTATTTCCTTATAAAAATATTTTGTTTTTTTTAATGATTGTTCAAGTCAATTTAATTATTTTGATTTTTTTGGCAGTAATGTTGATGATAATTTTAATTGTTATAACAATGATAACAACAATAACATGATGATGGATTTTCAATTTATGTTTTTGTTTTTTATCCATATAAAATTAACTATTTATATTTGCTATTTGATTATTGTAGATTTTTATTTGGTTTTAATTCACAAAGTTTTTTTTTTAATTCTTGGATAATGTTTATTCTTTATTCGTCTCTGTACATTTATGCTTTTGGTTTTTGTTTTTTTATTGGGGTTTTATTTTTAATCGGTTCAGGCCTGAAATTTTAATTTATATTGGTAATTATTTTAAAATTAATATTACTCCCTTTTTCCCTTTATTCATTTTTTTTTGTTTTCTCTTATTTTTATTTGTTATTTGGATTAGATAATTTTTATGATTTTGCTATTTACGCAATGATAATGATAATTTTTGTTATTTTTAATTGTATTTTGATCAAAATCTTTTGTTTATTTTTTTAATGTTTTTTTTCGGGAATTTATTTATTTTAATTGTTTTGATAATAATATTGGTAATAATTTTAATTGTTATAGCAATGATAATGAAAATAACGTGGGGATGAATTTTCAATTTATGTTTTTGACTTTTTGTGGATTTAAAATTAACTATTTATTTTTGTTATTTTATTATTACAAGTATTTTCACAGTTTATTTTTTTTTGTTTGTTTTTAATTTAATTATAAAATGAACTAATCTTAATGCAGTTTATTTAATAATTCAAATATCCAAATCGACTTGATTTTTTGATGATGATGATAAATTAATGCTGGTTATTTCCTTGAAAGCTGCTAAACAGATAAATTTATAGCGATTTAAAATTCATATATTTTATAGATAACTTGCACTTAACAGGATTTCTGCACAAATTTATTATTTTGGTTACATTTATAATAATATAAAAAAAACACATCATTAATATTTTTTACATTGAAAAAAATATATTGTCACCCGCGACGAGGCGCGGGGGCATTTAACTAGTATATATATATATATATTATGTCTTGTATTTTGAAAATATTAGAAAAAACAAGGGATCAAAAATTAGGTTATGACATGTTCTTAAATAGCATAGGTTGTAAATTTTTATGCCATGTGAAACAAAATTTAAAAAGAGTCAAAGAATCAATAACTGTGGTGTGGAGAACAACCATGACTTGATTGAGTAAACACACTTAATGCTATAATATTTAAATCAGAACATTGTTGATTAAGGGATATTGTAAGACCTATGCGATTTATATCTTATAATCATGCTCAGGGAAATAACTGGTGCGATCAGATTTCTATATTCTCTTTGGAGTGGAACATTTTCATCAAAAGTTATGTATACAAACTCTTTCATCAAAAGTTATGTATACAAACTCCATCTGATCAATCAGTAGTATATATTTTTGCTGTATCCACAGAGGCATTAACCTTAAGCTGTAATCCTAAAGTAGATAGCATGAAAACGTAAGATCGAATAAGTAGCAACATTTTACATATGCCGTCTAGGAGCTATCGTGCAGAAAGAACAGACATATCGAATGAGTAAGTGGATGTGGTAGGAAGGGTGTCGTCTACTGGTTCTGTCCGAATCGCAGTCATAGGATCCATTTTATGTCCATCAGGTAAGTCTTCATCAATGGACAACAAATCAACAATGATCATCGGGGTTTCAGGTGGCTCCTCCACAGGTACATGGCCTTCAAGCATCTCAACGACTCGCAGCATGCTAGGTCTTAGCCGAGCCTTCTCTTGTATGCACCATAGAGCCACAAATACCAATCTCCTCACCTCCTTCTCGTCAACGCCTCCACTTTCTGCTAGCCTCTCATCAACCACTTCCATCAGCTTACCTTCCCTCATTTTCTGACTGACAATTTTCGGGAAGTACTGCCATTTCCTTTGAGATTTATCATTGCCATTTTGGACCAAGCAAACATTTCTCCGACCTCCAATCATCTCCAAAACTACCATCCCATAACTGTAGACATCAGATCTTTCAGAAACTCCTTGCTCCAAGAGCCATTCTGGAGCTATGTAGCCTCTAGTCCCTCTGATATTTGTCATAACTTTACTCTCATCTCGTCCCATTAACTTTGAAAGTCCAAAATCTGCCACAATCGCTCGATAATTCTCATCCAGAAGTATATTTTCTGGCTTGATGTCTAGGTGCAGGATCCTTGATCGACAATCATGATGAAGGTAACGAAGCGCCTTGGCGACATCAATGGCAACTCTGTACCTTGAGCCCCATGATAAACACCCTCCTCGCTGGTTCCGGCTTGCTCTTCCTCGGAAAATCCACCAATCCAGTGATCCATTGCAGATAAACTCATAAACGAGGAAACGAGGCCCTCCGGCAATTATACAATATCCCAGAAGGCGCAAGAGATGGACATGCTGCACACTAGCGATTGCTGAAACCTCAGCTTGAAATTCCTTCTCTCCATGCTTCTCTCCTTCAATCCGCTTCACAGCAACAGATGTTCCATCATTCAGGATACCCTTGAAAACTGAAGCTGATGATCCTTGGCCAAGCAAAGCCTGAAAATTGTCGGTCGCTTCCTCAAGCTCCTTGTATCGAAACTTCGTAGGAACACCAGCAACTTTTCTAAGAAAACTGTATTCAATCCGAAGCTCTCTGCCTTGAGAAACCAATTGACTCTCTAGTAACTTCCTTCTACGTTTGTATTGGCTTCTGATAATAAGGTGTGCGAAGATTGCAAGGATCACTGAACTACTTGCCCCTGCAATAAGGAAAAAATGCTTGGAAAGTTTTAGTGATACACGAGCAATGATGATAAAGATGGACAGGACAATAATGATTGAAACTGCGATTATATTTGCTTTCTTGTCCTCCATATCACAGCTTCATTTCTATTCTCGAGAAATATTGTCTTCCTTTTGCTTACTGAAAACTAGATGATCATGAGTTGTTTACTTTCAGAGGGTAGACAGAAGAGCCCCCAGATCAATGTTGACCATTTCCAGAGTTGAGAAGTGCTTTCAGACAAATCGTATCGTTGAAATGGATATTTTTTATGGTAATTAAGTACGTATATGCCTAGAACAAAACCCTACCAGCTAGAAGAAGACTTCTTCTTTCCATATTTTTTTATTTTTATCTTCTTTCTTAGAAAAAACACACTTTCTTTCTCTCAAGTCCTTGCTTCTGGAGAAAAAGAAAAAAAAGAAAAGGTGGGGGCTGAACGAGCATCACTTCGTTGGAATTACGTGCGTTGTCGATGAATACGAAGCTTCCGTACTTCCACATAACAGCTGAAGGACGGATTTAGGTCATAATTTACCCTTCACGCAGGACTGTGGCTACATTTCCCAGAAAAATAAAATAGGTCCATGGCCACCAGGAAAATTAATACCTGGCTTTACATGACTCTTCTCTAATTTCTCAATCTTTACCTCAAATACTTACACCAACGTTCTATTTGACATATACTTTGGAATTAGGACGGCTTTCTTGTTGCTGTCAGATGAAACACGTGTGTGTGCTCGATTGGCTGCAGGTTTTAGGCGATGGTAAGATCTAGATATCATCTGCTTGTAAATCCTGCCGTGGAACCATTCTTTACCCTTTTTTTTATCTGGGAAAGGAAAATCTGACACTTGTAATATTATATACGCATCCTCGATCATCATTTACCTTTAGAAATAATAGCAATTCACCAGCGTGAACTCATGCAGTGCTTGAATGATTCAGATTATCATCGTCTTTGATAATATTTTAAGCCCAAGTCAAGACAACTCGATAGCATAATCAAATCAGGGTGGTTGTTCCTTCACGATCCTCACCCCTCATCACTTATAATATGATTGATGGTAAGGCCTGAGAACTAATTTAATACTAAAATATATTTTCTTCTAATTATTTGACCAGGGCCTCTACTTCAAATTTAATACTAAAATATATTTTCTTCTAATAATTTGACCAGGGCCTCTGCTTCAAATACAGATAGATTACTAAGGCTTGTGTAAGAACCACCAGCAAGTTAACTCTTGAAATCTTATGAATTTACGAGTTAACATGTATTTACATGTAAAATCAGACTAAACTAGATAACTAGTAAAATCATACTTGACAAATGCAAAATCAGTAAAATTGATCTGATTTTACGAGTTTATTAAATTTGTGATATGAACCACCAAGTTAGTTTGAATTTGGCCTTATAATATTTGTTGATAATTTTGTGATATCAAACATATCTTTCAAATTATCCATTGGATTTGGTTGAAATTTATAAAAAAATATTAGATACATGAAAATATATTTTGTTAAATTATTAAATTAAATAAAGTTCAGAAACATATTATTTCAGAGAGTCAAAGTTACTAGATGAATCTTGTCAAATTTGTCAAACTAGATATTCATATATTGTGATACATCTAGAGTTACAAATATATTTTTATTGCGATTCTAGATGGGAGAGAAACTAGATATCTCAATATTTTCAAATATATATGATAAACTCAGTAATTTATTCATATGAGAGAGAAGCATATGTTTGAAATCATGACTGAAATCTACTAGGAATTTGTGAAAAATAGAGATTTAGACTACATGGAAGAATTTTTTAGAATGAAGAGTTTGTTTTTATTATCATATTTTATATATTTATTTAATATCAAAAAATTATTTCTAATTTAAATATTTTATGGCGCATTAAACATTGCTTAATAGTTTATTTTAATTATTATACTTATGCTAGTTAATTACTAATTTAGACTCATTAGCTTGCAACCTAAAACAGGTTCATGATGACTTGTTATGATGAGAACAACCAAGTTATCACGGGGATTGTTGTTTACTTACTATCATTTAGTAATTTGCCGATATTGAAAATTTTGATTTTGAGTTTTTTTATTATTGATTTCTTGATTTGTACTATTTATCTTTCTTATTTATTTAGATCAGTAATTGATTATAATATTGTTGATTCTCTTAATTAGATTTTAATGTAATTTAATTTATTGGCTAAAACTATCAATATATAGTAAAAAAAAATATACTTGTGATTTTACAATTTGATTTTACATTATATTTTTCGTGTCGTGTCAAAAAAGCAATTTTCACAACCTTGATAATAACTGCTATCAATGAACAAGCCAAAATCAACCTCAGTCGGCTTCACAGGTAATGGGTTTGTAAATCAAGATGTGATTTCAGAATTAAGGGCAAGCAACTACTATACCATCAAAATATTAATTTAATTTTTTATATTAAAAGTCATTCTGTTGGTTTTTTTAACTCTAATTTTATAATCTGTTAAAAGGTTAAAATATTATTTTAGCCTAATTGCATAAAAAATAAGTATTCACATGCAAATCAAATAAAAACAATTATATTAATAAAGCTGAAATTAATCGAGTATATGATATTACACACACACACACACACACTTATACATGTGGAAGTAGATAATTATCTTTATTTAATCCTAATAAGTGTTTCTTAATAGACTTTATGTAATAGGTACAATACTTATAATATAATAAACAACTAGACTTGGGTCAAAAATTATATTTGATCTAATTGTCTCAATTATATTTGACATATTAAAATGAAATCAAAGATAATAAAAGTTTGACTAAATTTAAAAAACTAGCTTTAATTCAATTAGACAAAAAAGAAAGTAAATGATAGTAGATGAATCAAATTTCAAAAGAAAAGTATTTTTTTAGAAAGGGAATAAACAATGTATCTCAATTCTTAACCCATTAAAAATGGAAGAACAAAACAGGGCCAAATTGGCATAAAAAATTGATCTTGGTTAACCTGAGTTAGCATAATAAGTTTGTAAAATCCAGTAATCGAGATTAAGTCCACCCGAAATATACTACCAAACTTGTGGTCTAGATTATGAGACTGAAATAACTCGATAAAAATATTAAAAAAATTATAAAACCTTTTTCTTAAAAAAATATGGTAACTTCTTAAACTCATGACCTAAATCAGTAGACATGAAGAACTCTATCGGAAAAAAAAAACTATGAAATGTATTTCCTAATCAATTAAATATCAAAGGATAAAATTAAAAAATAAATTTCAATTATACACAATGATTTTAAAATAATAGAAATTAAAATAATGAGGATCAAAACTCAAATACCAAATAGCTCTTTCAAAGGTGAAATTAAAAAGAAAAACTAATTTAGAAAAAAAATAAAAAATCAAAAGAATGAGGATCAAAATTGAAATAAAAAGGAGCACATTAGGATTGAAAGGTAAAATTGAAAAGAGTAATAATTTTTCCAAAAAGGCTAAGAAGAAAATTAGAAATCAAAATAATGAGAATCAAATTAGAAAATATAATACTATCAATTTGGATTGAAAGATAAAATTGAAAAAAAATAAAAACCTCACATAAAGGCCAAGGAAAAGAAATTAAAACCAAGAGAATGAAGACCAGATTAGAAAATATAATATTTTAAGGAATGATGAAATTAAAATAAATGAGACTTTTACAAAAAGACCAAGAAACAAAAATTAGAAATCAAAATAATAAAAGTTCAAGTTGAAATACCAATAACAGAAAGGCACAGTGATAATTATGAGGAGAGGAGAGAAAAAAGAGAGGAGAAAGACTTATTAACGACAAATCGGATCACCATCATGACAATGCTTCCAAATACACGATATAAAGGTATTTTTGGAATCTATAAAGTGTTGCATCAGCTGCTCATGGTGCACAGGCAACTCCCGTGCTCCTCCAGGTTCCATATATACGCTCATATTGTTTTAGTCAAAATACAAAATTACCCCTAAGTTGACTTAATAAAAACAAAAAATCATTGTGAAAAAACAAAAACATCATTTCATTGTAGGATTATATTTTATATACTTAAGGACATTTTGATTGTTTCACCATACATTTTAATTGTTTATTGTTTTTATATTTTTCAAAAATACCAAATTATCTCTTAACCTACATAACTAAAAAACCATTGTAAAAATACAAAAACATCTCTTCATGACAAAGTTTAATTTTATTTATACAAAATATACCATTATTTACACATAGTGATTATGCTTATCTCAAAATTAAATTAAAATTTTAATTTTAACTTACGATTGTGTCCATCACTTATTGTAGTTATCAATAACAAAAATAATATGACATATCTCTGGACATGCAAGTGTTTTAATAAAAGATATGATTGAGAATAGTGTAATATATAAAGATTATACATACAGCTAAATCAGCTCCCGCTTTTACTGTGCATTGCTCACTGTTCATCTAGACTCATAAGCACTGTGGATTTGAATAGTTAAATTACATAATAATATACATATTATTTGTATACTAGGAAAGACCAAGGAGGCTGCTTGGCAGCGTGGTTTAGGCGAGCGGTGCAAACGACGAATGCGAGAGTTCGAAACTCACAATCTGCAAAACTCATTTTCGAACACTGTTCATTACTGTTTACAGATGGAATTTTTTTTTTTTTTTTCCAAAACTCATTTTTGGAAAGCAATGAACAGTGATCTTCACTGTTCATGACTGTTTACAAAGGGAATTTTTGTTTTTTGTTTTTTTTCCAATAAGGCTTCTTTTATTTATTTTTTTATAACCGGGGTATCCGTGAAGGCTTACACGCACCACGACTAATTTCCGGACCCATTTTTTTTAATATTGTTTTTCCTTTTTTTTTGCCACTTATACATTTTTTTGGTTTGTTTTTAATAACCGGTCTGTTCGGGTCAGTTTACGCGCACCATGATTATTTTTTCTCATTACTGTTTGAAAATGTGCTTTCCCCTTGCACTTTTTTTCTTATAACCGAGCTTCTTTTTTTTTTGTTTGTTTTATTATAATCGGGGTGTCTGGGGCAGTTTACGCGCACCACGACTGATCTCCGGATCCATTTTTTTTCAAACATTTTCTTTCCTGTTTTTTTTTCCATTTATACATTTTTTTTGTTTTTTTATAACAACAGTCTCCAGGTAAGCTTACGCTTACTTTCAAACATGAATAAATAGTGAAAATCACAGTAATGAACAATAAAAGGTGCTTTCCCCTTGCACTTTTTTTGTTTTTTTAATAATCAGGCTGTCAGGGGCAGTTTACTCGCACCACGACTAATCTCTGCACCCACTTTTTTTTACAGTAATTAACAATGATTTTCACTGTTCATTACTGTTACAAAAGGGGCTTTTTTTTTTACCATACTATTTTTTTATAACCAGGGTATCCGTGGCAGCTTACATGTACCACGACTAATCTCCGGACCCATGTTTATTTTTTAACATTTTTTTTCTATTTTTTTTACCACTTATATATTTATTTTTTGTTTTTTTATGACTGGGGTGTCCGCGTCAGTTTACGCGCACTATGATTTTTTTCCATAAACAGTGACTTTCACTGTTCATTACTGTTTGAAAAGGGGTTTTCCGTTTTTCTTAATACAATAATATGAAGAAAAAATCTAAAAAAATCATCTTTGATAAATTTTAGTTGTTGTATTTTTGCTATCTGTCCAATAATTTATTCGGAAAATAGTTAAAACATGCCCAGCAAACAATTAGTTTGTTGTAGGCAACAAATAATATATCTTTAGTCAATTTGATCAATTGTGTTTTTGCTATCTACCAATTAAATTATTACCAAAGTAGTTAAAACAAAAATCATCAATAAAATTGTTTGCTGCATAAAACAAATCACTCATCAGTGCTAAAATTCAACGATTGTAATTTCACAATTTGCTAATAAAAGAATTCATGAGACAAATAAAACATACACAATAATCACAGAATTTTTTCGATTCCAGTTGTACAATCTACCGATTAAATAATTATCAAAACAATTTTAATAGTTGCAACATTCAATCACTTTTAGGTAGGAAAAAAACATGTTTCTAACATATTCTATTAATTATAATTTTACTAATTAAATATTAAAATAAAAAATTATAACACGTATAAAATCAATTAATTTCTTAAATAGAAAAAAAAACTCAGCGCAGCGCGCGGGCAAATTCGCTCGTAATAACTAAACGATAAACTTTCTTTTGTTAGTCTGGAAATGTACAATTTATTATCTTTAAATTTATTCTTCTTTATATTGTCCTGTTAAAACCATAGTTGTTAATTCCGTTCCGTTCAAAAAACCGAGACAAAACGGCGTCATTTTCGTCTCGGTTTTAATTTCAGTCCGTTCCAGAAATTTTCCGGCTGGAACACCCCGGAATCATTCCGAGCGTTCTGTTTCGGCCAAAAAATCCTTTTCAAGAATTTTAATTATATTTATTAAATTAATATTTTAATTTTTTTTATTTAGACATAAAATTCACTGAGCCTAAGAACAAACCTGGTGAGCATGTTTAATATTGACTTCCTGATTTATATTTATAGAGAAAACCCTTTGCCTGGAATCCTATTTAGCCGATGTGGGATAGATTTGAAAATTTAAAGTGATAGATTCTAAGGCTATTGCACAATCTAGCGATGTGGGATAGAATTGATTTGTCCAGCTGGACAAATCAATCCAGCGATTTGTCCGCTGGACAAATCAATTGTAACTTTAACTTTGTAAGTTGTAACCGTAAGCTTTTATATATATATATATATATATATATATATATATATATATATATATATTATAAAAAAAATTATTGCGTCAACTTTGATTTTATAAAAAATAAAAATTATATTTTGTTTTTTTGTTTTTTAATTTTTTTCACACATATATATATATAATTAATTATATATCAACAGTACAACCCCAAAACGGCACACTGGAACGCTCCGAAACCGGAACGTTCCATGCCAATAAAAAAATCGGAACGTCGACCGGAATGATATTGACAAATATGGTTAAAACCATCATTGTTTTTCGCTCAATCTTAAATAAATATTAACTTTATTTTTATACATATATATTCGTGTAAAATTACGAGAGGCGTGAAACTGACGGGACAAGAAAATTAAGGAAGAGAAAGAGCAAAGATAATAAATACACGTGTAATCTATGTATATAAAAGGAGTTGATGATAGCCACTCCCTTCTTCTGTTGTGCTTAACTTGTAAACATTTGTTGGGTGGCTGTTGCCTTGGCCTTGGAGCCTCGAAAATCAGAGGCAATTTTTTCTCTTCTTCGGGTAAGATTCACCGAGCCCTAACCTAGCTAAATCCACTTTTGATTCGTCTTGTAACCATCAACAGTTAGGTGCGTTTCATTTTTAATAATTATCAGATTCATCATTTCCATTTTCTACCACAATATCATCCCCTTTTGTTTTGTTTGATTTTTTTTGCAACATTATAAATTAGTTGGAATCAGGTCTACGGCAATTTCTGCTTGTAAAAAATAATCCCATTTACTTTTTCCTTGGTTTTGCTTTTCGATTTTGAAGCTGGTCCTATCTTTCTTGATTGCAGGTTGTGTGCTTTTCTCAGTCATTGCGATAAGCATTTGGGCATTGGCTATCTCTCTGGGGGATAACATGAGTTTTGCTGGTCCTTCCTTGGCTTCTGGTTAGTTGTATTTCCTTGGCTTCTCCTTTTCATAGCAATGTAAGAAAATTACACTCTGTTTGTCAGGAAGGATGGAAAAGAGAGTAGGGATTGGAAAGGAGGGACTGATTGCATCTATTTTTTTGGAAAGAAGGATAAGGAATCGAGGTGGGATTGGAGGGATCCCTCCAATCCCTCCTCTTAATTTCTTAACCTCCCAATTTGGGTGGATTTTAACTGAGAGGATTGACTCCCTATCCTTCCAATCCCTTTGTAATTTTTAATGCTTTCAATTTTGGATGAATGGACTCTCATCCTTCCCCTCCCGTGTTAACCAAACAACTGGATGGATAATAAGTCATCCTTCATATCTCCTCTCTATCCTTCCACCTTATTTATTCCATCCTTCCTATTATCCATCCCTCTTGACAAATATAGCCATAATGTCTTTTATCCTGCATGGATAGCCACCAACAAGAGGCACTAACAAACACGTAGTGATTGAATGATCTCTGCATTATACTGATCTTCTACTAATTTACCTTTTATTATGCAATTGAACTCTATTTTAACATCATTTTAGGTGGTAAAACTGTTAGAAGAGCTATAGAATTTGGAAGGACTTACGTGGTTAAGCCCAAAGGTAAACACCTAGCCACTGTTGTTTGGCTACATGGGCTTGGCGATAATGGCTCAAGGTAAATATCAATTTCCTATTGGTTTGTCATAGCAAATTTTTTGGTAGGTATCTTCTACAAAATGAAGGGATCTTCTTTGATCTGTTGATCCCATATGAATATGTAAATGGAAGTGTTTTTACATTGTTTTTTCTACCATACATTATTCATTTAGTTAGCTGCATAGAGATTCTTTGAAACTTAATCTAGTGAAGTGGCTGCACAGATGACTAAGGTGGAGGCGGCATTCTGCACTAGATAAACACATCCTTGATTTTATTTTCGTAATGAAAAAATAGTATCTTTGCATATTCATTGTGGCATATTCTGTGTATTAGGTCGTCCCAACTTGAACTTTGTTTTTTGCTTCTGCAATGTATTCTCTTGTAATAACCAAGTTACTTCTCATATTCTTTTATGGCTTTAGGATTAGTGTTTTTCTCGTCATGACACAGATTGGTTGCATGTCCAAAAAGGAGGGAGGGAGTGAGGGAGGGAGGGAGAGAGGGGGAGGGAGGGGTTATACCAAACTGACTCAATATTATCCTGTGTGAGTTTGTTCTTTATTTATTTATTTTTAAAAAATCATCTATTGTTTGATCTTGTTTGGCAGCTGGTCACAGCTCTTGGAGACTCTTCCTCTTCCAAATGTAAGCACAAGTACACAAAAAAACTTAGCAATAATTGTTTGAAGTATGAACTGTTTTGCATAGTTTGATTGATTGGAATTTTAATCACTAATAACTATATACTAATTCTTATTATCTGGTATAGATTAAATGGATATGCCCAACTGCACCGACTCAGCCTATAACTGTATTTGGGGGTTTCCCATCAACAGCTTGTAAGTTTTCATGTTCTTCCATATTTGATCCTTCTTAATTGTAATAAAATCACCGTAAAAACTGGATATACCAGTCATATGACTCTTCCAAGATTTTTCATGGAAATAATGTTTTAAAGAGGAATTGTTTTGAGAATAGGGGTGAAATTAATTCGGTTGCATAAATTAGTCATTTTTAAAAACGATAAAAAACTTTTTGTTGATTACTGGAGTAATTATTAGATGAATAAATCTGAAGTGTGCAAAAATGGGTATAAAAGTTAGATTTTAAGATTGTTTGGTTGTAGGTTCAACACCAAGTGTAACAGGTAGATTCAATATTTCTTTGAACCCGTGAAAATATATAGTGTCTAAGTTACAAGTGGAAGAATTAAAAGGAATAAAAAAAACAGATAGATAGATTGAGAGAGAGAGAGAGAGAGAGTAATAGGTATTCTGTAAAGCAGAATTTTCAACAAAGGTTTTCACATAGTAATCCTTTCTGCATATTTAGTTTTGGGTTGTTTGTCAAATTATCTGAAAAAAAATCTTTTTAGTGCTTTAGTGGAATTTAAATTGTTGGATGCTTTGGTGGGGACACATATTTTTGATGGGTGTTTAGGATAGAAGATTATTTTTATAAGGTGTTTTTGATGGTTCATATTTTTTAATCTAGTAGTCTGAATTAAAAAGATGATTCAAATCAGGGTTTGATGTTGGAGACCTTTCAGAAGATGCTCCTGATGATATAGAGGGTCTGGATGCTGCAGCAGCACATGTGGCAAATTTGCTATCAACAGAGCCCATTGACAGTAGGTTTTCTTTTTCAGATATTTCTTATGTGATGAGAGTGTTACAAGGAAATTATTTTGACTATTTTTGTACATATCTGATGTTAGTTTTGGAAAATAACTTCAGTCTGGTTCAGGAAACAACTTGAGAGACTAGTTCATACCTTTTCATTAGCATAATGGATCGATTGACAATCATGCCAAAATCATAATACCCTCTTGAAAATGCTTACTGTTTTTTTCACAATTTTGATATCAAATATATCTATGTGACAGTTAGACTTGGAATTGGAGGCTTCAGCATGGGTGCTGCAACTGCTATGTATTCTGCTTCTTGCTTTGCTGCCAGGAAGTACTCAGATGGCAGCGCATACCCAGCCAATTTGAGTGCAATTGTTGGATTAAGTGGCTGGCTTCCATGTTCAAAGTTTGTTTTTTCCTCTCTGTTTTTTCTTTTTTTGTAATGTACTCTTTGCATATAATTTTATGCTCTGTTACTTCCCAGGACCCTGAGTAAGAAAATAGGAGTGGATGAAGCTGTAAGGCGTGCTGCTTCCTTGCCTATATTGCTCTGTCATGGAAAAGGTATTCAGAACTTTCTCTTGTATGCAAATCTTATTCCGAGATCTAGCTATGTTCTCTTATTTACAAGAGTTGGAGTTCTACCATTTTTTTCTCATTTATTTTAATTGCGAATTCATTTTTGGAGAGAAAAAGAGTCAGATTATTCTGCTTAGCTTCTGCCTAAATTTATTTCCTGCTACCTAAAGATCTAGGCATGAGCAGTTTTTACTCAATTGCAATCAGGCTGTAATATTGTAATTGATAGGTGGGTCAATTATTACATAATAAATGTGTGTTTACCCAAAACCAATATACTTGTGCGGAATCCATGATTGGAAGGCCCTGGAGTTAACAAGATTATTTGTGCAATGACTTATATTTTATAATTTACTTTCCTGGCACCGTCACTTGGTATCTGCATGATGCTATGTCTTTGTTGTTTGAGGCCATATTTTCTGCAATGTTTGATACCCTTAAGCTCACACCTTAGAGTACATTCTTTAGATGTCAATAAAAGGAGGTATATTATTGAAAGTAACTCTTATGTAAACGGTTACTGAAGATGTAGAAGTTCAATTTTAGTCATATTTGCTAATATCATGATTGAGTGGTTAATTGGTGGTTGCAAGAGACAATAAGAGAAATGAATTGTTTGAGGTACAGAATTGGCATCTGTGTCCCGTGAAAGGTTTTTGTTGAGCTAGGGTTTATTACTTACTGAATTAGAGTTGAATAGAGCTTGTTTGGGGAGACATAAGGAGAAATTGGGCTACGAGCATTTGCTTGCAGCACCATAACAGCAGAATATTAAAGCAAGAGGAAGAGTTGTGAGAAAATAGATGGACAAGAGATTGAAGGAGAAACTTTAGGCACCAAGTTCAAAATAAAATAACTCAACTCTTACTTGAATGGAAAGAAACTAATTAGGAATAAACTGTTAAGACTACGTGATGTTGGCCCACATTATAGATATTTTAGGACTACTTATTTTAGAAAGAAATGTGGGGTTTAATTTCAATGTTTTAGATTTCTTATTTTCCCACTTTTATCAGGACTTTAATTTTATATGGGTGCATACAAATAAATTCCATAGGCGGACTTTCAATTCAACATATTATAAATCAAAGTGAAAACTTGAATTTTACCCGAGACAAGTCTCTCTCTTGTTTGGTTACCTTAAGATTGAGTGTCTTTTGAGATGGTGATCTATTTGTGGTTCTACATCAGTATGACATTAACGTTTTAAATAAGGCTAGACCTTCAAGAAATTCAGAAAGCTGATTGAACACCCCTGATTCATTGGAACATGCAAAAGCTATTATTCTGCCCTTCTTACAAAATAACCCAGGACTGAAATTCAATCCTTTAAACTAAGAAACCTATCATTGTAGCTTATTCTTAGACTAGAAACCTCCTTTTTGAAGAATCACACCTTGATTTTGATTTTCCATTGTTGATAAATCATCTTTAACTTAAGTGTGTCATTGATGCTCCCCTTCAGAAAAATTGGACCTTGAGTTTTGAAATGTTGAAGTATGAAAATTCATAGAACTTGCACATGTAGGAAAACTTGGAGGTTGCTTTGCTTGACTTCTTGTAGAAAACTTGCACAAAGCCAAAGAGTGATTCAAGGTAAATCGATACGTCTATGGCATTATAAAATCAATAGTGGACACAAATGACACTTTTTCCTTGGTAACATGCTTGATGTCAATTCTTGTTATCTTCAACTCTCATAAGTCTGCTCTTGTCTGCTTGCTATAGAACAGCTCCCTCAAATTTCTAGCACCATTAAATTGATCAACTTCGATATCACAACCCTTTAATGTATGACAACAAATATTTGTGATTTTGGTACTTGAGAAATATAAGTTGAAAAGCTAGCATGATTAAAAGAAGCATATGGGTAGATTTTAAACCTAATTTAGGCGCAGTTCATATGCTTTTATGGTAGCTGATTCAACGATTCTTTTTCTTTTGATCATTTGATGTTAAAGTATGGAACATATCCTTGATCTCATCCAATGTTGATGCTATTAATGCTACTCTTTTTTTAGTCTATAAACTGTTTTTGAAATGTCCCAAAATCCTTTGAATGACCCAAACTTTGATCAAACTTCAGTGTTGCCAACCTTTGCAGGAAGAGTTTGGGGAGAAGTAAGTAGTTTGTGAGAAAGCAACTCAGAAAAGAGAAGGATCTAATTGTGTTTTGATACCAAATTGATGTCTGGATAGTTTTAATATTTGTGTCCTAAGGTTTGTGGTTTGTTATTTCCAGAAATAGGTTTGAACAGAACTTGTTTAGGAAGAACTGAAGATAAATCAGGCTGTGAACAGTAGCATCTGGCAGTGCTGTAGCAAGAAAACATTGAATTAAGGAAGAATTTTGAGAAAATAGAATGACAGTATATAGAAAAAGAAACTGATGTGGTGTTTCACAAGGCACAAAATCAAACAAGTAGTATGAGTGATGAGAAAGAGGGTTGACCCAATAGAGATTGATGAATCCTATTAAGTGCAAAACTTGATTAAATTCAATTATATCTAAGTAAATTATCATTTGAGTAATTGAATTCATGACAAAATAAATAACAAAATAGCAAACTAACAACTTGGCAAATTATCAATCAATTGAAACACTTGAGTATCCAATTTTACCATAACCAATCTATAATAAATCCTTAAACAATGCTAATCATGGAAAAAAGACATGAATTTAATCCTTTTTTATTAAGGATTTTGTGTACTAACTGGATTTCAACTTCAATGCACTTCTCTCGTCCAAACCGAACCTCCAATATCCAGGTATTATAAATTAAATACAATATCCAGGTATCCCCTAATTACTCTAGATGTTTGGATGCTTTCTTACCAAGAAGTTATGCTGTTGAAGTTGAAAATCGCACATAATTCTAGTGCTGGACACTAATACTAAAATGAATGAAATTTCTTACAGAGAACTTGAAACTGTGAACTGCAAAATTCTCTAGAAACTAGTTTTCTGAAGCTTTCCAAGTTTTCTCTTCGGGTAGGATGATCTTGGACAAAGTAATAAACATAAGAACTGTAGTCCCTTAAGTTAGTTTTTAATGATGCCAAAATCACCTGATTTCCCAATTAGAAAGAAAGTTATGTCCAAAATGCTGAGGCATCTTCTAAAGAATTTGAGGACTTCCCTTTTTGCTATCATGCACTCAAACTTAACACAAAGAAAGCCTAAAAATATAAAAAATTGAAAAAGTAACAATCATACAAACTTCAATAAAATTAAGTCTAAAACATAAAATATTGAAAAAGTAACAACTAAACAAAGTAAAATGTGGTACAATATATGTATATATTTTGAACTCACCAAAAACCTTGTGCATCAAACCTTCAAAATAACTAAACTTGAAAAAAATAAAGCGCATCATCTCTATTAATAGGGTTCCATAAAAGACTAGGATTGCTAATCCTTACTTGACCACATAAGAAACTGAACAGGGACTATTAAAGACTTAGATACCAATTTCCAAATAAGATTTGACCAAGTAATTCAGAAATTTACTAGAATAAACCTGATACCAACTAACGAGTTGAGCTTTGATACCAACTAACATAAACAAGTTTAGCTCAACAATTCCTAGTAGTTAGTGTCAATTGACGAGTTATTTCTGTAATTTATCTCCACATGTCATTTATCAACAGTTCTTGAATGTCTCTTTTTCAATGAAGAACTTTCTTACCCCCCTCTGCGTTAGCACTTCCTGTTCTGCGACCTCTTCCAGGCATGGTTATTCAAGCATACAACACTAACTACTAGGAATTGTTGAGCTTTGATACCAACTAAATTGTTGAGCTTTGATACCATCTAACGTAAACAAGAACACACAAAAAAAAAGCACAAGAACTCGAAATTCGGCCAAATAGGGTCATCATACAGAAATCCTAATTTGAAGTTTTATTCATTAATATTTTTTTTAAGTAGTCTTCTAAAATACAAGCTAAACAACCTTATTTATACTAGTCCTAGATTCATCTTGAAAAAGAAAAGAGACTCAATCAATAATTAGAGTTAAATAGGGATTCCTAAATTATATAGGAAAAATTAAAAACACTATAAAAGAACATATTTTCCTAAAAGAATAACTAAGAAAATAATTTTTTTCTCGTAAAATCCCGCATCATTATTATCTTATCAATTAGGTGCTAAAACTTCTGATTTTGTTAATTTTGTCTCAAAAGTAATTGATATCTAACAATTCACTTCTCCATTCATCCACTGTTGATGACAGTCAAAAGATTCTTCACAATTTTCATGTGTGCATTAAGTTTTTCCATCCAAAGTGTTAGAATGCTGAGGAAAACATAATCATGAAATGATAGTAATCTCTCCATACAAGCTAGTGAAGCTGAGGAGATAAACGGTAAATTTATCATTGATTGATGTTCATATTGTTATTTATTCTAGGTTAGGTCTTATTTTGGCGCTTTCAATGAAATTTCTTATACTTAACAAGCACCTGCAAGCAAATTGGATTATTTTAAAGTTATGAATGGTGGAGGGATTATAGTTTCTAATATCAGTTGCGTTTGAAAAAAAAGAAGAGGTTTGGGACTAAATTGAGGTTTCTCCAAATAATAAACAATAAAATTCCTCAATAATACTAAAAATCTTGAATTATATAATATCTAGTTAAAATTCCTATACAATCATATACTAGTCAGGTGGTCTCTTAACAATTTGTGTGAAGATCATTAATTGCTTTATAATTTTTTCGTTAAAAAACCTTTTTTCTTTCACTATGACTATATTAGCTGACTCCTTATTAATGGTTATTAAAAGGGAAACTTATGATTCGTACATCAATGCTCTTAATTCCTTGAGTATTTAAGAAGCAATAACTGGTGTCCAACTGTATTTAACCTGAGAGACTGCCACACATTGGGTAGTAGTGCCTCCTCCAGCAAGGCTGCGGGAAATTTATGTTCAAATGTTATCTTGTAATTTTGTGCATTTGGAATGTTCATCAAGCATTTTTGTGTATCATCTAATATATGTATGCTGTGCACAAGGTGTGTTCTGTACGTGACATGTATTAATTGGAATCACAATATCACCACATCAGATAACTGTTAGAGAGATTCTGTAGCTTTCCATCAATAATGGTCATTTTCAGTAACAGTAAATGGTCAACCCCATTAGTGTGTGGCTTCCACTACTGCATCCCCAAATACCTGTCTGCTTATGTGTGAGAAATGCTTTGAACATCTTGATTTTGGACTTTAATTGACTACAGGTGATGATGTGGTTCCTTACAAATTTGGTGAAAAATCCTCGCGGGTTATGGTTTCAACTGGATTCCAGGATACAACATTCAAAGCATACAATGGGTATGTATCTTGTTTCAATTCTGTGACATAGAGTGTCAACTTTTGATTATTTTTGTTCCACTATACAGGCTCGGTCACTACACGATCCCCGAAGAGATGGATGAGGTTTGTGCTTGGCTTACTTCTAAATTGGGGCTTGGAGGGCGTTCTTCATGATTCGACGTTGTGTGCATATATGAAGGATTTGCTTGGGCGAGAAAAAACTGAAGCAGAAAATATTCAGAGGCAGGCACAAACAAAATAAAGTTGCCAAAAGTGATTCCGGGCTTGCTATACATGTAATGCAAATTACTCTCAAGTCGGTACTCGTGTACCAAGGAGTTGGGTTGAACTGTATTTCATTTGAGTCATTAATGTGTTTTTCCGCAGTTTAGCATTGAAAAAAAGTTGGAACGTTCATATTAATCGCCACATTCGAGGCTTGATGTTGTGTTTTCTGCCGTCAGAGGGGTCTTAATACATGATCTGGAACTCGTAATTAAGGCTCTTTTCAGAAGTTATTGGGTATTGCATGGTGCTTGATAAACCTGATTTCAACGGTGGAACTTCAAAGACACAATAGAACACCCCTCATGTTGCTTTCTGAGTCCTCCCTGTTGGTTTCGTGTTTGGACTTGCTGAAATTATTGTACTTGGGTTCATGAATCTTGTCTCGAAGCAAAGCAAGGTTTCAAAATTTGTTTTGCCACCATTAGGTTTATCCATCAAGAGTTTAATTTTCTGTTTATTTTTCATTCCTCCTGTTTTCCGGGCTTACAGTCAATTGAATATAAGCTCCAGGTAACTTTAGATTTGTTTGTCTCAATTCTCCATGCCAACACCAACTGCTTCTCCTGAATGATTTTCCCATTTATTCAATTTTTGATTAGTTAATTCCCATTGTAGTTCATTAATTTCCAATAAATAGACATGATAGGTGATATAGTGATAAAACCTCAACTTATGATGGCGCTTCTAACAAGGGTGATGTGGGCTGAGTTCTTGAGTGGATGCGGGTTATGGATGTTCTGCAAAATAAAATAAAAAATTCTCCAGGTAAAGTAGGGTTCTTCAATATTTAAGTTAATAAAGATGAAAACAATATGTTGTTAATTAAAGCTAGGTTTAAAGAGAGTTTTTGAGAATGAAAAACAAAGAACTCTTACCTTGAGCTCAAGGTGGTTTTATTTACATTGATGTTACATGGTATTTTGTGGTGGTTAATATTATTTTTTTACCATTTCAAGTTTTAGAATGGACCAAAGGCCAACCTAGGCCTCTAGAAGTTATTTTGGATAAATACGCTCGCTAGAAGATAAGAAACGTTGCCAAGTATGACTTGGTGACCGATCTAGATTCAAAGTTTTATGGAGAAATAGAAGGACTCACTTTTATTCATGTGTAACCTCATCAATTAGTTGTCCTTCCAAGTTTTTATGGCATTGGTGATATGAAGATTAAATGCTTCTTATTTGTCAGTGGATTCATTCTAAATCCTAGGATTAATGGTGCAAGTCTCAAGCGAGAATAACCAGTAAGTATGAGGAATTTATATGAATAATGATATGAATCCCCTATTTTATTTTGTAAACCTCAATCCAATTAGTGTATACCTAGAAACAAATGGAGGAACTAAGGATAAAATAGTAATTGATGAAAAAAGTAGAAAATTTCATATGAACATCATATGGCCAATGATTTAGAGAGAGAAAAAAATTAAGAGGGTAGGTTTCAACTTCCTCTCATTCTCTAAGGGATTTCAAATGGGGTGTTAAGGTGTGATTTTTAACTTGAAATTAAATATAAAAAAACTTGTTGAAATTGAAGAGGATTGAGTGTTTGTAATGTTTAGTTTGAGTTGTGAAATTGTAATTGTGGGTGGAAAGGAAAAGATGAGCTTTTTTATTTCCTCGCCAAAACTCTATTCGATTGGTGTTGTTTGAGGGTTTAGAAAGGTTTATATTCCTTTAATTTATTGTTATGTTGTGTATTTTGATTTTCTGTAAATTATAGTTAAGGTTATGAGAATGTTAAGACATGTAAAATTAAAAATTGATTAGAGAGATTTTTATTAGTAAAAATTCTTAGGATTTTATGTTAGAAATGGTATAAATAGTAGATAAATTGATGAATTTGAAGCCAACCATGGGTGGCCAGCCATGTTAGTGAGATTTAAGGAGGTTTGGGTTTGGGTATGATTTGGGGTTAATTGTGTGTTAAATTTTGATTATATGCTAAGATTATGACTTGTATGTTTTGGTTTGGATTGTGACCAATTAATTTGAGTTACGATGTATAAATTCTTGTTGGTGCAATTAGAGAGGACAAGTAAGTGAAATTTCTATGAAAATAATAGGTTGAACTAATGTTTGTTAAAATGTTAGATGTTGAACATTATTGATTGAATGAGTTATGGAAATGGTTGGTGAAAAGGCTTGGACATTAAAATGAGTTGTTATGTTTTGAACTTAAATGTGTGAGTTATTGTGGGTGAATAGTTTGGCATATAATTATGTATGTATGCATGTATGTATGTATGTAATAATGGTAAAAAAAAGAAAAGTAGTTATAAGAGTTAAGAGTGTATTTACATGAAAATGAATGTGACTATTGCATATTCATGAAATAGATTAATGATTGTGTTAATTAGCTTTATTTAAGTACCAAAGTTGAATTATAACCTTCAATATTATTAATGCATTTTATAATCTACATTTCATGTGTGTCATGCAAGTACTTATTGTCAGCCACCTCAATCTTGACAAATTACACCATAACTTTTTGTTACATTATTGTGTTTCTAAAACTATAATGAATTTAATATGTAAATTTTGGTTCTGTATATTTTAAGTTAAGATAATAATATGTTGTATTAAAAAATATGGCTACCATAATGAATGGATAACTTTATGTGAGTATTGGTTGCATGAGCCCATAAATATATGGTAATGTTATATATATATATATATATAGTATAAATGTAATGCTAACATTTATTTTAAAACAAAATCTAATTATCATCCTTTGTGAAAAATAAAACTAAGAGTATCTTTAGTCAATACAAGTAATAAAGTAGAATCGAAGTAATAAAAATAGATTATGAAGGGCAGTAAACAAACCATGAAGTCGTGGGAATAACATCATTCTATTCAATAAAGCTATTTTTGTTTTTATAACAAATGAGGGAGAATAAAAGTTGAGAAGTGGGAAGAACACATGAAAAATAAAAAAGTAATTGAGTTACAACAATTGGATGAACAATGTGTTCCGCTTGCACACTATCAATCGGTGCCTCACGATTTTCAGCCTCTTCAAATAAACAAAAGCACGTCTTTTAATCAAATTCCACGTTGAGGCATCATATTCCCAGCACACAAACAACTTTGTGAGACAATTTTCTCTTTTCATCTAGAAGACAGCTTCATTTGGGAGCCTCCTTAACAAAAGTCACATCCCCACTTACAATACCTGGTGACAGCAAGTGCTTCTCTTGATCAGTATCATCAATTTCGGTTGACTCGTAGGGGGTGGTGGTTGCCAGAGAATCACTTCCATCTT
The DNA here is from genome assembly GCA_009078335.1 of Salix brachista. Classification (NCBI taxonomy): domain Eukaryota; kingdom Viridiplantae; phylum Streptophyta; class Magnoliopsida; order Malpighiales; family Salicaceae; genus Salix; species Salix brachista. The sequence goes on along the minus strand of CM018589.1, from coordinate 7,318,427 downwards.
CTTCTGAAGATTATTACCCACGAAATGAAACAACAACGTCAAGAATGCAACGAGTACAGTCAAGTTTACTGGATTACATGTCAGATTGCTGAAAAAGAAGAAAAGGTTATATTCAACAAACAAATTACTCACCTAAGTACTCATAGTGTTCGGGTAGCTGTTTAACAGTAGTTACTTGAAGGCTCTCAGGAAGCAGACAGCTACAGAGAGCACCTGGCATTTCGACCAATAACATAAATTACAGCTGAATTATGGCCAAAACTAGGATGAAATGGAAGTTAGAACAAGAAAATAGAACTTGGGGTTTATAAGAAATCTCTGGAATCTGAATGGATTCATAAAATAATGAAAAACAAGTATAATATAACTCTAGCAGCCTATTTATATAATATAACCTTAACATCCTTAAGAAAAGGGTTCTAAATCTTAGACCCCTAGTTAACCTCTAAGGAAACACCTTAAACAGTAGATCAACTAAATAACCAAGTCGGAAATCAAATGAAATAAATTGTTGAGAAAGCTCCAGCGGCAAAGAATAATTAAAAACTAAAAATAAAAAACTTGATGGAAGAATTCTCCATACCTAGCCGAGCAAGCCGATTCACCCATCCTGGTATATGCTTGCCTATCAATCTACACGAGATGTCATCTGTAAAATGGTTGCAATTCTTAGAGATGAGGTGATAGGTATCCCCATGATACTCAGAAGCAGCACTCTCTATGAATGTGCGGAATTCAGAGGGAGGCATGGTTATCCTGCCTAAAAGGATGGAACATCTGTAAATAAAACCAGGGCAATTCCTTGGTTCCACTTCAAAAACTCCACTGACAGGGAATTCATGGGCTCCAAATCCGTACTCCTTGCCATGGACTGTTCATACACGTAGAGAAAGTCAATGCAATTCATTAGAGATTCAAGGGAATGGCTATGGACATTGAGATTCTAATGTTAAATTCACGTCTTTTAAAACAGACTATAGATGAATGATGACTTGACCATAGCTATTCCCACTCCCAAAAACATCACAAGCTAAGGGTATTGGATATCATTAAAAAAAAAAAAAAAAAAAAAAACTCCCCACCAAATCAGAACCTCTACGGCTTAGAAACATCGATGCTATAAGCGATAAGTTCCAGGCCATAAAAATTTCATCTTTCAGGCAGACCATAAGAATTTTGTTATTAAAATAGTGATAAAATCAAAGCACGTATAGAGTATATTGGATGGGATTAACACAATAAGCTTCACAAATCGAAATCATCAAATCAAGAAACCAACAAAAAAGGGAGAGAAGAGACACACACCTTCAATGCCTGAATGAAAAATCCCAAAACCGAACCAGAAGGTGTACTGGTTTAAAGGGGTGAGGTCGTAAACATTCAAAACCACCTGCGTCTCACTGTTATTCAAATTATCATTATCAGAGCTCGGACTCGGTATATCCTCTGCCGCCCCCATTTCTAACCCAGATCCAAAATTCAGCTTTACAAAAGGCCACTTGATTCGCCTCTCACATATCCACCGCTAGCAATATATTTTTTAAAAAAAAAACAACAAATATGTTCATCTCTTTCTGTTGAAAATGTTATAATAGTGATGAGATTTCAGACACTCAGAAACTAATGTTTATATATATATATATATATATATATATATATATATATATATATATATATATTTCTCGTCGGTCAGAAAAATAAAGGAGGGTAGGGCCGCTGCCTCCTTTTCTTTTCTATTTTTGCCCCGTTTATTTGTATATAATATATATCTCTTGAAACTTTTCGTTTCTTTCAATTATTTTATTCCAATCTCTCCCTTTCCTTCGTATCTGCCCATTTATGTCCGGAGTCGTAACGACAATTAGCGTTGTAAGATATCAATTTAAAAGTTTATAAAATATCGCAATAATATTTAAGAAGTAAAAGAAACATAAAGGAATCGAAATTACAAAAAAAAAAAATAGAAAATAAATCTCTCTCTCTCTCCATCCAAAATTTTCACCATTTTCAGCTCTCTGTATTCCTTCCTTCCTTCCTTCCTTTCATGACTCATCATTCATGATAATAGAGGTGGACCTTTGCAAATAAACACTCTCCAAGTGATATAGAGTTATCCTAAGTCCTAACATGAAGTTATCATTCCATTTATTTAGGATTTTAATTTGTTTCTTTTTTTTCCCCTATAATTCTTGTTCAAAATTGGTTTGCTAATCTGAATGGAGAATGGGATATAATTGTAAAAAGTAGGAAGACAACAACAATAGTGATTTATGTTGTTGACTAAAACAAAAACAAAATCTTTTTTTTATAATTATGCAAAATTTTGGTAGATAGTATTGATGAAAAAAAAATATTATATATGTTTTATAAAAAAATGTTGCTCTTTATTTTTTTTAATTTCAATTAGTTTACTGTTATCTTTCAAATTGTATTAGAATATTTAATAAGCTTAAATAAAATTTCAATAATTGAGATAGAAAACTAAAGGTGGGGGAATTTGATAAAAGAAAATAAAATATTAGACATAAACTACATAAAACAATGCATAAAAAAATAAAGCTAAAGGCAAATACATTGTGCAATTTGATATTTTTAGACTTGTTTTACTATTCATTATGATAATGAATGATATTTTTATCTTTTCCAAAAACAAAACAAAATTGTAAAAAATAACCACTAATACAATTATATTCTTAATTTTTTTAAGCACAGGAAATAATTTGATTACCTTAAAGACCATAAAATATGAAAACTTGCGAAAAAGGATGGAAGTATCTTTTTATTTATTCATATACAATAAATTGATAAGCATGTCATCTAAATAAATAATATTAAAGCATAGGTTGAGGGGGTTTTGTGTCTTTTATTTTATTTTATTGTATTGTATTGTATTTACCATTGTACTAAAGAGCATTTAGGTGTTTTAATATTGATTAAATATTAATTAATCCAAAACGTTATTGGTATATCTAGTACACTGGTATATCTAGTACACATGCCAGAGCGTGGGAGGCATGCGTGTAATTTGAATAGCACATGCGACGTGTAACAATCTCAATATATGAACAACACACAGGTAATAGAGAATTTCAAGTTTTGTTTTTTAATTGTACCTAGATTTCTACTAAAATATAGGTAGAATCTCCCATAACTAGAAAGTCACAAGTTATCGACTAAATTAAATTACATTTCTAATTTTCTTATTTCATGACTTGATCCAATCATCCTGGATCATGAACAACTCATCATCATCAACTCAACACATTACATTTGATACCAGAATCTAAATTAAATTAGGTAATAACAAGGCATCATATACTTTTCATAAAATTTAATCACACAGACTAACTCAAATATAATAACATCAAATAGTATAATTCAACTAAAAAGTGTAAATTTTAGCAACTTGCATAGTTTGATGATTACTTAGAATTTTAAGCAATATAATAAGTTGTACATTTGAATCTACAATTTATATACATATTCAGGTTTTTTGAAAATAAATATCTTGAATTACAAAATATTTTTCATGAAAATTAATAAAAGATGACTAATTAAATTTACTAGTGGTGTGAGCTCGATGTACCTGAAATTAGAAATAAAATAAATATATGAATATAATGAAATAATGAAAATGATTCCTAATAATGAAAAACAATGACTTTTTGGCATTTCAGTTGACATACGAGACTCATCATATACCCATTGCAATATATATCCTAATTAATTATCGAGAGCAATTTGATTATGAAAGTCTCTATGTAATAATTTTTTTATACATAATTTCTCACTTTATACCAAGGTAATTTCTACCTAATAATATTAGCCTATCCAATTTCTTTAGAAATAATTATCGTTACCAATGAATTCTCTTAGTACCATGATTTTTGTAATATCAATTTATACTAAGCAACTCTACTAAAATATCGATAATACGACTAATTGATATAATTAACTATCTTTCGCTAGAATAGTTAATAAAATCTTATCCATAACTAGTTTACCAATTAAATTGTTGATGTCATAACCTTTGACATCATCAATTTCTTTACCTGGAATAGTTAACCAAACTAGAAGTGGTTGTCAATAACAATGTGATCTATTGATATCATTAACTATTTCTAACATCATAATAGTTAATCAATTTATTTTTTTCCCATTAACTAGGAGAAACCCTGTCGATGTTAGAAATCTTTGCAAACATCATTAGACACCCATATTATCCAGAATTCACTAATCAATTTAGAAAATATTGGCACCAATGAAAACCTCATCGATACCATTAGCTATCCAAAACCCAAATAGCTAATCAAATTTGTTTGAAATATCAAAAACAATGGAACCCCATTAATACCAATAGTTATCCAAAACCCGAATAGGTAATCATATTTGTTTGAATTTCTAGTAACAATGAAACCTCAATGATATCATTAGCTATCCAAAACCTGAAATAGCTAATGAATGTCATTCCACACAAATCAATTTGTTTTTACATAAACATAGGCTACCAAAATCAATTCATATACATAACTACCAAGTTCAATTACTAATATACTTAAAACTTTGATGAAAAATATAAAGGCACAAGGTTTGGGAACCTACCTTCTACAAAAGTCTAACAAGTAGTCCCTGACTACTGTCTAGGTCATGTGTCTCCCTCTACACTAACAAGAATATTACATTATTCCTCTTGAACATTTATTTCTTCTACATCAAAATCTATATAACTCTTATTTAACCATGTTATTTATAACTATACCTATTTCTTTAAATTTATGCTTCATCTTCACATAAAATCTTTTTTCTTTTGTTCTTTGACAAAATACATCGAATTTGACAAGATTTTCTCATTTAAGCATTGTTCGGTGTTTCAGCCATAACTGATATTTTGTAGTTCCATTTAAAGTGTGGTTTAATCCCTTGAAATACTAATACCCATACATACAAGTATAATGTAGAGAGGAAAACACCATTCTTCCCTTAAAACCCTCAAAACTATCCGTTTTGTGAGTGGGTGGTGACATCCTAGAGGGCTATCTCGACCCTCTCTCGGTTATTTACCCCTATAAGAAGTTATAAGGTTCCAAATCAAGTAAGTTCAATTTTCTTAGATAGTTAACATCTAAGGATACAAGTTTGATGAAAATACCACATCCAAATGCCTTTATTTTCATGTTTGAATCCGTATTTGAATGACAAGAGATGAACTATCCAGTTTCATCGATAAATTCATCCTACATCATCAACTTAATTTATCCTTAGAAAAAATAAATTATTTTTCCATTTTATATACAACACATTCCTTTCTCAATTATTCTACCCATTTTTTTTATTACCTTATCATACAATACCCTTCGCAACCTTCTAATCTTTTCTTGGTTACCCTTTGTGCATTTCCATCACTTTAAATTCATAAACACACATATTGACAGGTTAAGAATTCAAATAATATATTCTCCCTCAAATTACTTCAATGGCCGCCCACACAACCTAAAAGGAGGTACCATTTTTATTTCAAAATTACTTGATATTTCAATGTATTTCAATTCTATTCTATGTCATAAACATCAATTTAATTCAATTTCTAATTTTCCCCAAAATTCATCATGAACCCTAATCTCCAATTTGATGAAAAATAATGGAAGCTTAACAGTTATTGTAAGAAATTGATAATTTAAATGTTAAGACACCTTACCAATGAAAAATCAACTTTCAAATGCTAACAAATCAAGAAATTTTCTAGAACACTCTGAATCTTAAAGGATTTTGTTATTTAAATCCTCTAGCATCACTAACTCTCTTATTTCTCTTTTTTTTTATCTACGATTTTGAAGAAACAAATCAAGTTTTCCCTCTATATTTAACCCCTCTTATATCCGACCTTAACTAGGCATATATATATATATATATGGACACAATTTGTAAAACTCTTACTATATCCCTTGAATGATATTTTTTATGATTATAGGGTATTATTTTCTCCATCTAGGTATATTCTTAATACCAATTTTTAACTGGTGATATTGAAATTTAATAATTTATATTTCAATACCTTTCTTACCTCATAATTTGTTTCCATTAAAATTTTATTCATGTTTTTTTTTATTAGGCTTTTCCCGCACTCATATTTATATAATAGTTATTTTATTTTATTTTATTTGAATTTTGAAGGTCAATATCCCTTTTTACCGTAATTATCAAATCCCATTTTTTTTATTTACTTGTGAAGATCTCTTTATGTACTTTCTTTAGAATTTTATGAAATTTCTTAACTATACTGGTTTTACAAGTTCTTACCCCAAATATTTATAATTTATAGCTTTCAGGTCAATTTTCACATATGTATATACACAAATATGTGTGCGCGCTCACATACACACACACAAATATTTTTGTCTTATTTATCAATAATTTGTATATTGTTCATCTTATTTTTCACTTTAGTTTAAAATATTTTTTCAATTTCTATACTGAATTGCGACCCAGGGTTTGCCTGATGTCTCTTGGTAGCATAAAATGCTTTTTAATTGTGTTGTTGGATTCTTCATCGTGTTTTGTTTAACTCAGTTCGTTGCGTGTACTAAATGGTGGTGGGGTGGTTTGTTGCTAATCAACCTCTCTTATTTTTTTTCTTTTTATCTCGTCTACCCTAAAAGATACATATTAATCCTTTTTGTTGTTAATATTTCAACTTCATTTAATATTCATTTGATTTGTAATTTTTATCCTTAGCTCTTTTTTTAAAAATTTTATTTATTTTTTCAATTTAATCATTCAATTCTAATTTATCGTGTATATTGTTTTTAAAAAGTATAAAAAAAGTATAAAATCATAACAAAGATTGATTAATTTTCTAAAGAGTGTAGTTGAATCAAGAATTAAACAATAAAATCCTTATTTTCTATGTTGAAATATGTAATAACTTTTTGTCTATTACAATCTAAAGATTAGGTCTTACAAAATAGTATTTATACTCTCGGAAATAAACCTCTAAGATAACTAAATGGGCTCACTTGATCGAATTGAAACAAGTCCTAAAATAACCTAAAAAGCTAACTAATTAACTTGAATAAAATAAAATAAATATTCTAAGATTTTTATCCTATGGTGCCATAACTAATAACTATAAAAATACAAGATAAATAATTGTTTAGATGTAAAATCCCTCTATATCATTTCTTTTTTAAAACTAGATTAGAAAATTTTCTTGTTGTAATAATCCTAGTTTGCCAACACCTTTAGTATCCATGTTAGAGTAAGATTTTCCTTTCAATTAGATTCTGCTTATAGATTAGACTTTGTTTTCCCAAATATTTCATTATTTTCTTGTTGGATTAGGAAACAGAAAATACTTGACAAAACAAGCCTAATGATGTTAAAATTATTTTCTTGATCGAAACTCATAGTCATTAAGCCCATCTTGAATATGAATTTATCGAGGTTTGTTCTTATTAGGTTGTTGCTCTATTGTAGTCTATATTAGCCCATATGTCTAACAACATCTCATTGAAATCTTCTTTGAACTTCTTTGCTCCATCCTTTGTGATTTGCCTATTGGAACCACGAATGAATCATTTGTTATGGGTAGGATTGCATCAGTGGTAAAGGATTCCTCATACAAGTCAAGATAAAGAGATGAGAAACCCATGTTTCAAAACATGTTTATTCAAGATACTAACAAACACATTTAGGGGGCACGTTTAGGGTAATGGACATTATCATGATTAAAAAGGAAATTGGTTCTTTTTTAATAGTTAGCAAAATAAAAGACTTATAGTAAACATACAAGAGGAAATGATTGTTATAAATACCAAGTTGTGTAACTTATGAACACTTAAGCATATAATTTACAGTGGCAAACTCAAACGGGTTAGTAGACAAAACAATCATAAAAGGCCAAATAAAAAACAACAAATATCATCAATACAGGAGATAAAGTGTAGAATTGTAAAGGGTTATATTCTCAACTGGGTAAAGATGCTTACATATCACTTAGACCTAAAATACTAGCATTGTGTAATGTTTTCTATAAGTGTTACAAGTAAAAACCCTTGGTGGAGTCTAACAAGATCCCAACGGATCCAATTCAATAAGGTTCTAATAAAATTTCTTTTAACTTAAGTTTACATAAAAAGGTCTAACTTTATGTTTAAGGGGTACCAAGATTTGATTCTTTCAATGGAATCCTATAAAAGAATTCAGCATGTATCGGGAATTGTATTCTTTTAAAAAAGGTAAATCTTGATTTGTTGGACTTCAAACCAATGTTGGAAGTTTGATCTTATGTTGATGGATTTCAAACCATCACCAAAAGTACTAAGAACTAGATCCTAAGTCATTAAACTTCATGCTCATGCTAGAAGATTGATCCTTCATTTATGGATTTCAAACCATCACCAAAAGTATAAATAGGTAATTTATGACTCATTGGATTTCAAATCAGTACTAAAAAAAAATCTTGTGTCGGTGGATTCTAAACCATCTCCACAAGTTAAAAATAGTATCGAACATATCATCTTATGGTAGAATTTAACCTATACCAAGAAGAATCATATTTGTTCATCAAAATATTTCAATTCAATTAGCATGATAGCCATGAAAGTCATCATGGACAATAAGTTAGGTCACAGTTTTAAATTACTAAAACAATTCCTCGGTGAAACCTCTTAGACTTTAGCATTCTTTCAAAATGTTTGTCACAAACTTTCTTTAAGAGTTTACTATTCAAAGCTTTTTATACAACTTTGTATCATACGCATTGTAAAGTATTTTCCCCCTATATACATTTAAGAAAATATATAAATTCTAAATAGAAGAAATAAAGTTCACGGAATATATTTACCTGAAAACAAATTGTTTAGATTTGAATTAAGGACATATTTTTTTTAAGCAAGACTTTGTGAAGTAGGAGGAATGTAAAGATCAGAGACTAAAATTGTCGAATTGGTAAAACATGAAAAGTCCGACTAATTCACAGATTTCTAATTTTATGACTAATTTTGGCTCTAGTTGAGAAGGTTTGCAAATCCAATGACTACTTTAAACAAAAATAAAATCAAAGGGCTTTTTAAGACTTGGTTGTGTACTCAATTGGAAGAATATAATTATTTATTTTGAGTGTTGAGCACAATTAAAATATTAAGGTAAAAAAAATATGCTAGCATTTAGGGACAATTCCAAGTCTTTTCCATTCCCAACAACACCATTTTATAGCCAAGGTATAAAAATCATGCTACCTAATTGTATCATCCTAAAAAAGAAAAAAAAACCTAGTTGCTCTCTTTTTCATCCTCAGCTAAACAATTCACTATTATTTGTGCTACACAAAAGAGTAACAATTGGTTTCTTACAAGTCAACCCCAAGACCAACCGAAATAGGTCTTATTAAATACCTATCTTTCACCAAGTCCTATATTTGTAGAAACTATTTTCATGTGTTTCCTTCAAAACTATATTTTGTCAATATACATAGATTAGTTTCATCTTGTATTATAATGTGTTCTTAAGCATTGTTGGCTACCCTAATTAAAATAAACATTTTGTCTCTTCCTATATTTCATTGTGAATTTTGCAATACATGAATGTTACCTCATTCAATTTTTCAACAAAAACAATAAAATCCTAGCATACATGCATTTGTAGGCTTTGTAACGAGTTTGAAAAGCCTAATAAGTCTCAACCCACTTCAAAATGCCCAAGTAGACTGACTTTCCAAACTAAAAGAAAAATCATCTTGTGTTTTCTAAAAATATATTTTAAAAAGTGTTTTGCTATTCATTCTTTGTATTTAGGCTAAATAGACCCAAAATGGTCATTATTTTGAATATTAAGAGTATCTATCATTACCTTGTTTTAAAAATAAGGAAACAAAACACTTCATAATAAGTTTTGCTATTTACTCTTATCATTTAGGATAAATGTACTCAACATGTTATGTTACCTTGAATTTTAAAAAGAGTAGTTCATCCTTTTGATTTTCAAATGAAAATATGTCTTAAGAATGTAAAAGTCCAATATTCACCACACAATTAAGAGTATTGACTACTTCAAAGAATTCTCATACATGCATGTTAATAAGAATCCAAAAAGTTATTCATTTGTTGTGTATGTAGATACACAATGGGCAAGTAAAGTTGGAATCATAAGAAGGTGATTGTTACATATTATACCTTAAAAGCAAGTGAACCCCAAAAATGTTATTTGTCAAAACTCAGTCCATAAAGGACCTTAAGATACTATTCCAAGTAGATCACCAAATGATGGTCAACGTTTAGGTAGGATTGTGGCATACAGTCTTCATTTATTCAACAAATAATTTGAGTGAATTTTAGGTATTATAGGAATAATAAACCTTAGCAAGACATTATCTATAAACCCTTTTCTAGAATCTTGACTAGGTTCAATGAGCCCAGTATGTGCTCATTGGTTTTTAATTGGCAAGTTTTATAGTCTAATTGGTTGTAGGTCATGATTAAGAATAACAAGGTGTAGACATGTTAATTCATCAAGTTTTACAAAAGATAATAACTAGGATTGATATAGATGAACTACAACCTAGAACTGTTAGGCTTTAAACCAACCACCCAAGGTTTAACTCTTAGCATTAGACTCATTTCACCCATGAAGATAAACCAATGGTAGATTAGACATAAAAAATTATTAGGGATAAAAAACAAGAGTAATAATGCAGCTTACTTCAAATAAATTACTTTAAGGTGATGTTATTTTTTCTTTAGTATAATCAATTTTTTATCTTAAAACTTTGAAGACTAATTATAATTTTGTAGTGACTACAATAATAATTAGTGATTTTTTTAGCACAAAAGCTTTCCTTCTTGATAGAAAAGAAAGAGTGGGTCACGCATATTATTTAAAAGCTCGATCAGAGTCAAACCCTACCATCTTGTACATGGGATGGAATTTGACCTTAAGAAAACAACTTGTTACAGGAGGAAGCTAAGACACCCCTTAACTTTGCATTTGGAGGCTAAAAAGTATTAACACCCCCTAACTACTAATTATCAACTATCAATGATGATCCTTTGATTACCTAACGACTTACCACAGACTAATAAAAGGTTCTCTTTATGTAAAAAAAAAAGAATACAGCAATAACAAAAATGTTGTCGATAAATAATTGATGGTTTAATTATCCATTTTTGCTTACAAAGATAAAAATCTTATTTCTCAAAATAATGTATTTTGAATATTGTTTCCCAAATAGAATATTTTTTACCTTGTAGGCTTCATATAAAAAATAAAAAATATGTGATTTTTTTTAAAATACATGTTATGTAACGTAATTTTAATAAAAATGTAATTTGAAAAAAATATATTAAAGAATCAGAAACAAACCCCCACTTCCACTTTGATTACAATATTGAAAAAATATGTTGTTTGTTTATTTTGCATAACATATTCCATAAAAAAAATATCTAGATTTTTGTGTGAAAATATTTCCTAAGTTTGTCTTCTTAAGGGTGTGTTTGGCATTGCGATTGCGATTGCGATTGCGATTGCGGTTGAAAAAAAACAGTTTCAAAAAAAGCGCTTTTACTGTGGTGCAAAATAAGCAGTTAAGTGTTTGGTTAAAACTGTGGTTGAGTTGGAGGTTGGAAAAAAAGCAGTTTTGGGTGTTTGGTTACCAAACTTTTCATATTGCTTTTAACTTGTGAAATTACTTTAAAGGGTATATATATATATATATATATATGTATATAATTTTTTTAAATATTGTAAATTGAATAATTATAATAATATAATGTAATTAATAATTCATGAAAAAACAAATATTATTTTTTATTCTCCCATCAATCAAAAAATAACAAGGTTGTGAAGTGCGACGAAGTCACGCGTCATTTTTTTTCATCATAAAAATACATTTTTTTGTTTTTTTTAAATATATATATTTTTAAATTCGGACTGGGCCTCACCCAGCTAAATGGGCCGGCCCAGCATGGGCTGGGCCGAGAGCAGCCCAGCCCAGCCCAGCCCACTCACGCAGAAGAGTGAAACGGTGCGCTGCACTGTGCACGTCTTCTTCGCGTGACAGTGCAGCGCACCTGCACGTGAAATAATGGCTTTCGACCGACCACGACGAGAGCTTCAACGGAGGATACCGACGGGTAGAGGAGGCCGAGGTGGTTCTTCCTGTGGTGGTGGCGTCTGAAATGGTGGCCTGTGGTGGCCGGAGGCAGCGTTGGAAGGTGGCGGTACTGTTCACCGACCACGACGAGAGCTTCAACGGAGGATACCGACGGGTAAAGGAGACCGAGGTGGTTCTTCCTGTGGTGGTTTCATCGTAATTGGTGGCCTGTGGTGGCCGGAGTCAGCGTTGGAAGCTCCGGCCACCATGTCTGTTTTGGGCAGAGAGAGAGAGAGAGAGAGAGAGCCATGCAGACGAGGATAATTGTGGGTTTTCTTTTTCAACGGTTAATCACCGTTTCAATAACCACGATCGGAGAGAAAAAAGCATCAAATTGGTGCTTTGCAGGAATCGGCGTTTTGGCAAAAATTTGGTGTGGGTCCCACACCAAAAAAATGCGTTTGGCTGCTAACCAAACGGCAAATTGTGGTGCGATCTGCGAATCGCAGATCGCACCACAACGCCAAACAGGCACTTAGAGCATCTCCAATCAGAAAGCTATCAGAAGAGCCAAAGCTAAAATATTATCCTTTTAGCATTTTTATTTCACTTTACCATCTCCAAAGCAGGAGCTATCCGAAGAGCCAAAATAGTTTTTTTTATGTTCTATTTATAGATGGAGAGAAAAGAAAAGCCATATACAAATTCATGTGTTTGTGCTTGCACACTTCCCAGAGCAGTGCGGGAGACTAGGGAATGGGTCAAGTAAACTCCCCGAAAGATAACAGACGAAGCTTTACTTAGATAGGACTTTGATTGATATTGATTTAATCTTTTTAATCGGAAAGGAGGGTGTCTGGGTATGTTATAGAAAAGGAAGGCAGAGGTAGCATATCGAATGGAAAAGAGAGGTGGCTCGGCAGGGAAGGAATGGGATATCTCGTCAAGGATGACTTATTTGTTCGCGAAACGAAGGGCGCCTGTAGCTTAAGTGATTCTCTGATAAAAAAATATATACTATATTTAAAATAATATATAAAAAAATAGCTCTTTTAAATGACTTTTATCATTAGAATACACATAAACAAAAAAATTATATTTACACTATTCAAAAAGTTATTTTATCAATCTAGCTCTCCAAAATGATTTTTACCATTAGAGTTGCTCTTAGAATATTTTATAAAAATAATATATTTTACAGTCAACTTTCAAACTCAATTCATTTGTTATTTTATAGTAAAAAAAATTACACTATATTTAAAATGATATACAAAAAATAGCTCTTATAAATGGCTTTTACCATTAAAATACACATAAATAAATAAAAAAAGCTATATTTACATTATTCAAAAAATCATTTTATCAATTTAACTCTCCAAAATAGTATTTACCATTGGAGTTGCTCTTACAATATTTTATAAGAATAATATATTTTACAGTCAACTTTCAAACTCAATTCATTTGTTATTTTACAGTCAATTTTTAAATCCAGTACATTTGTTAAAAAATATTTTCAGCTTATAAAATTTTGTAAAATATTATCATCCAACTATTTCAACCATCAACATCATTAAAAAGATACTTTTTAAACCATACACTGAAAACTAGTTTACGGAAAAAAATACTTTTTAAACCATACACTGAAAACTAGTTTACGGAAAAAAATACTTTACATGCATATTAATACTTATCTGTAAAATATTTTACACAAAACAAATAAATCCTTGCTCTTCCAAAACCTCAAACCAAAATAATAAACTTGGTACAAACTTAAATCACATGCTGTCTTCTCTCTCTGTCTTTTAATCTTTCCTTCTTCTTTTTTTCTTTAATTAGAACTTCATCTTTTACCAAGACAAAAAATAATTCCAGAGGGAGAGGAAATATAAAAACTTGCAGATATATATCAGCTTCAAAAAATGGTAGAAAGCATTAATAAGTTAAGAAACGTAAGAGTTATAAGAAAATTCCATGACACTCCAAGTTTTGATAAGACCCTAACAATGGAAGGAGAGTAAAGGATGAATAGGGCAGGAAACAATTGATGATATGCTTATCTTCTTTTAATTAGAGAGATGGATTGAAGGTTTCAGAGGGGTATGAGATTAAAAAAAAAAATGCAATGAGGTTCGAATTCCCCAACAAACCATTTTTCAGGCTTCCTCTTCTCTCGTCTAACCATGTTAATTGACGTTTTACCGATCCTCTTCCCAACGAATAGAAACATTACAGCTGGCCTGCTGTCAAACGGTGAAACGAGACAACTGCCTTCCATAGTCAACAACCAGCAAATTTATTTGCAGCTTTCTAGTAATTGAAATATAGAATATTTGACATAACCCAAACAACAACAAATGCCAAGGATATAAATTATTTAATTCTCTTTTCATAAAGTTACAATATGCTCACTCTTAGGATAAACAATCAAGGCAACTTCTGAGAGAAACCATGTGATACTTGGTGGGACTTCATCCGATGCCTGCCAAAGAACCTTGGTTCCTTTTGTTCCATCTGCAACACAACAAAGTTTAGATTCAACTTATATTATATAATTTCCAAACAATGAACACATAAATCATTCAACAGAATAGTCCAAAAGCATGACTTGCAGTCGTAGCACCTTCTAAAAGCAACCAAAAAGATACCACAAATTTCCACAATCACAACTGGTCTGGCGTTGTCCTTCGCCTGATGCGCTCACTGCGTCTCCAAGGACCTGACCCACCATCTGACGAATCATTGTCATCCTCTCTGGAAGAAGATCCAGTTTCACCTTCATGATTCTCCCCCCAATGTCGGGTGGCTCTCCTTCTGATACCTAGTTGTCTGGCGGCTCTTGATGTACCAGACCAGCTACTACTCCTTGGACTAGATCCAGGTCTAAAAACTCTTATAAGAAAGAATACTGTAAGCCAACCACCATCATCTATGGTCAAATTCTCATCACCCCTCTCTTCTCCAAAAGAAGATTGGAGGGTGCTAAGCAAGTCACCAAGGTCCCTCTGACGCTCCAGCCTCCTCCAATTACGTTGCCGCTCTGGGTCTGCCTCTGATGGTCGAACAAGAGGGTGTTCAAGCCTAGCATGCTTCCTGAGATCCGAGTATGTGCCAGTAAAATAGCATGTCTCACAGGCACAGCCTCTTGGTTTCGCATTCATGAAACTTCGTGCAGGTTCCGTGACAATCCACTCTTTTACCTGCCCCCGACAGAGGGGGCATACTAGCTTTGGCTGCACCTTGTTCTCACAAGAAATGGTTTCAGTGGGTAATAATCCTTCCTCAGATCGATCTTCTGGTGGAACTGTAACTATTGATACTGAGCTGACAACTGAAGGAGAATCCATGGTTCTGAGCCTACTTTCTTGTGGTTGTGTAGTTGTTGGAGTTGTTTCAGCAAATGACTTGCGAAACTGATCAAGACAATTAGAATGACGATAGCTTGTATCACACATGTAAGGACGGCAACCTTTATCATGTGAAGAACAAATAAGGAGAACAGCATTATGAGGATGTTCCATGCATACAGGGCACCTGGCCTCTTCCCATTCCTTCAAATTTTCCTCGGTATCTGAAGGGATTTTAGGTGAAGATAGTCTTGAACAACTGGAGCTGCATGTATAAGGAGATGACCTGCACCTATCAAAAGATATGGAACGATCTCTTCTATCCTTTGGCATGTTGAGAAAATATCAGGAGAAGGCTAAAGAAACCAGTGCTCCTAACACCACAGCAGCAAAATGAACAACGTTCTAAGAAAGTACATAAAGATCATTTATAAAAAAAAAAAAAAAACTAATAAGTGAAATAGAGGCTAGCATTTCTAAGAAAGAATAATAATAACAGAAAATAGAAATCCTAATAGACTTTTAGAGTTGAACACACCCTGAAAATGCATGAAAACAAACCTCGAACAAAAGAATGGGAAAAAGATCAAGAAACCACAGAAAAAAGAAAAAATCTCTTTTTTAGAGGCAGACTTGCAAATTTATACACAAACAAGAAAAAGTTCCAATCCACAGCAGTTTAAAGGAGAATTACATAAACATAAGAAATACTTTACAAGAGAAAAAAAGGACCCTGATCGACCATTCTCTATGAGAAAACAGATACTCCTTATAATTCCCTTGATGAAAATTTCAGACTTACAGATAGATTCAATACAGATTTTATGCATAAACTGAAACAACTATGGGGGAAAAAATATAACAAACATGTCTCATTCGAGACAACCTATGTTCATAGACATAAGCTGTGCTTACCAGCATACATGCTCCACAGCATTTTGAATAAACAAAGCATCAGTAGCAACAAAGAAATCAACATAAAACACAACCGTGTTTTATTTACTTATTAGAGAGGTAGTTGGGAGGGGATGACACAAATCATTCAATACTATTAAAGTGCTAGTATGTTTTGGAGATCCGGACACAGATTTCAAGGCATCAATTATGTAAATAAGATATGCACTTCACCTTAATAATATACCCAACCAAATCCATATTGCTTTTACATCAGTATTGTTCTTATGAACTATCATTTGTAACGAGTTTAAAAAGTCCAGTCCCTGAATGATGGACAGCAAACAAGAGAAGCCATTCTCTGATCATACATCTATCAGCAGTGGCATAATATTGCCAAAAGAAGATGAAGAAGAGAACGAATGAGAGTTGCAAATGCAAGTTGACTGTATCCAACACCATGACAGTGCAATTATGTTTTAGAGCAACAGGCATCACCTTCATGGTATCAATTGTGCACCAAGATTCCCCCACATTGGTACTTTCACAGTCCATATTGCCCTCTGATATGAACAAGATCATTCAAAACTAGTATTCATAATGAGTTTATGGAATCCAAGTCCTGAATTAGCTATTGTCAGAAGCATAGGAATTGAATAGGAGGAGCAAGCACAACCATCTTTACAAATCTCTGAACGCAACTAGCTATAGGTTGCAGGAGCCCTCTTAGCCTTCAACTTTACCCAAGGCCACAAAGGATACCGCAAACTTGACCTTCCTTACACGTGACAACACATTGTCACTATTGGTTTTAATCATATTCATTGTTATTCCTAGGCCACAGAAGAGAGTTTGCATTGAAAACACAATTCTTCCCCACAAAAGTGATTATAGCCTTACTCCCTCAATGTTCTCGTTCTCCAGGAGTCAAAACATACAGAACATCTTCGAATCACTTAAGTATGGCCAGTAGATGTTAATGTTTTCAAGATGATTGATCATGCATACAGTGCATAAAAGAATCGGTTTTATATACTTTCCAACAACCAAATTATCCTCCCAAACACAAATGGTTTCAACAAAAAAAAAAAGGCACACGCAAACCTGCACCTCACTTAGGTTTGGTGTTTCAAAGAAACTTCAATTCTAATAAAAAAAAATCACTAAGAAAATATAGTAGCCTTTACCAGCTTTCCTACAATGATAAACAGTTCTGAACATAACTAGGACATTCAAATTACCAAAAATCAAATAGAAAGATGCGAAATTTGTAAGAAAAGTTTTTTTTTAATTCCTCCAAAAGTTCAAGATAAATAATGAATATGTACAGAAATCGCCGATAAGAAATCAAACACTTTTCATTTCTTTTTAAATTAGTTTATATTTCCGCAATTTCAACCTCAAACACAGAAATTAGAACAAAAACAAATATAACCTAAGCCCTTCAAAAAAAATTACCCATAAATCACAAGAAAAATGAATGAGTGATAGAAGATTCTGATTCCTACCTCTAAGAATTAACACATATAGTAGAGATTTGAATCCATAAAAGTCAGCCAAAAACAACAGAAAAAATTATAAGAGATATTACCAAGAGTTCTTTGAGAATTCGATTCGTCTTTAACAGATCGTGAGTATAAAAGAGATCGATTTTGAAGGAGGCTGCTTTTATTGGGTTTGTTCTAGGGCTCCTTTCAGTTCAAGACAGATGGAAAAGGAGAGAGAAAGTGAAAATGAACTATTTATCAGAAGAAAAAGAAAAGAAAAGGCTATATATATATATATATATATATATATATATGTATGTATGTATATATATATATGTATGTATGTATATATATATATATAGAGAGAGAGAGAGAGAGAGAGAGATTCCGACGACAATTTAAGTCGCTACGGTTGTTGTCCTTGCGATTTGGTCAGAGAGCCTCCCATCATATTATATTACAATCGGCTTAATTTTAATTTGCCCCTTGAAGTTTGGGATAAGTCCAATTTTTCCCACGGAGGATAGTGCTATCTTATTAGATATTACGAGCGAACTTGCACGATGTGTTGCTTTTTTTCTCATTGTAGAAAATTAATTGATTTTATATATGTTGTAATTGATTATTTTAATATTTAATTAGTAAAATTGCAATTAATAAAATCTGTTAGAAATGGATTTTTTTCCCTTCTAAAAGTGATTGAATATTGTTATTGTCAAAACTCTTTTGATAATTATTTAATCGGTAGATTGTACAATTAAAATCAAAAAAATTCTGTTAAAATGAGCCACGTGCCCCGTGTAATATACTGATTGATCGTTGTGTATGTTTTATTTGTTTCATTAATTATTTCATTAGCAAATAGTTGAATTACAATCTTTGAATTTTAGCACAGATAAGTGATTTGTTTAGCCCAGCAAACAGTTTGATTGATGGTTTTGTTTAATTACCTTGGTAATAATTTAATTGGTAGATAGCAAAATTGCAATTGATTAAATTGACTAATGATATATTATTTGTTGTCTGCAACATATTAATGGTTTGTTGGCCATGTTTTAACAACTTGACGAATAATTTATTTGACAGATAGCAAAAATACAACTGCTAAAATTTATCAAAGATTATTTTTTCTTATTTTTTCTTCATATTATTATATTAAAAGTATTTCAGACAACTAATATTAAATTAATGTGAGATTTCTAAAGAAAAGTCAGTTTATTTTTATATATACATTTAAGACATTAATATCAAAAAAATATCATAATATATAATTAGCCTCACCTATTTTTTACGAAAAAAGTCCTAAAAATAATTATTATCATTATTCTAAATGTCATATCTATAGTAAAATAAATACATATAAAAACTACATAATCTTCAATTTTTTAAGTAGATTATTTAACTCAGATGTATAACATTTTTTAAAAAAAAATAGGACCATTAACAATTTTGTTACATATTCAAAATTTGGTGTTGGCTGTGGCGAAACGCGGGGCAATTTTTTATTATTATTGTAGATAGTTTGGCACATTTTTTCCACTTGTCTTGTCAACGTGTGGTTTCATATTTTTTTAAGTAATATGAGAGCTGAAATATCATAAATAAATAAAAAGATACAGAAGTTATATTTCAAATAAATAACATTGACCAATGAATTTTTGTTACAATTCTTATAGTTGTCATTATAAATATTATATACATAATTAATATTCTAATTATTATAGTTGCCCCGGACACCCCGGTTATAAACAAAAAAAAAGAAAGCCAGTTTTTTCTTTAAAAAAAACAGAAAGCACCTTCTCAAACAGTAATGAACAGTGAAAAAAAACATGGTGCGCATAACCTGACCCGAACACCCTGGGTATAAAAAAAATATATAATAAATCCGTAGATAAAAAAAAAAAGTTTTAACTACGGTGTAAAATTACATTGTAAAGTACATCCGTAGATAAGAAAAAAGGTTTTTAACTGCGGTGTTAAATTACATTGTAAAGTACACTTGCAGACAAAAATGATTTTGGAAATGCAGTGTAAAAAAAAAATTAACTTAGAAAAACAATCAAATAACAATGCAGCTTACCTTAGGTAAGGTGCACTAGGGGTGATGCGTCTTTCCCTTGCACAACAAGTTCCCTTATCCAGACTCTCGTCGATCAATAGATTTCTAGTGACCTTAATATTAGGTGGTGACTCCTGATAATTATAGTCGTAATTTTTACGACTATAAAACACACACTCATTTCACCGCGCGCCGTTGTCTGACCCAATCCGGGAGATGGCGTGGTGTGAGGCGCTACAATTCTCAAATACTTTTCTTATTGAATTGATTTTGATGTTTTTATAATATAGATAAATTAGAAAAAAATATTTCTATATATTCTCAAATACCAATGATTATAAAATCCTTGAGATAAGTGAAATAAGATTTGAAAAGTATTTCAAATATTATTAAAAAAACAGTTATCATGTTGAGAATAAATATGATTTGGTATAATAGACACTTCATTCTTGAATCTTTAAATTGAAACATTCTAAAAGAAAGGATAATAGTTATATTGTGAAAATAGTCATTAAAAAGATAAGTCAAATAACATATAATTTTTTAATATTTGAAATATAACAAATTGGTAAACATTGTACTTGATCTTCAAATATAAATCAATTAATTTATTAAATTGATAATAAGTTAGTTATTTTACTTATTTAAGAATTATGATTTGTATTTAGGAAAACTTATTAGGAATATAAAAGGGTCACATACTATACGAATCCTCGATAAGAAATTAAAGTTGCATGATAACTCAAGTATGGCTTGATTATAATTAAGTTTAAAAAATTGATGACTGGAGTTTTATTAATATAGAAAACTACAATTGTAGGCCTACAAAAATTAAGTATGGACTTGATTGAATATATTTTAATAATTATGTCAAATAAAATACGTGATATTTTTAAAGGGGGATGTGATATTTGTTTTTCATTAATGGGGATAGTATAATTTCAATAATAACTAAATGGTATGCTTCCTATTTTATTGAAGAGAAATATAATATAGAGTATTGTTGTGCATAATACAAAACAAAGAAAAATAGAGAAAGAGTAAGCATTGAAGGCACAACAATCCAACTCTTCTTTAAAGATATTTGATACGGTGATTCATGTGAATTACTATTAGAGATTGAATAGTTAGATGATTTGTAATTTATGATAATACAACATTAAATAGTTATTTATATCTTAGAAGAAACAATTGATTTGTAGGTAATCTTCACTCAAACTCTAACCCTAAACTATCCAATGAGATCTATAAGACTGCTAAAAAATTTAAATTATCATTTGCATTATGTTCAATTTATTTCAAGAAATCACTTATTTTATATATAGTTTCGATTCATTGAACCATAATTATTATGGAATACGTTTAGTCATAATAATGTCAACATCTTCTCCAATTCATGGTGATGACAAGGTAACAATGTTAGTTAAGAAATTAGTTAAAACTTGGCCTTTAATTACTTTAATGGTATACAATGTAAACTAGACTTTAATAACATTAAAGTTCATTTACCAAGATGGCCTCACAAAAAAGAAATCAACAGTATGTTTTATTAAATCTCATGCAAACTACATACATATCTACTAGAAAGACTTACTAGTATAATTTTATATAGGAAAAGGTATAAAGACAAATAAAACTTTTCTATTGAAATGTAATGTTCTTCAACATCTATAAGAATACAACTTAGATAATAGACAACTAACGCATGTTCAACTTCATTATTTTATGCAACTAACTCATGTTCAACTTCATTATTTTATGCTAACATGTTGTCAATTGATCCTTGTATAGCAAAAATATATAGTAAAGGTTTTCCTAGTTTATATAGAGTCAATATTATAAGTTTATCTAAATAAGTTTTTATGTCTTTAAAAATAATTTCTTGCTTTTCAATCCATTGGAACTCATCCATGCTTATTTTTTCAATAACTTAGTAAATGACTTGATCTTTTATATAGTATTTGATATGAATCTTTTTAGGAAATCAATTTTTCTAATAAGGTGTTGTAGTTCCTTCTTATTCAATGGAGGCTATGATTTTATGATGGCCTTTGTGTCTTCTTTTTTCACCTGTATCCTACACCAACATACTACAAATTCCTTTCTTGTACATTAAAGGTACATTTTAGTGGATTCATCTTGACATTATACACTCTTGAGATTTAAAAGGTGGAATGTAACTCATCCAAGTTGTTGTCTTTTAAGTATATGCCTGTTTGATAGTGTGGTTGAGATTGTTTTTTAAAGTACTTTTTATTTAGAAATGAATCAAAATGATTTTTATTTTTATTTTCCAAAAGTCATTTTTTATATCGACACATAAAAATGATCTAAAAATAAATAATTTTAAATTAAAAAAAATAATTTTTTTTCAAAAGCGCTTTTGAAACACAATACTACACTGCCTATGATTTAAACATGATGTCATCAATGTATACCATTATATTATGGTTAAATTCTATCATGAAAGGTTAAGCACGATTGAAAGGAATTTTAATCAAGTTTTTTTCTAAATATTTTTTGTTCATATGCTTAATATATTTATAGGCTTCATCAAAAGCTTTAAAATATGCATATAAGTTATGAAGACTCATTTATTTCCATGTTTTGAATCTTTGTACATTGCCTTTCAATTGCAAGTTATTTGATCTAGAAAAGTCTACGGTTAGCCGCCCCCCGTTCATGTTGTTTAATTGTTAAGTGAAAAGTTTACTAGGTGCCCTTGTTACCACTCATAAGCCCTTGTTATCACTCGTAAATTAGATGGTCTATATCATCATTATAAAGTCATGCATATATCATTCTTATATTCACAGAAAATAGCTTGTCCTCTATTTTTACTATCTCAGTTCATCCATGTGGTAGCCAAAACAACTAAGTTTGATGGAGGGATATGTTTGCTCCAAAAATAAACATGGAGGTGATCAAATAAGAACAGATGAAATTGATCATAAATAATAAGATCAATCAAAATGATGTGTAAGAGAATACAAGCCATCAATAGATTAGGAGGAAACAATCAACCACAAGAAGGGAGTTCTCATAAAAACAAAAACAGGATGAAGCAATTAACCACTAAAAAAAGATCCATGTGATCGACCAAATTACCCCCGCCTTTACTAGGGAATTGTCAATGTTTATAGGCATGTAGTTGGTGATACATAGCATGTTAAAATTCATATATTTATCATGATTGCAGTTTGCATTAGGATTCAACAAGTAAGCTTTTCATCTGGTATGGAACTCCAATATATTATAGGATTAGGTTGAAGAGATTATATATATTATAACAATACAAATAGTAAAGTTTGTATTCATTTATTAATCATCTATAATCTTGACTGCTACACGAGACAAGACAGTATTTCACTCTCTCTAAGCTCTTCAGAAACAAAAGTGAAAGATAGAATTAAATATAGCTGTACATAATGACAACAATCCGGACTCAACAGACTAAATAGAAAATTTTATTTGATTACACCCAATGGATGTTTTCCATGCAGCAGCGTCCCAGAAATTACAAAAGGTGTCGCTTACCTGATCAATGATTATTGCAGCATTTGTAGCCCAGAAATCAAATACTGTCTCTAAGCTCTTCAGAAACAAAAGTGGAGAGATTTTCTACCTGTAAGAGTGAAGGTCGGGGAGCTACAAATTTGACGCTGAGCTATTCGGTAGTTGATTTGCCCAGGAAGTGATCAGGTGATGCGCTATTGCGAAGGGTCCAGGAAAAAACATTGGAGCAAGTTCCCCACTTTCTATATTAAAATCTGATGATGGACTCTGTCCTTTCTCAACTCCTTTGCACATATGTTCTACCTTGGCCGCTGCTGTTCTTTGTGCCTTCTTGTATTCCGCACACATTAATGCTTTTTGGACATCTTCTCTGCTGTGCCATTGAGCATCTAAAACGATTCAAAACAAAAAAAAAATTAGCCTCACGCTGGAAGTCATCCAACTGTAAGCTAAAGCAACCAAATTCTATTAAACGCAAGCTAGCTAAAGTTGCTTTGACGCCCAAAAGTGGAATGTAGCCAAATCCTCAAAAGGGATCTTGAGACACAGCTGCTTCCAAGAGTCTTGAACTATGATGTAAGAGAAACACTATTTTGTACCTTTCACTGTAGTCAAGTTCAAACATCTATTTATACAAAAAAAAAAAAAAAGTAGCTTTACTTGATGAGGGTAAGCAGCATGAAATCTGAAAGTATCGGTTGGACAAAAAGGATGGTAAGAAAAAGGACTTTTAGCATCAAGCAAAACATGAGAAAACCACACATTATTGAATCAGTATGAAAATTGACAAGAAAAACATGGATTTAAAATTAATCCCGCGTTATTGAATTAGTCTAAAAAACAGCACCTTTTCCAGATGATCTAGTGCATAGATCTACTTCCAAAGTACTCTTCTAGTTGTAACAATACTCGCAATTTTTTGAAAAGGAGGTACTTGATTGATTTCAAATCCACAAACAAAAAGTAGAAAAACTCAAATACAAATTTTTCAAAACACTAAGTGCTTAAATTATGATTATAAAAAATTAAAACAAATCATTCCACTACATTGTATAGAATAACCAATAAGATTAGCAAAACAACAACGGCTCAAACTCAAGTTTATTTTGTTAAATGTTAAACAATTATCTGAATATATGCATCAAGTGTTTAGTTATTAGAACCCAAACCAAAACAATAGGAGCCTAATAATAGTATTGACATGTTTTTGTTCTTATTACTATTTTTCTTATTCTAAAAATATTTTCCACAAAAAAATTAAAACTATTTATTAAATACAAATTATAGATAAATCATACAATTTATATTTAAAACTAGCTAACAACTCTCATTTTGCTTCAATAACCTCTACATTCTGTCTTCATATTTAATTGAGTAATTTTTATTTTCAAAAACATTTTTTAACTAATTTTTCACATAAATAATAAAAAACCATTGAAAATAGATATAATTTAGTGAATAGTTAAAATAAATGAGATTATTTGCATGATTGGTTGACATGGCCAAAACAATTATTATAAATATACTAAATGGTATTTGTGTTGATTAATGATATAGCAAAATAGGAAAAATTAAGATAATGCATTACAGGCATCAGTGATTCAGTATCATTACACTGGATTTGTTTTTGCACAAGAAACATATATTCATCTATTTATAGTTAAATATTACATACCAAAATCACCTAATAGTTGAACATAATAATTCTGTTAATTATTAAATTCATGCTTTGATATCTAAACACAAAATGCATTAGGTATCATAATTTTTTTATATAAACAGTTTTTTAAAAAATTAGATATAAAATTCTTCACTTCGGCAATTATAATTTAAGATGAAATTCAATTTCATTTAGCAATGTAGTTTTCTTAGACAACCTCAGATTTATTTTGTTATTTATATCATTGAGGTTGTATATTGAGTTTAAGAAAAAAAAGTCAATTGTCAAAATTTAACTATGCATTAATCACCTTTATATCGTAAGAAAATTTTTAAACAAATTCTTTCCAAAGTAAAAACATTAGCTAAAGAATAAATCAAAGCTCTAATTTGTTTTATTTGACATTTCCAAGACCCAAATAACTAATATTAATAAATAAATAAATAAAACTCTTATTCCTAGCAACAAGGACTTCAAACCAACATGTTGATACAAAATTGTCAATTTCAATTATGGATCTTGTTATTGTATTTTTATATTACGCGATATAAAGAATACACAATGTGCACCTCCTAGGGCATTTACTTATTAGTTTATATACATTTAGTTTTAGTGAATTAAATGAAAGCCAATCTTCTATTATATCATCTAAATACTAGCCTTTTACAAGTTATGTAGGTTTGACAGATTAGGAAATGGGGAATAGGATGTATTTAGCTCAAATAAGCAAGGATCGAGGAAATAAGTAGGTTAAAGATAAAACAAACCTAGCATCACACTCCTAAGAATTCCTAGATCCCACACCTAGGATATGATGCATCACACCCCTAACCTTGAAAATTGAAAATCCAAGTTGCATTCACTAAAACCACCCATTAAAAGTGAGGATTGCAACCATCATCCACAGTTGATACTAGTAGCAAGTCACTTTCTTAATATTAAGGAAGTTGGCTAGTCAACTTTATAAAATTTACAAAATTATCCGACAAAGACAAACTACAAAACCATTCTTGGCAATTAGACCTCCTCAAATCCGACTCTATGAACTAGTAAGTTAATCTATGTTAGCTCCAACTAAAGAGCTGCATAGACATGCTTGTTGTAGCATTAGGTTTCCCCCTTTTTCAATAGACAATCCATGTTCCACATGCATCAAATCAGAAAAATTGGGGAAAATGTAGGACATTTCAGAAAACAATTTAAAAAAATAATAGTATGAAATATTTTTAAGAGGTGCAAAATAAAAGAGCAATACAAAAGGGGGAGATGTGTGGCAATAAAATTAAAAGCACGAGTTTCCCATTTTATCCTGCCAATCCTTTCTAATCATAAAAGAGAAAGACATGTCTTTATTTAGAAAGCTCAAAACTCTTCATATAGCATGCCCCATTATAACAACAATTGCTTCCTCAATCATATTCATGATATGTTATAGATTCCTAAATAGTTCCATCATTCACTCTTGGTTGGAAAAACTCAACCTTGAGTTTTGAAGAGTTGGAGTAACAAAAACTCAATGAACTTGCATGTACGAACCTCTAGAAACTTACATATGCTCCAAAGCTCGTTAAAACTTCTTCAGACAACAATTTGGCAATAAGATAGTCTTCTAATCTACAATACTGAATTTAGAGAAATATCAAAGTCAATGTGATCAACTTCAACTTTGAAGACTTGGAATCTTCAATTTGTAGCAGATAAATATTTTTCACAAAATCCATTGCATTAACTTCATCAGCCTTGAAACTTAAGCTCACCTTGGTTCTTCACATTCTCAATTTCCCTCAACAAGATTTCTCCAAGGATGACTTCATTGCATTCATCAACTAGTTCTATAATTTGTTACCTCGTGCTTGATAGGACACTTATCATCTATCATTAGCTAGTCAATTTTAGCATTGATTTTGTCTAATTTTTCTCTAAGTTCATAATAATAGATTTATGAAGTTTGGACTTGGGAGCTTCTGGCCAATGGAATTTGATTAACCATTTCTTGTGATGACTTCAATTTCATTTTGAAGGATAGATGGAATCAATAAGACTCACATTATTTTACTACATTTATAACTTAAGCTTACATCTATGAGTCAAATATCCATCACACAACAATTTTCATAAACTCAAGTGCCATTATGTCCAAATAAAGCTAGAATAGCATGCCTTAAATATTGAAATTGAACTAAAGCAAATCCTTGAACATTAATATATCCACAAAATATCCATATTCACTAAATATTTCATGTAACACAACCTTTCAATGAGATAAAGAATATGAGAGAACCAAACCAAAAAAATTCAACTTGGATCACTTTTTCATTCCCCACGAATTCAATTCTCCAATCATAATTATATTTTCTATAATTTTCCAAAGAATGATAAAGATCATAGACTACAAGATTATGGAGTGAAGATATGAAAGCTGCATAGACATCCCTTTTCTTCTCAAAACAGCAAAATTTATTTTTGAAACCACTATAAATTTTATCAACAATCTAGAGTAGAAATAGCTTACCACAAATTATTTGATTTATGAGATTGCCTATATCCAATATTGTTTTAAATCCAAGTGGATTTAAGGACCCTTAATTCTTTGTTACAAGTGATGCAAAAGCTTTTTTAGGAAAATAGATATTTTTCAATTTTATTTTTCTATTATTTATTATTATGTTTTTCTAGTTTTTTTAATTTGAAGAAAATATTTTTCCTAGTTTATTTTTTTTCTATTCACTATCATTAGGGTTTTTAGTTTTTTATAAATAAAAAGTTATAATAGCATTTTGGCTTGTGTAGGCATGAATGAATTAAAAAATATATGAGTCTCTATACTTATGGTGTTTTTAGTCTGAGGGTTTTGACATGTAACAAGCTCTTTTATCCTTCGCTATCATTTACATCAATTGGTATCAGAGTTTACCAATCCTTAGTGTTTTACGATCCTTGGTGTTTTATTTTGCTGTGTGTCATAGTTAAAAGTGTTTGCAAGTTAGGATGTGCTTGTGTAGGAGAGAATGAAGAGTTCCACTCAAGAAAAAGATGTCCAAAAGCTAGTGTATTGTTTATTCTGCTTTCAATTGTTGACAATTGAAATCCAAGTGGTGGACCTCATGGTGAGACGACTCACATAAAGAAATTATATTAGGAATCCACAATGGACTAATCCACACTAACGTGTTGTGTTAGGGATCCACAATAAGACAATTTGCACAACAGTATTAGGAATCCATGATTGGGTTAGATAGGTCTGTATAAAAAAAAAGATGTTCTTGATGTACGACAGTTTTAAACCAGAGATTGAACTCGATTACAGGTTATTTCCAAATCAGGGAAATTGATGCAAGAGCTTTTTTAGAAAAATAAATATTTTTATATTCTATATTATGATGCTTTTCTTGAATTTTTGCTTATTTGAAGGGGATATTTTTCCTAGTTTATTTTTTTTATATTCGGTATAATTAAAGTTTTTTAGTTTTTTCTATATAAGGGTTGTAATAGCTTTTTGGCAATTGGAACTAAATAAATAAAACAAAGTATTTTGAGGGTCTCCATGACAAATCCCTTTATCCTTCACTCTTGTTTGCATAAAAAAGACTCTTGATTGCAATAGCAATTTTATTTTTCTTATGAAATAAGAATAAACCTAGCCAAAACTCCATTGA
Source organism: Salix brachista (assembly GCA_009078335.1). NCBI lineage: Eukaryota > Viridiplantae > Streptophyta > Magnoliopsida > Malpighiales > Salicaceae > Salix > Salix brachista. The sequence continues at coordinate 7,289,726 of CM018589.1, read as the reverse complement.
ATCCTTATAGAAATTCAAGGAAGAGATATGAGATTGAGGAGGAGAACAATCTTTGTTGAATTGCAATTGCAATGAAACCAAACTGATACAGAACTACCAGCAAGACCACCAAAATAAAAGTGGCACTCAAACACACTATTAGAAACCTCAGCTTTATTTTTATTCAATATTCAATGATCAAACAAATGTCTACATAGAAATGTATTTATAGCCACCCAAAACAAATAAAATAGGAAAACATAATAATAGTATTTATTTGATAAGAAAACTAAAATTCAAAAATTCAATTACTAAATATTAAATGTTAATATCCTATAAATACCAAAAATCTAGCACAATCATACATTACTAAAATTCTTACATGGTCAAATAATATTCTTGTTGTTGTTGTTTTGTTCCCCATCGCAAACTTATAACATAATTCAAAATTACGAGAACGAAAAACTCATTAAAAATTTCATAATGGCAACAATACAACTAAAAGCACATAGGTATATATTACATTAATACAAAGAAAGGAAGGAGACCAATATAACTAGTAAAGTCTAATACATTCTCACCACCAAAAATCAAATCAACGAAGTGAAACTATAAATGAGGTTGCATTCAAGAGTTTAGGTGATTCTATTAGATTAGTTCTATTTGTTTGTAATTATTGTTATCCTTACTATTTTGTTTTCTATTAACTTTCTATAGTTGGGGTATCCAACCCTTTTCCACATCAAAATTTGAGATGTGAGGAAATTCAGCCAGCCTAAAGGTAACAAATTTGGCTGCTTTTATTTCTTTAGAGTTTGTCACGGGAAATCTCTTATTTTGCCTATGATTTTTATCCATGCAACACGAACAGGTGATTGTGTGTGTGTGTGTGTGTGTGTGTTAAGAAAAAAATCATCATGAAAAAGAAGGGCCCAGCCATAAGCAACCAAATTTTAAATCTTCAAATACCTTCTAACTCTGCCTTGTCTACATTTATTTCAAATGATTTTGCATATGCAAAGAATCCGACCATCAGCTGACATGGCATGCTACTTGGGCCAACTGAAAAGAAACCAGAACAGGTGCACAATAAGTTAGCAGCATTTGTGAATAAATAAATCAGAGAGTAACCAACACTATAACAGTTTTGCATGAAAAGACAAAATTGAAGACACAAAAAAACTACACTCTAATCAATCTACAAAACAAAGTCACAAAAAGAAGCCAATTGGTAGGTTAGGACAAATCGAGCTTTATACAAATAATTGAGTCAAACAACCTTAATCCATGAAACCTTCCATCCAACTCCATGAGTGATGGAGCACAAACAAAATGTAAAATAATATAATATTTTTAGTTTGGTTATTGATTAGTTTAACTTTACACTAGTTTTTCTTTTTGATACAATCTCAATTCCTTCTTTTTTTTCTATTCATAAAAAATTTCATATGTATTTGGGGGGGGGGGGGATTTCAAATCTCCCTAAAATGGAAACACATTGATTCAGTTAGACCAATTACTGATGTGACCAAATGTCTAGATGAACAATTGATGAATTTTAGACTGCAACATTATTAGATTCGGGGAGAAAAAAAACAAGTTGTCTAATTTTAGACCAATTAGTGATGTGACCAAATGTCTGAAGTAGATGAACAATTGATGAATTTTAGACTGCAACATTATTAGTATCAAATAATTATCAATGAACACATTTGTCAAAGAACCATGTAGCTCACCAGGAGAGAGTAAGATGGTTTGGGCATGGTGGCCTTGATTCAAAGAATTGAGAGGCTAATAGTGGAAAGAGGTAAAGGAAAACCAAAAGAATGTGGATGGAAGTGGTATTGAATGATTAAGACTCTTGATATTGAGACAAATTTGGATTATGATCGCACAAATTGGCACAAAAGCATCTATATAACTGCCAACTAGTTTGGGATTGTGGCTTGGATGTTGTAGCAATATCAATGGGGAATATTGTGACTGAAGAATCACAGATTACTTGAAGTTATAATGAAGGCAAAATAATCTAACTTTTGCACTTTTGTGGAATTACAAGCACCAAAATTAGATGAAAATCCTAGTTCTCATGCATTATACAGACATTGTGAATTCATTTGCTCAAAGAATTGTTATACTTTTTTTTCTTTCCTTACAAAAAGAAAACATATATATGATTTGGAAAATCATGTTTTTAGTTTTTCTACAGCTTAGAAAACTGAATTAATAGTTTTCCAAATTTTTCAAACTTCAGAAAACTGTTTTACTAGTAGTTTTTTTTCATTTATCCCTTATATTCCAATTACATTCGGGGAGACAAAAAACAAGTTTCTAATTTTTCAATTTAGAAAAACCTTTGCTAAGATTTCACTTTTCAATGGACGAAATTCCAAAGTAAATGCAGTGTATTGTTACACTCATCATAATAGCACAAGGTTGGCATTTAGAATTTCAGCATCTTGTTGTACCCAAAAAGCAGTGTATTGTTACGCTCTTCGTTATTAATGAAATGTTAACATTGTTGATTTTGTTAATAAAAAAAAAAAAAACACCTTCGAAACAAGTTTTCTAAATTTTCCATTTTGAAAGAGCTTTGCTATTTTTCTATGGACAAAATTCCAAAGTAAATGTATTGTATTGTTACACTCATCGTAATAGGACAATGTTGGCATTTAGAATTTCTGCATTTTGTCCCCACTAATCCTATATCCAGTGAAATGATTACACCAAAGATGATGAATTATAGTATGTGTTTGGGTATGGATATAATTTAACCTTTAAGGTGCTAAAAGCCTAAAACTACCAAAAATAAAAGATTTGCTGATCTTTGCTCCCCGCTATAAGACTGATGAAATGTTAATGTTGTTGATAGTTTTGTTGATTAAAGACCAAATGACCAAAATACCTTGCTTTGTTTCTTTTCCAGTACGATAAATCAATGACATACAAGTGAAAAGTTGAAGAAATATGCAGTCATAAGAGAGCAGTAAAGGTAATACCAGGCCATGGTTGAGAACTATGATATGTTACTTCTCCTACTTCTATAGCAGTCTCTTCCCATGTTTCTCTCTTCACTGCCTCTTCTAAGCTTTCTCCAGGCTAGGGACAATAAAAGATTTCGAAAATTATAATTTCGTTACAGGAAAGAGAATATAATTATTGGCAACTAGATGTGTTCTTCTGATGGAATCATGAGGTTCATCTCATATATATTAAATGCTTTTATACATTTTGGATTTTTCAGCATACAAAAACTGCTTCTAGCTTTGCAAACAGTTGAAATTGCCAAGAAAAATACCTCTATGAAACCAGCTAAGCAACTCCACATTCGGGGTACAAATCTTGACTGTCTGCCTAAAAGGACACGGTCATTTTCTCGGTCAATAACTAACATGATGACGACCTGCAGTAAGAGAACAGAAATTCTTGCATTTAATGCACCACTAGCATTTTAAACAACATTTACAGCAGAGAGGCATAAGAATCACTGTACTGGATCCACACGAGGATAAATTTTCCTTCTGCACAATTCATTTGAGCATTGTTTCTGGCTCCTAGATTCCATGGTGATAGTTTTCTCTCCACAATATCCACAAAAACGTGAGATGTTATGCCACTCCAGCAATGCTTTGGCCTAATAAATATAAGAATAAAATTGTAAATAAGAGCTCTTACTGTATGGAACCAAATTACTAACTAAATAGAATTAAATTCATAAGAAAATATTAATTCAATTCATATCCTATTACAGTTTTTATGATTGGAATAAAATATTAAATCACATGATTGAATTCAATTAATCTTTTTGAAATACTTGTGAAAATGAATTGAATTAGCAATCTTGAATATTTTAACCTTAATTTAAAATTTATTTTTGTTACAGAAATCATTTCTTTTTGTTAAGATAAGCAGCACCTACAGCTAAACCAAAAACCATAACTCAATAACCTCCATGGAACTTTGACCCAACAATGATTCGGTAAACCAGCTCTAATATGAGACAAGTTAAATGGAGCTGGTGAACCAGGATCAAATTCTATTTACTCTTCTCCAATCCCATTAAAGCATTAACTTTATTATCTTCCTCACCATATGCAACCCCATTCAGACCAGACCACTCACTTTAGGCCCCCAATTCCTCTCCCTAAAACACCCTACTGAAAACTTATCGAAAGGAGTGAGTTTATTCTCTACATCTAAGCTTTCAAAGATGTACCGACTATATTGATCGGTCTTGGTTTGCATGGTTTACAGAGTCTTTTTATTTCTGTGAGTGTCTTGTTGGTGTAAAAAATATCTTGTTTTTGAAGGGTTATTGTGAGAGATAATTCCAGTTCTAGGTCTAGGCAAAATTTGAGGGGGAGGCTTTAAGCCACAAAAGTTAGTATTCATATCACCATTTAACTTGAGGCACTTAAATGATAGGAAACGCATTCTTAGAATGAAGCACATAAGTTTAAGGAATTAACCAATTGAAAACCAAAACCAACTTACATGACCAGCAACAGCCAAATCAGACATGGCCCGCTCATCAGCCCAGTCTGTAGCCACCATAAGTGTCCTTAACTCTACAAAGCAAAACTGCTTGCTAAAAAAATCAGTGACCAAACTATCTTCTCCAGAGACATCAATTGCCCAGTAAACCAAATCCTCCTCGGACCTAGAACCCAGATAAACCATGCTGTCTCCGCTCAATTCAACCCCAGAACCAGAAAATAAACCTTTACAATCATCCAAACTGATTAAACCCAGATGCCACTTGGGCCCCAAATCACCATCTGTGCTACTGGACGATGCCAAAGGCCTGCCCTTCCTAAAGGGTAGAACCTTGAAATTTAGAGAAGATAGTGGGTGGGTATTGCCTAAGAGTTGAGTTTTGAGGGTTTCAAAGGCAAGGGGAGGTGATAATGGGTCGGTTGATTTCGGTGTTTTAGATCTTAGAGGATTGCCTGCGAAGGCATGGGATTGTAGATTTGCGGACATGGTAGTTTTGGTACCGAAATAGGATACAGCTTTTCTTGTGAAGAAGAAAGTTATTGCTTCTGGAGAGAGGATGAACTTTTTAGAGAGAGAATAACACAGAGTAAACGTAGACGATGAAGAGAGGAGTGAGGGCATTGCTCTCTTCTTCCATTGGGGTCTTCGGCTTTTTACTTGTACTGTTTCAATCAAGAATGCCGTCTGGTTGCGTGGCTCAGATTAAGATTTGTGTTCCTATTTCTTGACACGTGTCCGTGTCTGCATTCTGGTCATGAAAATAAACTAGAACCAAGCCCGCGTTGCTTTGCCTGTCATATCTTTTTAATTATAAATAACTTTAATTTACATCGTTTCCGAACATTTTATTTTTTATTTTTTAAATTTAAATTATTTAATATGTCTATATTAATAATAAATCTTAAAAAATAAAAATATATTGTTAAGATGCATTTCTAAGTAAAAAAAATCGTTATCACAGTATCAATACCAATAATATGATAGAAATTACTTTAAAAAGTTTTTTTACTTGTAAATACATTAAGATATTTTTTAATTTTTACATTAATATATTAAAATAATCATAAAAACTAACTAAATATTAATTTGAAGATAAAAAAATCAAAACACGAATAAAAAAACAATGTCAAATGATCATTTAAATAATGTATTAGCTCCCACATTAGATTAGAAATATTAAACTTATGAAAATAATATTTAATCTATTAAAAAGATTTTAACTTTGTTTTTAAATTTGTATAGCAGTTCAAACTCAAAAAATATTGATCTAATTATTTTTTTAGCTTGAGTATTATATGAGAGTTGTCTCGTGTGATCTTATTTATTGGGTAAATTCAAAGAAAAAAATCAATCAAATACCTAAGGATAAGATTAAATAAAAATCTCATTTTAAATTATAAAATTCAAATATCTCAAAAGAATATAAAAATCACATATGGAATTATAAAAGTAAAATTAAAAGATAAAAAAGGGGCAAGAAAGATTTTAATATACGATAAAAAAACATATAAATTAATAATTTTCAATATTAAAGGATAAAATTACATAAAATTTTATATTAAAAGATAAAATTAAACAAAAAAGAGGGGGAGCCAAAAAAATCCAAAGAAAATAAAAACCTCATATTAATTAAGAGTACAATTATATATATATATATATATATATATATATTCAAAAATATCATAAGTCTATTATAAAACAACCCAAGCAAGTATGCCAAAGTTAGCCATACATCTAGGCCTTTATTATTATTATTATTTTTTCTTGCATTTTATATGGATGAATGATTTTTCGTCTATCACATAATATAAAGTATTATAATTTCTTTTACTCCAACCCATAATCTCCATTAAACTAGCTCAACACGTTCATCACTGAGCTACAACATGATGTTAATAATAAAATGATTAAGAAAATCTTTCAATTTGGTTTGTTATTCATACAAACAATGAAACAATCATGTCATGTCTTTTAATATTTAGTATAAAGAGCTACACCATAAATCTAATTTGTTTTCATAAAATATGATACTTAGGTGTTACCAACGCGTTTAAAAATAAAAGGAAAAAATTCATGATTCGAGTTATAGACTCGATTTGTTAAATAAAATGGTTTTAATTTAATTAGACTGTTTACAAAACTGGCAACACAACATATGAACCAAAGTTTTTAAAAAACAAATGATCACAATAGTATGAAAAAAAATGACTCTCTAACATATGGAAGGCTATATTTGAAAGGAGAGTTTTGTCTTAAAAAATGGAGCATTTGTTTCTTGTTCATTTCTTGCTTCTTGTCCATTTAGTGGTGAAAACACATGATTTAATGATATGTAATACATAAATAAGTCATTATTTTTACTTCATAATACATCTTTTTTTTCTTTTTAAAGGTTGGAAACTTATCAACACAAATAAATTGTTTTGAGTATAAATAGCTTTCAAAAACACATAATATATGCTAAACTTCATGTTTATGAAGGAATGAGATATGCATGAGGCTTAAAAGGTGCTTAAGGATTTAAATATATATGATCACTTATTCAATTATGATATATTTTAGGTTTGTAGACTTGATTTCATCATTTTAATGGTTGATCTCCTTTCAATCATAATTCTTTAAATTACACCTCATGTTTTGTGTTGACATTATATCATCAATTTTATACTTTGCACTATTATCAAAAAGCTCTTCATTTTTTTTTCTTTTTTTTTCACTTGATGTTTTGATAGGTCTATTTTGTATCCCTTTCACATTTTTTCTATTTGGAGAATTTCATCATTTATCTCAAAACTTTTAAAACATGCCCTCATCGTGAGGGGTGATTTTAGTTTTGGTTATTATTAAAATAAAAATTAAGGCAAAAAAAGGTAAATATGGGGAAATTGAGGATAAGAAGAAGTAATGAGATCATAACCCAAATGCATGTTATTTATCATCATATCCCTTGGTTTCATTCACAACTTAGTTTAAGCAAGATCTTTAAGGTTTGTTAGGCATTGAACAAGTGATTTCAAGGGTTAAAATGAAGATTTAAAGCAAGGCTTCACTGTTTTATAGTTTATTGAGGACGTCAAATTATTTCAGGATAAGTTTTATCATGATTGGAAAAGGTAATTCTAGGATTTAGAAAAACAAAAGTAAAATTATCCCTAGTATTTGTATGACTTATTTTGGATTTTGACCAATTTTTTATAGTTTTTAAATGAAATTAACATTTTGATTTTAATTTAAGAGAAGATTAAATATATAATTGAAGATAATTTGAGATTAAAAGCATTTTTAGGAACACATGCTTTTCAAATTATTAACTTTTTAATTATAGTTTATTTCAAGTATAACAACACAAACTTGATTAGCGTTAAGAATTCCTTTTTTATCTATTAGCTTATCTATTTTTTAATTTATTTTATTAATATAAATAATAATTTTTTTATTCATTAACCCAATTAATTTTCACAACTTTTTTATCTATTAGTTCATATATTTTTTAATATTAAGTATGAATAATGTTTTTTATTCATCAATTTGGAAAAATCATCATGCATAAATTATGTTGGCACAATTTTCTCTTTTATTAGAAATTAACATGAAACTGTATCCAGCGGGATAGAAACTAATTTTTACACTACAATATTCTATATTTGTTTTATAAAATATACTATAATATTAAACTATATCCTAAAAACAAACAGTGTTTTTATTGAAGATGGTTAACTATCCACATAAACACATTTTACTATTTTATGATTATAGCTCACAAATACATAACTTGAAAGAGATATAATCAAAACATTTGAAAGAGAGAAAGATTCATTTGACCTAAAATAATTTGATTTTCTAAACCCTTATAGAATTTTAAGGTAGATTTAAATGGGTTTTAGAGTTGAAAAAAGATTTATGAAGGTTGTGAGGATACATTTGAGTTTTTTTTTAGAAAGAAAATGTAAGGGTTTAGTTTTTTAATGATGAGAAATCATAAAACAAAATAGAATTTACATCATTTAACTCTTTTTTTCCTTTCATACATACATACATACATACAAACTTTATTTCCTAAAAGAATAAAAACTAACTCATAAAATTTTAATATAAGTGACTTTTTAATAGTTAATTTCATTGAATCGTTATTGAAATTCTTCTTTTAAAAAGATTCTTCATTCTTGGATTTTAGATTAATTTTGAAGTTTTAGTAATAAAAACTTTATATACATTTTAGTCACATTTATGTCAGAAGATTTTTTTTAAGTATTTATTGAGCCATAGATTGTTAGATATTGAAAATTTTCTAAAATAATCTTAGGAACAAAAATGCTTAAAAATTTAAACTTTGATTCATAAAATTATTAGAGACATTGGATGGAGAAGTTCTTTTTAATGAATTCTCAAACGCATTTTGAGTCAACTCATGAAAGATTAAAGTGTTTGTGTTGAGAGTGTGGTTGAAGTGTGTTTTGGAAGTGTTTTTTTGTTTAGAAATGCATCAAAATAATATTTTTTTTTATTTTTTTTAAAATAATTTTTGACATCAGCATATGAAAATGATCTAAAAACACCAATTTTTTTTAATTTAAAGTAAAAAATTAAAAATAAAATTTTTTATTTTTTTTTCAAAAATGCTTTTGAAACGTAGTACCAAACAGGATCTAATCCAAGGTTTGACACATTATAGTAAGGAGAAAAATGTTCATGAAGCCATAAAACTTTGGTTGTTAAGAAAATCAAATTTTAACCTGAAAATGAGAAAGGAAATAGTCCATAGCTAAAATTTAGAGTGACAAGTTTCTTCGATACGTATAACATGAAATTCTAAGAATTGATTTTAGTAAATCATTATTGGAATTTTGTTAGAGATAAAAGTTTTCATCAATTAACTAAATGTTTTTACTTATTGAGATAGAGGGCAAATATTCATTAGAACTTTGTTGTATTTTAAAAATTTAAGGATTGATAAATGAACTTCTCTCTTTAAATTAGGAAATATTTTCAATATTTATGATTTTCAGTAATATGTATAGTATAAAATTTATGAAATTAAATTTTTGGAAGATAAATTTGTATCAAAAAGGTTATTTAGGATATATTATCCTAATAATGTAATGAAAATTCAATATCTACAACATTTATGTTTCAACGTAGGTTAACTAAAAAAAATAACACACATTTTATAAGGAAACTTGTAGTAATTAGTTGGGTTGCTTGCTCGTGTCATCTAATTAGGTTTTCAAGGGGCATGACGTCGTGATAAAAAGCTTGACATCTGTTTTACATGTCCTGGGTTCGAGTCAGAGTGTGCTCACCTTATAATAATCTAAGATAGTCTAAATTTTATTCACTTAACTCGGGCCCGCAATGAGTGTCTAAAAAAATGAGATTTCCTTGAATCCAAAAAAAATATCATCTAATTAGATTAACACACATTTTATAACAAAGCGTGTAGTGATCCATGAAATGACATACTCTTCTCATCTAATTCTCATACTCTAGAACCAATTTGGTTGTTTTATTAGAAATATGAATATGATTATTACTGTATACAAATAATTAAATATAAAAATTATTTTACAAGAATAATACTATTTTATTTATCATTGCTTTTTTATGTTAATAAAAATGACCTAAAAATATTTTTTTTGTATTTGATGTATATTGATCTATTAACTTTGCCAGTTTCATAAAATATTTTGATTCTTAAGCACCATAAATTGTTTTCCTCGCTTTAAATTTTTATTATTACTAAAAATAATTTTTTATTGTAAAATATTTTACACTGATAAAGTTTTCCTAAATAAATTAAACATGATAAATAAAGAAAATATTATACGCGGACATATTTTGTAGCGTTAATATGTTTGGCTAGAGAAGGCAGATGGGTATAAATGGAAAGTGAACAAGTGTATTGACTATTGTGGGTACTAATGGGCCAGTGGCCCAGAAAACCTAGCTACGGACGTCCACAACAGCTGAGAGGATAAAAACGTCATTTCGTTCATTATAGATGAATATTGACGGTTGACACGCTAGGGTTTCCCCCCCTTACTTGTGCCAATATAAGTGGAAGCTCTGCCTCAAGTAGCCTCTCTCTCCCAAACCGCTGCCTTCTTTCAAACACTAAGGTTCTCTCTCTGTCTCTCTCTCACAGTTGAGTTATTTTGTTTATTATTGATTCTTACAAATCTGCAATGCAGGCAGCTCAGTCAAGACATTGAAGGGAAAGTTCAAAATGGTGGAGAAAACAAAGGGGAGAAAAGAGGAGGTGGTCTCTAGAGAATATACCATTAACCTCCACAAGCGTTTACATGGCTGGTATTTATTTTCTTTTCTTTCTGGCTATGAATTGTTTTCTTACTGTTCTTACATTTATTTTTGCTGCTTCAAGGCTCAAAGTTTATTATTTGGCTATATTCTTTGCCGATTGTAAATAAAGTAGGTTCTATAAAAATGGGTATTTGTAGGCAATGATGTTGCGTTAGTTTTTTCCGCCGGATATATTGCAGGCTTTGGAATAGTTATGTACTCGCATTTTGAGAAGGAAGTGTAATTCCGTTTAAGCTGCACAGGGAGAGATTTGATATATTATTTTGGGATAAGATGATCACTTTTCGAGAGATGTACTGTAACCACTTACAAAATTCAAAATCGAAAGGTCTTTTATCTGTTAAATGATTGCTTAGAGGACAATGGAAAGTTTAGAAGTTCAGAACCATTGATATTTCCGTTTACTGGTAACCTTACCCCCTTTTGGGTTACAAAGGAGAGTTTCTAACTTCAGACCACATGGGAGGAGGGAGGACAGTAATGCCAGTTTTGTCACAGCTCATTCATTTTTATATAATAGTCTGTTTTATGGTATCTCCTTGGATTACTGTTTCAGGGTTTTTTCAATAGTTTCTTAGATGGACACTCAGCTTGATCTAAAGCCACCACATCAAATAATTCCCCCTTCTTTTTGTTTTTGCTTATTAACATGCCTAGTTCACCATGTTGTATCTTCTTTCTTCGAGTAACTCTTGGAGAATAGAATTTAAGCAATCATGGGTTAGGGTTAGGAGCCTTATCAATTCTTTTTGTAACCTGGTTCCTTGTGTGCATGGGGCTGCTGATGATTTGTGTGGGAACAATAATTATTGTACTCTCATTGGAACAAGAAAATTGTTTTGTTACTTTGTTGGGTGTGCATAATTTTTCCTTCACCAAAGCTAGGTATTGATCTTTGCGGATACGTGTTTCCTGCACACATTCTGCTATTAGATATCATTAGGATGTTTCTGCATGGATTCGGTTGGTTTTTTACTCCCATTGTCAATTGCTGCCTTCAAACCTAGTGGATAGGAACATGTGGATTCTTTAGTTCATTGCAATTTTCTAATGTGACATCAATAAACTATTTATTAAGCATAGCGTCTGATTTTGTGTAACAGCACCTTCAAGAAGAAGGCTCCTAAAGCTATAAAAGAGATAAGGAAGTTTGCTCTGAAGGCTATGGGAACTAAGGATGTGAGGGTGGATGTGAAGCTGAACAAACACATCTGGAGCAGAGGGATTCGAAGTGTTCCAAGGAGGATCAGGGTTCGCATTGCTCGCAGGAGAAACGACGATGAAGATGCAAAGGAAGAGCTCTACTCCCTTGTAACTGTTGCAGAACTCCCACCAGAAGGAATGAAGGGGCTAGGTACCAAGGTTATTGAAGAGGATGATTGATTCTTGTACTGGTGTCTCGAGAAACACCTTTCGTAGGCAAAAGGTTTAATGGGATTGGTCAACGTTGAGTGTTTTCAGACAGATCAGTTTTATTCAGATAATTAGTGTCGTTATTATTTATCATCTGGATTGCTAGACTTTGTCACTTATGGTTCTGGCTACTGAGGTTAATGCCCAGTGCTCTTTGCCTTGATTTTTTTTCCTGGAACATATCGAGCGTTGGCATTCCATCGTACCATGCGTCCATGACATTCTATTGATCCACTGTTTGACATTGCAGTGGTCTGCTGCACTTGAGATAATGCATTCACGATAGGTATTCAGATTACAAAATCATTCATAAAAGGTGAAGAATTGGTATGTCATTCGCCAAGTGGTAGAAAAATGTCGATATTGGCTTTTCGTAAGACTCGGAATTTTAGTTGGATGAGATATAAATTTGTTTCTTGCATCACAACCTTCATTATCTTTGCTCTATTCTATGTTCAAAGAAGCTCATGCCCTAGAATGACAACATTGGAGGTTTTTCAATCATCCTTTACTAGCTATGAAATCGAAGAGGAAAACTGGAGAGCATTTTTATCAATAATTTCAAGTTAAGATTGAAGAGTTCTTACCCATTTTCTTCAATTGTTCATCCTCTTAGGGTGTATTTGGTATTGTTTTTGTTTTTGTGGTTGAGATTTAAAAAAAACAGTTTCATGAAAAGTACTTTAGTTGGTTCAAAATAATTTTTAAAGTATTTTGTTAAATGTGTGGTTGAGTTTGAGGTTAATGAAAAATAGTTTCAACTTTCAAGTGTTTGGTTATCAAGTTTTTCATATTGCTTTCAACTTGTGAAATTACTTTAAAGTGTGTGTGTGTGTGTGTATATATATATATATATATATATTGTTTTTTAAAAATTTAATAATTATAATAATAAAATATAATTAATAATTCAAATAAATTGGACACTTGTTTTATTCTCTCATCAAACTACTTGTAATTTCATCACGAACTATAAACCTATACGTGAAGGCCTCTGCAATCCCGGAACAATATATAATAAAATATCATCTTAAACAAAATTAGGACTGCGAGACAAAAATTATATTGTGATCTCCTTTTAATATATTTATTTATATTTATTTAATTTTTAGATTATATTAATATTAAAAATATATTTATTATATGAAAATATAATAAATAATAAACTAAAATACAATCCTCCCAGCAACCCCCCCCCCAATTGCTGCTTTCCGTGAAACACAGATTTATGCAATAAAATAGGTGGGTTCCATGTCAATTTTTTGTTTCTTAAAATTAACTAAACACTCAATCCCTCAATTTTTTTTGCAATATGCGGTTGCACCACAAAAACACAAACACCCTCTTAATCACCTATTATTGTTCCTAAAGTTCCTCTCCTCCAACCAAGCTTGAGGTGTATCTCCTTACAAATCTATTGACAAGCTTCAATCTCATAAATTTGAAACGATTCCTTAAATAATTGTTCTTAAGAGATGCGAGAGAGAAGTCTCCTACCTCTTAGCTGCTGTCCAACATGAACAGTAGCAACTACCACTCACATTAGGATTTTCTTGGGTCAATTACTATTATCCCTCAACTTATCCCCCTAATTTTTGTTTATTGCACTGACCAGCCACTGTGTTTTTATTTTTAAGATCTTGAATTTTGTTTGACTTTCAATTTTAACCCCGGGTAAACAATGTCTTAAGACCTCACTTAATTTTTTTGCCTGATCCAACAACATTTTGGGAGATACATTCATAATATTGGGTCTTAGACTAATTTTTTGGAGATTCCTATTCATAATCATCATAAAAATTTCCTCAGTTTCTTACCGCTTTTAGTCCCAATAGTGCAATTGTACGTGGGAATTATATTGAAATTCAACGTTTCTTGCGCAAAGGGTCATCCGTTGGTTTATTTGATATTATACAATACACTAAAAGACATCATGGAAACGCTGTGTATTATGAGTGTTTTTACTGTGGACTGGATATTTGTTATTTGTGCTTTGCACGCGTACGTGAGCCTTTTTTTTGGCTTTGATGAACAGTGAATTAACATTTTTATCCCCTGAAAAGGACAAAAAACGATTCCACGCTCGAGGGGTGTGGAGGTAATTGCATTTTTTTTTTGTCTTTGATGAACAATGGATTAATGTTTGTCCCTCGAAAAGGACAAAAACTGGTTCCACGCTGGAGGGGTGCGGAGGTAATTGCACGCGTACGGTCCGGTCTGGCCCGCCGCACCTTTTTTTTAAATATTTTTTGAAAATGGCTAAATATGGATATAGCCCATAATAAGACAAAATTGATGAATTAGGCACAGGGGTAGACCGGTAATTGACCATTTTTTATTGTTTTTTTCGGAATACTCTTGGCGCGTAAGGGACATGCGAACGACAATATTCCGCCTCACGCCCTGTTCAGGTGGCGTGTGCGGGCTAATAGAGTCGCCGGAAATGGGTTACCAGCGTCTCTGTCGATGCGCCTCCACGTGGTCTTCCTTCCAGTGCAGCGCGTTTCATCACACGGTGTCCGTGTACGCGGCGGTGGCCGGTTAAAGCCGTTTGTTTCTGTTAAAGTACAACAGAGGCCCCCTTTTTGCTTACTTTTCACTTCGGTCCCTGGACTTTTAATTTTGTGTATAGTGCTGATTTCTGTTATATAAGTTTTGATTTAGTTCAATTAAGTCCTTCGATTGAAATTAATTAAATGTTAATGTTTCACTTCGGTCCTCCTTCTTTTAATTTCCGGATTGGGTTTAAAAACCTTAATATATTCGGTACGGAAGTTGTGATTTTTTCAATTTTGTCCTTTGATTAAAATTGATAATATATTTGATTTTCATTTCGGCCCTTATACTTTTAATTTTTGATTTTAATCCCTATATTTTTTTATATTTCTAGAATATTCTCTATTTTTGTCCATGTATATATAAGTATGCCCTTAGCTTTG
This sequence comes from Salix brachista, assembly GCA_009078335.1. Lineage (NCBI taxonomy): Eukaryota > Viridiplantae > Streptophyta > Magnoliopsida > Malpighiales > Salicaceae > Salix > Salix brachista. Next base: position 7,274,580 of record CM018589.1, on the reverse strand, counting down.
GTTTTTAATTTTATTTGTGTTTATAATCATTTGAAAATTGATATTTCTGTTTTTTTTCTACCTTTGCTCTTGAATATTTTTCACCTAATAATTTTTGTTTTTATTTTATTTTTTTGTTTGATCTTTTGTTAAAATTCATTTATTTTTGTTTCTTTCAATATTAACATAATAATAATGATGATGATGATGATGATGATGATGATGATGATGATGATGATGATGATGATGATAATAATAATAATAATAATAATGATGATAATTTAATTATTTTTCTTCCTTACTCTTATGTTAATGTTTTTTAGTTAATAATAATAATGATGATAATTTAATTATTTTTCTTTCTTACTCTTTTGTTAATGTTTTTTAGTTTTTTCTTCTCGGGATAATTTAATAATTTTTGTTTTGACAGTAATAGCAATGATAATTTTTATTTTAGTTTTTTTGTTTGATCTTTTGTTAAAGTTTTTAAGTTTTTTTTACTCTTTCATTTAGTTTTGTTTCTTTCATTATTAACATACTAATAATAATAATAATAATAATAATAATAATAATAATAATAATAATAATAATAATAATAATAATAATAATAATAATAATAATAATAATAATAATAATAATAATAATAATAATAATAATAAATTTAATTATTTTTCTTGCTTAATCTTTTGTTAATGTTTTTGTGTGTTTTTTCTCTCAGGATAATTTGATAATTTTAATTGTTTTGGCAGTAATAGTAATGATAATTTTAGATGTTAAAACTTCGATGTTGCTATTTTTATAATAGGGTGTGATAATCTGTTTTATTATATAAACTTTTGTTTATATAGATATTATATTTTAATTTTGAACCAACAAATCCTATTAATTTCTTTAATCCCAACAATCATAAAAATTATTTGCTCAGCCTGCAACGTAGTGCGGTCAATTTTTTTTAATTTTCAAGTCAAATGATTTTTTTTTCAGGTAATAATTTTTTTTTGTTTTATCATTTATTTTATTTTTTTTATTTGCTCTTTTGTTAATGTTTTTAGACTTCTTTTAGTCTTTGATTTAATTTTGTTTTTTTTGTTATTAACGCAATAATAATATTAATATTAAGAATAATAATAATAATTTTGGTTTTTGTTCTTACTTGCTTTTTTTTTTCTTCATTTTTTTGTGTTTTTCTCTCGAGGTAGTTTAATAATTTTTATTGTTTTGACAGTAATAGTGATGATAATTTTAGAAGTTAACACTTTGATGTTACTGGTTATGATAGGGTATTTTGATCTATTTCATTATATCAAACTGTACATGTAGAAATATTATATTTTAATCTGAATAGTTGTAAAAATTGTTTGCTTCGCTCGTAACGAAGTGCGGGCAATCAAACTAGTTTACTTCTATTTTACACACAATATCACCCAATTTTAATGAGCTTTTCTTAAAAAGGCGAGACCTTAAAGAGACTTTAAAAGAGCTTTCTTAAGCTTATTCCTAATAAAACTTACACCACTAAATTTCTAAACCAAATTAGTGAAGTCTCATCATAGTTATTCAACTCCACCTTGGTCTAGCATGCTGACTTGATGATTGTTCAATTTCAAGCTCGCTCTAGGTCAATTTGAATCAATTTAAAAATTGACTCAATCAATTACACATAACTTGTCCAATACACATAACTTGTCCGACAATTCATGGTTTGGTTGACCCAGTCAAATACATGTGACTTATCAGATCAATTCACGGCTTGGTTGACCCAGTCAAACCCAGTTAAGATCTGACTAGATCTATTTTAAAATGTATTTTTAATATATATACATACATTTTGAGTTTTTTTTATAAAAAAAAGTGACATCAATTTGAAATAGAACCAAGATGCCCTGTCATCCCATTAACCCTGCAAACCTATGATACAAGCTTGGACTGGATCTTGTTTGAGGATCAAACCCTGGATAAGGTTTGATAAGTTTGACAAGCATGGTACCGCCACCAACACTTTCAAAACATTCTTTGAGTCCTTGGTTGTTGAAAATACAAAGGACATTTTTATTTTTTTGTAAATGCAAACCTTTCCTCACACTCCGACGTTGGAACCAAATAACCATAGCTCGATACGAAGCCAAGATGGAAGGCAGCGTCAATGATCAAACGATGACTACGTTTGAATCTAAAATAGCACGTAAAGATAGATCATCGTTGGCCATATTAGCATATATCATAAAAAGACGTTATACAAAACAAGAAACTTCACCTATGATTTGCAACTGAAGTTCGAATCTAAAACAAACAATTTAAACTGGGAACTAGAGCAGAGCAGACTTGAATTCTATAGGCAAAGTGAAGATTAAACTGTATACTATCAACTTAAATATCACAGATCTGCTCTGCCCGGGTATCTGGGGAACGGGATGACATCTCTAATATTGTCAATTCCAGTGGCAAAAAGTACCATCCTCTCAAAGCCCAAGCCAAATCCACAGTGTTTTACCGTCCCATATCGTCGCAGGTCAAGGTACCACTCATATGGCTCGAGAGGCAGTCCCATCTCAGCAATTCTGCATTGTAGATTGTTGAGTGCCCCAACAAAAATGCACTCATCAGTACATGAATTACAGTTGAAAGAAAAACAACAGAACATGTTACTCTGCATAATATAATATTTGACACCATTCCAGCAGGCTCCTCGTACCTCCGCTGAATAACCTCATAGCGCTCCTCCCTTTGGCTTCCACCGATCAATTCTCCCACCTGCAATAAACCACAGCGCCAATTTGAATGGGAAAAAAGGTAGGAAAAATAACACCAGCTTAAATGTAAGAATTGAGCACATGGTGTACAAACTTTAAAATGTGTCCAGGGAAAGCTTTACCTTTGGTACAAGGATATCCATAGCAGCCACTGTCTTTGAATCATCATTGAGCCTCATGTAGAAAGCTTTTATTCCTTTTGGATAGTTGTACACAATTACAGGCTTCTTAAATATATCCTCTGTCAAGTATCTGTATGAATAGACAAACCAAGCCATTGGTGCATGCAAATCAAATGGACATGATGTGATATGGAAGCAGATTTCCATACCTTTCATGCTCAGATGCCAGATCAATCCCCCATTCCACATTCTTCTCAAATTCCTTGCCACCCTTCACTGCCTCCTCTAGCAGTTGCACTGCTTCTGTGTAAGAAATACGCTCAAAAGGGGTAGAAGAAACCATTCTTAGACGATCAATGCAACCTTTATCATAAAGCTTTGCCATAAGTTCCATGTCATCAAAGCACTTGTCGAGTAGCCATCCACACATATATTTCACATATGCCTCCGCACAGTTCATGTCATCCTAAAAAAACATGCAAAATCTGCTCACAACTAAAATATATCTCACATACCATGTATACATAACGAAGAGTGAAGGGAGCATCCTACTCCATGTCAAGCACGAATGATTCCATCCCCGCGGTAAAATCCAGAGAGACATTAAAAGAATAGCCTTTGCTTCATACATTAGATGTTAGTCTTTGTTCACAAATAATGTTTTTATAAACACAAAAAAGAAGTTTTGACCCTCCCAACGCCATAATTTATGAGACAGCTGAGCAGGTCCATATCATATAATATAAATCATGCAGTCAAGTAAATTCGTTGATAAACAGCACATCACTAACAATTTGGTTGAATGAAAACCAAACCCTGCAATTACAGGCACAAACTCTAGAGATCTAGGGTCTTAAGAGTGTACAAGAGCCAGATAAATCGATTAGAATAGCACATAGTAATATACCTGAAGATCAGCAAATGCTATTTCAGGCTCCACCATCCAAAACTCAGCCAAATGCCTTGAAGTGTGAGAGTTCTCAGCTCTAAAAGTTGGTCCGAATGTATAGACACTAGTAACAGCACAGGCATATGTTTCAACTTGAAGTTGGCCAGAGACAGTCAAAAAAGCTTGACGAGCAAAGAAATCTTGAGTATAATCAATCTTGCCATCTTTTTTAGGGATACCAGGTTTAAGCTTAGCTCTTTCCACCAGCCTTGAGAGATTCTCTTTGGCTATTTTTAGTTCTGCAACTGAAGCACTAATATCGTCCCTGGTTGCCTTGGCAGCTTTGAGTTGAGCAACAATCTCACCTCTCTGCGTAACAGTAAGCCTTGCCGCTTCCACGTCAGCCTCTGTAGGAGGAGGGTTCTCAATCAGCTCCTTCTCGAGCTTTTCAGCCTCGTTAATCAGGGTAGTAGCTTGAAACATTTCACCGGCACCTTCACAGTCACTTGTGGTGATAATTGGGGTGTGAACGTATAGAAAACCATGCTCTTGAAAGAAAGAGTGCGTGGCAAAAGCAAGTGCATTGCGAATTCGAGCCACTGCAGAAATCTACAAAGAAACATTTGTCAACAACATAATGAAAAAAAATGCTAAAACATATACATATACATACAATATGCCTGTGCTTTCAGAACAGGAATTGGCAGGATTCAATAACACAAACCATAATTAGCAAATAAGCAAGAGCTACCGTGTTAGTTCTGGGCCGAAGGTGAACATGATCCCTCAAAAACTCAAGAGAGAGCTTCGTTTTGGGAATCGGGTATTTTGCAGGATCGGTGGGGCCTACATGGAGCACCCTTTCAACACGGAGCTCAATCTTCTGCTTCGCACCCTCAGGAGGGACCTTAAGCACGCCCTCAACGGACACGCAAGTCCCGGTCTGCACAAGCGTGCTCAGCTCTTCTACACCAGCATCCACGATAACCTGAAGGTTGGCTGGACACGACCCGTCGTTCACCTCCAAGAATGCGAAGGAACCCTTACCTTGCTCTCTCCCGGTCTTCACCCACCCACCAGCGCGGACACGATTCCCGGCCAGTCCAGCTCCGCCATCGGGACGACACACGATGGATCGGACCGGGACTCTGTCCGAAAATGGGTGCTTAAGAGATGCTCCATCGACTATGGCCATCGCTGCGAGTTCTGATGATGGCGGCGTGGCCGGGTCTCCCATTGGTTGGCTTAGGTTTTGGGCTAGGGAGAGAACTGATAAAACTGTTATAATGCCCTCTATCAAGTTTTTCTTGCACTAAATTAGTGACTGTTGTTGGAGAGTGTTGTTGCTTTAAGTGTCGTTGATCCTTTTTTTGTTTTTAATGTTAATATATAAAAATATTAATTTTTTTAAAAGCTTTTTTATAATGCGATGTAAATCAATGTGACTGCTAAAAAACCAAAAGCAAAAGACAAATTTTTTTAGTTTTTAATCAATATGATGACAGCTAAAAAGATCAAAAGGTAAAGACAAAAAATTTATTTATTATTTTTTATTTTCATAGCTCTAAATGAAGAGTTATATTAAATAGTTAAAAATCAAAATATTATTTTTAAGTTTATGATTAAAAAAACCAAAAATTGTTTAATATATTTTTATGAAAAAAAATAGTTTTGATTGTACCTGTATTATTTATTTATTATTAATAAATAATTATATTAATATTATATATATTAAAATATAATTTGCTGCTCTAAATGTTTTTTTTCTTTTCATTGGAGTGCAAATATAAAGAATATTATATTTATATTATTTAAAAAATCATATTATTAATTTGATTTTTCTAAATAGTTTCTTTTTTTGGAGATGCTGTAAGTAGGGGTGAGCAAACCGAACCGAATAACCGATTTAACCGAGAAAACCGAAAAAAAAAAAACCGAAAAAACCGAACCGAAAAAAAAAACCGATTAAACCGATTTTTTTTTTTTTAAATGTCCGGTTCGGTTCGGAATCGGTTTTAAAAAAAAAAACCGATTAACCCGAACCGAACCGGTCCGGTTCGGTTCAAGCATTCCATATAAATATAAAGCTACAAATTACAACTCATTAGTCATTTCTTCAACCCTAGCCGCCAGCCCCCCTCTCGCCTCTCTCCCTTGCTCTGTTAAAAAACCCTAGCCTCCAGCCCCCTCTCTCGCCTCTCTCCCTCTCCCTTGCTTTGATAAAAAACCCTAGCCGCCAGCCCCCCTCTCGCCTTTCTCCCTCTCCCTCACTCTCGCCTCTCGGCTCAGCCCCCTCTCGCCTCTCGGCTCTCCCTCCCTCTCGCCTCTCGGCCTCTGTTTTATTGGAACCTTTGTTTACAAAGAGTAAGTAAATAATTTCTCTGTTTTATTTCTCTGTTTTAGTTAATGTTCATGGGTACTTGGTCTCTTTGGAAATCGAAGCCTTGAACAGAAGACACATATGAATTTTAATATCTGTCGCCCTCTTTAAACTAACCCTTTGCTATGTTACCTTGTGTTGATCTCTGTGGAAACAGAAGAGCATGTTTGATATGTTTTAATGTCAGCTTTGTAGAGCATGTTTTAATGTTGTTGATGAAAATAGATGACAAATTTGATATATTTCGGTGTGTGGATGTCCATTGTTCAGTATGTTATGTTAGCTTGTGTTTATCTCTGTGGAAACAGAAGCATGTTTGATATGTTTTAATGTTAGCTTTGTAGAACATGTTTTAATGTTGATGAAAACATTCTGGGTAGCTCCTGTTTTCTTTTTGAAAATATTGCTTCTCTTAATGTATATTACTATTCTGATTGCCAACACCAGATGGATTAATGATTTTTCAGGCCTTATGTTTTCTGTGCTTATCACTGGAGTTATAACTGACGCAATCAAAGATGCTGTTGGTCGACCTCGTCCATACTTCTTTTGGCGATGTTTCCCAGATGGAAAAGGGGTATGCTATCCCAATAATAAACTTCCTTGATATTTTTCTTAATATTTTGATGATCCAAAGTTCCTGCAAGCAAGTTTTTGCTTGTGTTTGTATTTGTACTCAGTCAACATGCATGTGTTGTATTTCCAGGTGTTTGATCCTGTCACAAGCGATGTAATGTGTACTGGAGTGAAGAGTGTCATCAAGGAAGGTCATAAAAACTTCCCAAGTGGACATACTTCTTGTAAGTAGGTCCATTACTTTGAGGGCTATGATTTTCAAATTATGGAATCTAACACCTATCCTTTTTGTTCCTAGTCATATGTACTTGAGAATGGTGTTTTCCTATGATCTCTTTGCCTCTAACTGCAAACACATTATGGTGCTGTTTATTCCTATTTTTACCATAACACTTAAATTACCCTGCCTGAGAGGTACTGTTTTGACTCAAGCGCTGCTTGCCCTTAAATTCCCTAAAGGTTAAGGTTTCATTTAATTTGCTATCATACAATGATGAATTGCTGAATGCGAAATAAAGTGTGGAGATTGACATTTAGCCTACGTTCTGTTGTAGGTATTCTGTGCTTCTATATCTTCAATGCACCATTCTTTTTTCTGGGATAATATTGTCTGGTCTTGTGTAGTTAAAGTTCTAAGCCTGTTTTTATGTACACTACAGATCTTAATAAGAAAGGAGAAGGGAGAACAAGCAAATATTTAGACATTTCCTTATATTTGCTTAATTTCCAGATTTCAGCTGTACACAATATCCACTCTCTTCATATGCACCATAATAATCTTATTTGCAATCTAATATTTCTATTATTTTTTTTTTGTAGATTTTGGTGGAAAGTTAAATCTAGTGACGGATGATAATTAGTTCAAAACCGATATTTCTTGAAGTTTTTTATGTTAATGTTGCTTGTTTATTTTGAAGCCCTTTGAAGGCATTTTCTGTAATTTAAATTTAAATTTGTTCACTTGTGTAGTTTTAATTATTTACACAAAACAAAAGTATTGGAAAGGTTAAAAAAAAAACTTAATAAACACTATATTAACAATTTAATACATTAATATTTGTATTTGTTGCAAAAAAGAATTTTAAAATACTTTGGGTTCTGGTATGAAAATAGTTTTTCAAGCCCATCAGAAAATTTATTAGAAAACCCATCAAAAAGCCCATCAGAAGGCCCATCAGAAGGCCCATTAGATGGCCCAATAACCAAATTCGGTTTTATGATTTTTTTAACCCAAAAAACCGGACCGGACCGAACCGAAAGTGGTCGGTTTTGAAAAGATTCGGTTCGGTTTCGGTTTGAATTTTTTTTAAAAAAAAAATTCGGTTTGGTTAAATTTTTTGACAAAAAACCGGACCGAACCGAAAATGCTCACCCCTAGCTGTAAGTGACAGTAAGGACCGTGGTAAATTATATACGTGTCATCGTGTTCTTTGGTCTGACTTATTACCATGCTGAACATAACATTTGATTGGTTCTTTTCGTGTCCGTTGACGATGAGGGAATAAGTGCTCCTACATTTAAAGGTTGGATTCTTAACGCGTGGTATCTTCTGATTCTCCTAGGAGCTCTGCAGAAAATGGATGCGCGGAAGCTTCTTATATGTTTTACGAAATAAAACAAGAATAATTGAAAAGTCAACACATTAATGTATATATTTAGTTAAATAAATATTAATTAAAAATTAATTTAAAATATAAATATATATCAAGATGTATGATATCACAAAAAATCCAGTTGTTTTAAAAAACAATTTAACTATTTTTTTATTAAATAAAACAGTAATTAAAATAAACACAAATAGAAAAGTAATTATTTAAGATTTAAAGAGAAAAAAAATATTATGTAGAGTTTCATAGAAACAAAGCCTATTAAGATTAAAAAATATATATAACACTTTTTTTATAATTCATCTATTTCAATCATTTTTAATTAATTTAATATTCACAAGGGTGAGAATCAAAAACATGTATTTAGTCAACTCATTTAAATTAATTTAAAATCAAATTAGAGGGGAAAATTAAATACTATAGCTAAAATTCACTGGAAAAGAAGTGGTATTCCACCCAAGGTTATCTTTGCAAAGAATATTTTTGATATTTTGCTGCAGATATTTCCTATTGCTTGAACTATTTATGATATTTGGTTAGTTTAGTTAACAATTGATATTTGCAAGGACTACTTTCTTCATTGCAAAATTGTCAAAATAATTTATTAAGTCCTTTTATTTATGATATTTTCTATTTTATACGGAGTTGTCCTCCCAACTTGTTTGTTATTAGTAAAAAATAAACTCTCATGCTCTTTACAAAAGGACTAGAATTCGAAATTTTAAGATACTATAAGATAAAAAAGAAAGTTAGACTAACAATGTATTTTTTCAATGTAATTAAATACTATGTATATGTTGTTGTAGAATTAGGAGTAAATTAGGTGTTCCACTAATAATAATAATAAAAACATTACATTTAAACACAATAAACATAATTAATCAGTAATATAATTAAAGTGCTTGAAGTAAATAGTATAAAAATATAAAATGCAAACTCAGTTTTTAACATGGTTTAACAAGTTTATATTCACATCTTAAGCATCAAACTTGTCTTCAATATTGTACTGTTTACTAATTCAAGCTAAAGATTACAATGTCTTTGATGAATACTCACCAAAATCTTTTTCACCACTTGAAAAAAATATACTCTTCAAGATTTTTCATCTTGGTGATGTACCTCACCAATGACCAAGAGTTTTTCACTTAAATTCTCAAAGGATTATAATTGTTTGAAATACAACAATATTATCTCAAATAGTAGATAATACAATTGAAACTTATAGGTCTATAGCTTTACTCAATAGCACGTAGAATATATGAAATTGTAATGAGTGAAAATTTATACTTTTGTGCAAAAATATGAATGTTTTAATACATAAATATGAGTATGATTTAAGATTGATATTTTGAAGTTGTTTTTGCTTTTGAAATAACTTGTATATGTATATATGTGTGTGTGTGTGTGTAAAAAACTTCAAACACCTGGCGTTATTACACTTTGAGAATGATCTTAAGATCTAGTCACAGGATTCCAGCTGATATACTTGAACTTAAAACATAATATAAAAGAAGCACAAGTTTCTGATGTAAGTGAAAAGGCAAGTCAAATAGATGATATGATCCTTTAACAAACACAAAGCATACTTAATTTTTCATAAATGAAAAGGCAAGATAGATAAACAAAATTGGAAATGTATACAAGAGATAAATGGTTTAATTCAAAAAATATGGATCCGATTATAAGATGGAGAATGGTGATATAAAAGGTTATAAGAAAATATAAAGAAGGATTTGATACCTTCTGCTAAGAAGTTCTTTTATGAAGTTACTCCTCTCAAGTTTAGGAGTAGGCTCGTTATATAGAAAATGTTACGATGTTCTTTTTTGGAAATTTTCATGGAGCAAACAATGTGTTTTTTGAAAACTTTGAAAAGTTGTCTACTGTGCTACAAGTTGTTTGTCATTCTTACAAATGAAGGATCAACTTTTTAAAACATTATATTTTTGCTATTTTAACCTCTTGTGTTGATAGGAGTTAGACTTGCAAGTTTGAAGGATTTTGAAAACAAGTCAAAAAAAATATCTAGGTTTAACAGTACTTTTTTCACACAAGTAGAGGGTCCTATAATTTTTTATGGGAGGAAACATTCCATAACAATCATCTTTATTGTCATTTGCAAGGACTACTATGGAATCTAAGGATGGTGAAGATGTAGATGAATCATTTTCTTTTATGCTTTGTACGAGTTACATGATTTTGAAATGTTTTTTCTCTAGATTGTGATGAGCCAAGAAGAGAAAAAACATGAGATATTCGAGCTAGAAATTTGGGTTGGGGATTTGGGTCTGTAATTTAAGCCTTCTGGTGTTGTTGAAGTCATTCTATTATATAAGGTTTTGGATTTTTGCTCTTTACTAGAAAGGAGTCCCATCACTTTACTTTGTATCTTCGAATGAGAATGAGAAACCCATGTTGACTATTATAGTCAAAATACCATGAGCACACACATGGAACAAAAAAATTGGAATAAAACATAAGCATTGGTAGGAATTTTTTTCTCTAAGGGTTTAAATTTTTGTTTGAAGTAAATGTAACCATTTTTAACTAAAAGGTGTGGTTTTACTACTTTTTAAATGCAACAAGAGTAATACCACCATTAAAGAGTAAGTTTGAAGTTGTTGTTGTTGTGTCACAGTCACACAAAATAATTATTGTAGCTTAAAACACAACACATAAGATATTATAGAGCAAATAGGAGATCAATCCCACGAGAAAAGCTCAAGTCCGATTTTTATGCTATATGATATGCAATTTGGAGGGAGGGGTTGAAAGTTGTATAGGCTAAAGTAAAAGAAAACAGAAAACTATCAAGCGAAAATTAAATAATCTGAAATTCATCAAGAAAACAAACCTTGATTGCAAGTAAATCTTGATCGCAAGTAAACATCCACCTATAGAAATTAGAATTGATCATGGAAACAAAACATTAATTTATATTATAAAAATTTATCTATTCTTAACACTTTTAGAATTATTGTTGGCTTGAGTTTCATAACATACCGATGGAATATTCCTTTAGCATTTATGAATTTTCTAGAAGTGATTCTGCCTATAAAGTTCTCTCGTGCATGTCATTGGTTTTGCTTGTTTCAGTTTATGTCATTGGTTTTTGAGAGAACCTTGGGTGGGGGATTGATCAGGGTTTTGTTAGCATAATAGCATAGGAAGTGTGGCTATAGGGTGGTGGCTATAGGGTGGCTATAGGGTGGTGGCTATAGGGTGTTATAGGGTGGCTATAGGGTGCTATAGGGTGGCGGCTATAGGCTTGGTTAGTTGTGCCTATTTCCCTATATATATTGTTAACATGTAAATGAAAGGGAAACAAAAAAATAAAGTTTCATTAAGATTTTCTACTTTGTCATGGTATCAGAGCCACACTCTTGAATCTCCAGCACTCTCGGTTTTGTGGATCAGCCCTGCATACATAGGGCTCTCGGCTGGGGTGATTTTGTTTTGTTTCCATCAGTCCTAGATATATAGGACTCTCGGTTTTCTTGGTTCTCTGTCAGTTTCTGGTTTGTTTTCTTGACTGTCTTTGGGGATCATCAACACAATGACATCAAGCAACTCTGATTTGTTTGGTGTTCGGTTCACTGGAAAGAATTATTCCGCCTGGGAATTTCAGTTCCAAGTTTTTGTCACGGGAAAAGAATTATGGGGTCATGTGGATGTAAGTGATCCAGCTCCCACCGACGCTACAAAGCTGTCTCATTGGAAGGTTAGGGATGCCCGGGTAATGTCTTAGATATTAGGGTCGGTTGATCCTCTTATTGTTCTTAATTTGAGGCCATATAAAACTGCAAAAACCATGTGGGAATATCTAAAAAAGGTTTACTATCAAGATAACAATGCTAGACGTTTTCAATTAGAAAACGATATCTCTAATTATACTCAATGCAATCTATCTATTCAGGAGTATTATTCTAGTTTTATGAACTTGTGGGCAGAATATACTGATATTATTTATGCCCAAATACCAGCCGATTCTCTTTCTGTTGTTCAAAAGGTTCATGAGCAAAGTAAGCGGGATCAATTTTTAATGAAATTGAGGCCCGAATTTGAGATTACTCGCTCAAATTTAATGAACCGAGATCCATTGCCTACCTTGGATGTTTGCTTTGGGGATTTACTGAGGGAAGAACAGCGCTTTCTTACACAAGGCAGTCTCAAGCAAGACAATACAACTGCTGTTGCCTTTGCAGCCCAAGGAAGGGGAAGAGGTCGAAATATGGGCAGTGTTCAGTGTTACAGCTGCAAAGAATATGGGCACATTGCTAACAATTGTAGAAAGAAGTTCTGCAATTATTGCAAGCAGCAAGGCCATATCATCAAGGAGTGTTCCACTCGTCCCCAAAATCGTCGGACAAATGCTTTTTCCGCGGTGATGTCCGACAGCTCTTCTACGGCAGCAGCTGCATCAAGTCCTCTTACTCCAGAAATGGTGCAACAGATGATCCTTACTGCCTTCTCGGCCTTGGGGTTGCAAGGTACTCATTCTAATTCTCACTTGTGGCTTGCTGATTCAGCTGCGTCAAATCATATGACCAACTTATCTAGTAGACTTAAGAATGTGCATAAGTATCATGGCTCATCAAAAATTCTGGTTGCTAATGGTGGTCACATACCCATTACTAAGGTTGGAGATATTGATCCAACTTTCAAGCATATTTTTGTATCACCAGATTTGTCTACTAGCCTTATTTCAGTCGGTCAACTGGTGGATGATAACTGTAATGTGTATTTTTCTCGTAATGGTTGTCTTGTGCAGGATCAGGTGTCAGGGAAGATCATCGCGAAGGGGCCTAAAGTTGGACGATTATTTCCGCTGCACTTTTCCATTCCTAGTTGTTTCTCTTTTGTTTGTACTACTGTTCAAAATCAAAGTGCCATATGGCATAGACGTTTAGGCCATCCGAACTCTATTGTTTTATCTCAATTATTGAATTCTGGTTTGTTGGGTAATAAATCTAGTTTTTCTTCTCATGATGCTTTGATTGATTGTTCTACATGTAAATTAAGCAAGAGTAAAACTCTTCCTTTCCCTTCTCATGGTAGTCGTGCTACAAAAAGCTTTGATATCATTCATAGTGATGTGTGGGGTCCTGCACCGTTTATTTCTCATGCTCTTTACAAGTACTTCGTCATATTTATTGATGATTATAATAGGTTTACTTGGGTGTATTTCCTTCGTTCCAAATCTAAGGTATTTTCGGTTTTCAAGACATTTTGTGCCTATGTTGAAACTCAATTTTCTACTAGTATTAAGGTATTGAGATCAGATTCGGGTGGGGAATATATGTCACGGGAATTTCATAATTTCTTACAGCAAAAAGGCATTGTTTCGTATCGGTCATGTCCATATACACCACAACAAAATGGGGTTGCTGAGCGTAAGAATCGTCACCTTTTGGATACCACTAGATCCTTATTACTTGAGTCATCCGTTCCATCTAAATTTTGGGTTGAAGCTTTGTCTACTGCAGTGTATCTAATCAATCGATTACCATCCCAGGTATTAAAATTCGATTCCCCTTTCTATCGTCTTCATCATAAGTCTCCTAGCTATCATGACTTGCATACTTTTGGTTGTGTTTGCTTTGTCCACTTACCTCCTAATGAACGACACAAACTTTCTGCTCAGTATACTAAATGTGCCTTTTTAGGTTATAGTATTTCTCACAAAGGATTTGTTTGCTATGATCTCAGCTGTGATAAATTTCGTATCTCTAGAAATGTTGTTTTCTTTGAAAATCAATATTTTTTTCCTACTACTACTGCATCTTCCTCGGTAGCTCCTCTTCTTCCTCATTTTGAGGACGTGTTCTCTTTTGAAAGATTCAAACCTGGTATTGTGTATGAAAGACGTCGACCAACTTTGCCTCTTTCGACAACTTCTCCTCCACCTGATACTGCTCATGGAGACACTTCTACGCCACCTCCTCCTCCGCCGGCTCTTCGCCGCTCTACGAGGGAATCTTATACTCCTGATCGGTATGGTTTTTCTGCTACTTTATCCAATATTATTGTTCCATCATGTTACTCACAGGCTGTCGAGAATGAGTGTTGGCAAACAACCATGCAGGAGGAACTTTAGGCTCTACAGGAAAATCATACATGGGACCTTATTCCTTGTCCTCAAGCAGTTAAGCCCATTGGATGTAAATGGGTGTACTCGATTAAACTCCGCTCTGACGGCAATCTGGATAGATATAAAGCACAGTTGGTTGCTCTTGGCAACAGACAGGAATATGGGGTGGATTATGAGGAGACTTTTGCTCCGGTCGCCAAAATGACTACTGTGCGCGCTATTATTGCCATTGCTGCCTCTCAGGGTGGGCACTTCACCAAATGGACGTCAAAAATGCTTTTCTCCATGGTGACCTTAAGGAGGATATTTATATGACACCTCCACTGGGTTTGGTTTCTTCTTCTAAATCGGCTGTGTGTAAATTGAGGCGATCCTTGTATGGATTGAAGCAAGCTCCCCGAGCGTGGTTTGACAAGTTTCGGACTACCTTGCTTTGCTTCTCTTTTGTGCAAAGCAATTATGATTCTTCATTATTTCTTTGCACAACTTCCACTGGTATTGTTCTACTCCTTGTTTATGTCGATGATATTGTCATTACCGGGACTGACTCTATATTGATTAGCCAACTTCAGCAGCATCTTCGGGATTGCTTTCATATGAAGGACCTGGGTTCTCTTACTTATTTTTTGGGTTTGGAGATTCATTCTTCTTCTTCTGGTATCTATGTGCATCAACAGAAATATGCTCAGGACTTGATTACTTTGGCTGGTCTTCAGGATTCTTCTCCGGTTGATACTCCTTCAGAGGTGAATGTTAAGTTTTGACATGATGATGGTGATCTTCTGCCTAATCCCACTTTATATCGGCAATTGGTTGGCAGCCTAAATTATCTTACTATTACTCGGCCTGATATCTCTTTTGATGTTCAGCAAGTTAGTCAATTTATGCAATCTCCCCGTCATTTACATTTGGCAGCGGTTTGTCGCATTCTTCGTTATCTACTTGGTTCTGCTAGCCGTGGGCTCTTCTATCCAGTTGGCTCTCCCATCCGCCTTGTGGCATTTAGTGATGCTGATTGGGCGGGTTGTCCTGATACCCGACGCTCTGTCACAGGGTGGTGCATGTTTCTTGGTGATTCCTTGATTTCTTGGAAAAGCAAGAAACAGGATCGTGTTTCCAAATCTTCCACCGAGTCTGAATACCAGGCCATGTCCGCTGCTTGTTCGGAAATTGTATGGCTTCATGGTTTATTGGCCGAAATTGGTTTCTCTCAGTCCTCTTCTACTCTTCTTCATGCTGACAACACGAGTGCTATCCAGATTGCTTCGAATCCTGTGTTTCATGAGCGTACTAAACATATCGAAGTAGATTGTCATTCTATTCGAGAGGCCATCGATTCTCATGTCATTTCTCTTCCACATATCTCCACTGATCTTCAGATAGTTGATGTGTTTACCAAATCCTTGCTTGGCCCACACCATCGATTTCTTGTTAGCAAATTGATGCTTTGTTCTCCCCCGGCATCAATTTGAGGGGGGATGTTAGCATAATAGCATAGGAAGTGTGGCTATAGGGTGGTGGCTATAGGCTTGGTTAGTTGTGCCTATTTCCCTATATATATTGTTAACATGTAAATGAAAGGGAAACAAAAAAATAAAGTTTCATTAAGATTTTCTACTTTGTCAGGTTTCAGTTCCCGTTAGTGGTTTTGGTAGTCAAGCGAAAAAAGCATAATGGAGCACATGGCGAGTGATGGAATTCATTATTGAGTGGGTCGCGCGCCTAGGTGAAGTGGATAATTCACGACAATGTGCAAAACTTCAAGCTTATTCGTACACTTGTATTCATATTCTAATTTAATAAAAACAAAATATACACATATATTGTTACCCGTACAACTTACCCTAACCATCAAACAACTACAGTGTCCACACTAGTAATTTAATTCAATGGCAACCATAAGAACTAGATAGGTTGATTAATCAAGAAAACATAATTGTTTGTAATATATGTTTCATTTGATTGAATGTTCTCCCTAAGATTAAAAATATAGATTTGTCATAATTATTAAGCCTAGTTGCTACACAAGTTCATATACCACAACTTTAGTTTTTATATCAAACTTAGCAATAGATTGTCTACAATAATAACTTATAGTTTGTTCTAACAATTAAAATAAACATTATAGGAAAAATAAGCATATGAGAACAAATATATTCATCACATGAACTGAAAAAAGAGTTAAATATATCTCATAGTTCTTGAAATTTGAAGATTTATGTGTCTTTGCAATCAAGAAAAAAAGATTTAGCCTTGTATATTTATTGAACAACTAATCAAAAAGAAAAAAGAAAACATGACTTTGGCTTGTTGGAGGAGAAGGGCATGTTTTTTATCTTCTGCTGGTCGACCACCTTCCATTCTTTCTTTCTCTCTTTCTCTAGAAAACCCTAGTTCCTATTTTAGAAAATAATCCTCATTTAAATTGACAATTTTACATTTAAACACTTCAATAAATATTTTACTAAAAATGAGAAATAACCCTGTATGTAATCTTTAAAATTTGACTTAGAGGAGCTAAATTGCTGAAATAAAGGGTTTGATGTCGGTTTGGATGTTTCAGAACACAATTTGGACATGTTTCTTCAAGAAACCTGTTTGCTGATATAATTCAGTTGTCTTCTTTGAAAACTCATATCGCCGTCATATGACATTTTTTTTGGGCTGAAATTTATTGTGTTGATAGTTCTTTGAGTCCAAAATCCATCAAACTTGAGTTTGCATCAATTGTACTTATGTAGCTCAAGATATGCAAGTCCAAATTGTTTAAAGTCAACACTAGTATAATGCAAGATTTGACTTTAAAGGCTACGATTTCCATGCTCTTTCTTTCTTTATTTTTCTTGCCATATATTTCCATAAAGGTGGGGATGTTTTCTTTTTAATGCCACTGGAATCACTTTATTTTGATCTCTAGAGCTCACGCTATGCACAAATCATTGATTAACGGTCAAATCAATATTTAAGGACTAAAATGTAAAATAAATGTTTATAACAAAAAGTAAAAAAAAAAAAACACTATAAGGAATTATATTAAAATTGGTCCATGTTATTTTTTTTTTTATAACTTAACCCCGATAATATCAATTTTTAATGTAATGTATTAACAATCTTTGCCAGATCACATACAATGTGAAACACAACTCAACACATAAACAATGAAAACATAAATTAAAAGGACTACAATAAATAAATAAAAAGTTTAATGCTTGAAGTGCAAATAATAAAAATATTCAACTGAATATGAGCAATGGAGTGAAGAAATTAATACGAGAACATGAACAATGTTGTTATAGGGTCTCTTTTAGTTTATAGTTAACAATGTGATAAAATCATAAAAACATGCCTCTAAAAGACTAAAATAGAAAGACAAAAAGTTTAATGAAAGAATATCAATTACTAATAAAATCTTTAGGGACTCAAAAGAAAAAAAAAGATTTGCATGAATAACTTAATGTTAGAGTATGAACAATGGTATGATGGCAAAACTCATTCTCTTTTTATATCTAACAATGTGAACTAACACCCCATATCAAATTAAGAAAACATAACTTATAAGGGTTAAAATAGAAAGAATAAAAGTTTAATGATAGAAATACAAATAATTTTTAAAATTACTCAAACATAACTTAATAAGGGATTGTAGAGACCTTCACGTATGAATCTTGTTCGTGATGACATTGCAAGTAGTTTGCTGGGAGAATAAAAAGAAGTGTCCACTTTACTTGGATTATTAATTACATTATGTTATTATGATTATTAAATATACAATATTTAAAAAATAATATATATATATGTGTGTGTGTGTGTGTGTGTGTGTAATTTAACAAGTTTGACAATAATATGAAAAATATGGTAACCAAATACATGAAATTGCTTTTCATGAAACCTCAAACTCGACCATAATTTTAACCAAACACTTCAATTTCAGTTATGAACCGCAACTAAAAGTGTTTTTCATGAAACTGTTTTTTTGTAAATCTCAACCACAACAGCAACTACAATACCAAACACAATCTTAGTGAAAGCATGAACTTAAGAAAACATAACTTCCAGGGGTTAAAATAGAAAGAAATAATAATATGCTTGTTTATTAGTTTTAAAAGTGTTTTAGAAAAATATTGATTTTTTTTCAATTATTTTTTTAATGTTTTAATATCATTTTGTTGTGTTAATGTTAAATTTTTTAAAATAAAAATATATAATTTTAAAGTATTTTTAAACAAAAGAAAATACTTTAAAAACTACCTCTACTATATTTCTAATTACACTAAAAGCTAAATAAGGTCGTTCTTTTACTGTAGCAAAATCATTGTAGCTCTAGACTCATTTTATTATGGATTCTAATAGTGAAATTAATAGTTTTGATTAATACTTTAAACATTCTCAAACTGAACATTAGCGAGGAAGCAACTCAATTGGTAAGCCAGTTGGCATGCAAGCGAGAGGTGCATGGGATCCCCTGCATCTCCACGGATCCATGTGTATTTTTTTTATATCATTTCGCTACTTTTTAACAATCTTCTCGCCGGTGTATATACGGGGTGCTAGTTACTGCATTTCAAAAGTGTTTTTGAAAAAAAAAGAATTTTACTTTATTTTTTACTTTAAATTAAAAAAAGTGTTTTAGTTCATTTTCATGTGCCGATATCAAAAATAATTTTAAAAAAATAAAATAAAAATATTATTTTGATGCATTTATGAATGACAAACACTTTCAAAAGCAACCGCAATCGTAACTGCACTCCCAAACTGGCACATAATTAGTCCACTAAACCCGAGAAGTAGATTTTAATCATTACTAGCTTGGGGATATTCTAGCTGTAAAAATAAATAAAATAGCAGTAAATTATTATTTAACAAAATTTGTGAAATTGTGTAATTACACTAAAAACTAAATGAGATCGTTCTTTTACTGATCTGGGACGATCGTTGGTTGACACCTGGACTAGCCATGCAGAGAAGCCATGCAGAGAAAGAATCAGTCTAGGCAGGAGTAATTCTCGGCAAGAGATCAGCCTAGTTAGTTAGTATCCCACTTCCCCATACAGTGGAGAAATATAGTGGAGAAAGACTAGTTCCATAGGAATGAGTCAACCTGATTTGTAGGGATTGCCCACTATAGTAAGACTAGACTCTATATATATAGATAGGGAACCCACGTAAAAGGGGTGTGTAATCAGTGAAGTATTCACATAGCAAGTATCAAATAATAACTCTTTGTTCTTGCAAATTGATTCTGTGTTAGTGTTTTCTTTTCTTTTATTTCATAGTGGTTGAACGGATCAAGTTGGTATCAGAGCCTGGTTCCTCCCTGTGGCAAAACTTTTAGTTGATGGTGCTGACCAAGTCTAGATATCAGACAATTGGTGAACCCCTCTCTGTTTTGCAGTCCCATCGACGATCAACAAGGAAGGCCACAACACCATCAAGCATGTCAAGCGAAGAAGAAGAAGTTATACCAGATCAGTCTAACCTTTCAGACAAGGTTGATAGGATGACCACGCAACTAGAAGTTGTTCTAAAATGGATTCAATCTCAACCATCATCATCGGCATCCCCAGGACTGAAGAATGTTGATGACAACATTTCTCCTCCAAGAGCTCGCCTGACGACTGAAAAGGAAAAGAGCCAGGATGAAGATACCCACCCTCTATCCGTCACTGGCATACGACCCCAACCTTTTAAAGTTGAAGCCAGGATATACATCCCAACATTTGACGGCACCATAGATGCAGAGAAGTTGGATTCTTGGGTGGATCAGTTGGAGACTTATTTCACACTCTATGGTTTCAGTAGTGGCGAGAAGGTTGCATTCGCAAGATTGAAATTAACCAGCCATGCATTGGCCTGGTGGAATGCATTCTTGAAGAATAACGATGATAGAGAAATAAGTTGGAAGGAATTTACTCAACTTTTACAACAGGAATTCTATCCGATGGGATATTCTCAAGATCGCTGGACACGATGGCACAATTTGCGACAGAGGCAGAATCAAACGGTGCAAGAATACACTACAGAATTCCGCAGACTAGCAGTACCACTGGGAATTGGACTTGACAACGAAGATGTCTTCACGAAGTTTATGGCTGGCCTATGGCATCACATCCAAAATGAATTACGGTTATACCAGGCCGTTAATATCTCTGCTGCCAGCAGCATTGCTATGGCCATAGAACAGAAGAATAAACCTCGTGGGCAACGTCCTCCCGACAATGACAAGGAGAAGAGCAGTGGCAACCACAATTTTAAGAAGTTCACACAAGGTAACCCCTCCTCTGTATCCAAATCTACTAAGTTTTGTGAGCATTGTAGAATTTCGGGGCATGACAAAAAGACGTGCTGGAAACTACGTCCTGAACTTTTTCCTACAAAATGGAAAAAGGACGACAAGGGCAAGCGCACAATGACAACAACAATTCTCAATAATCACATTGAACTCGGGCAGGTGGAGGAAGCAGATATGAGTTTGTCTTTGATGGCAATGCCGAAGGAGACAACCTCAAATCTGCTGACCACTCCCGATGAGAAAGAGGAGCTTTTCACCCTACAAATTCAAGTGAAGTAGGAGATTCTTGACGCAATCGTTGACACTGGTAGTCAAAAGAATTTGATCTCAGCAAGTTTGGTTCAAAAATTGGGACTTGAGACAAATCCACACCCTAAACCATATCCACTTGGATGGATACAGAAGGACGTGGAACTCAAGATTGATCGTCAGTGCAGATTCCGCTTTGCTATCACTAGTCAATACATTGATGAGGTAACCTGTGAAGTGGTTCCTTTAGATATTTGTCAAGTGATTTTTGGCAATCCATATTTGTGGGAGCGAGATGCTATCTATCACAGACGTGCTCAACAATATCAGCTTGTGAAAGATGGGAAGACGTACATTGTCCACAAAGATCGATCGTCTCAAAAGGCAGACTTAGTCACTACCTGCCAGGCAAGAAGAATGATAAATGCATCTCAGAAGTTTGTCCTCATGATGATTTGACCAATAACAGATGAGGTCACCCCTTCTAGTTTCACACTATCATGTAAGGCAATAGACAACAAGTTGAATGAGTTGCTTACCAAGTATACAAACTTGTTTGCAGAAGTAGGCGAACTTCCTCCCAAACGAGCAATTGAGCATGAAATTCAACTCATCTCAGACTCCACATTGCCTAATATTTGCATGTATTGCAATTCAGTACTAGAGAATGAGGAGATCAAAAAACAAGTAACTGAGTTGCTGGACACAGGTGTTATTAAACCTAGCAGTTCTCCTTGCGGCTCACCAATTGTGCTTGTTCCAAAGAAAGATGGTGGATGGCGGATGTGTATCGATTACAGAGCGCTTAACAAAATTACTATTAAGAACCGATACCCTCTTCCTCGTATTGATGATCTATTGGATCAACTACGTCATGCTACCATCTTCACCAAGCTTGATCTGAAATCTGGGTATCATCAAGTTCCAATTCGCAAGGAGGATTCCTGGAAGACAGCATTCAAAACACGACAAGGATTATTTGAATGGTTGGTCATGCCATTCGGTCTTTGCAATGCCCCAGCAACATTTATGCGACTCATGAATGATGTTCTCCGCCCCTTCATTGATCACTTTGTCATCGTATATCTCGATGATATCTTGATCTACAGTTGCTCTTGGGAGGAACATCTCGTGCATGTACAACAGGTGTTTGCAGTCCTGGAAGAACATCAATTGCGCCTAAACCGCAAGAAATGTGAGTTTGGGAAACAGACCTTAATTTATCTTGGTTTCATCGTGGGTGGCGGTGAATTGCAAGTTGATCCTGCTAAAGTTAAAGTGATCACGGAATGGCCACGACCTCGTTCGGTCACAGATGTCCGAAGCTTTATGGGTGCGTGCCAATACCTTCATAAGTTTATTCAAAATTTCTCTCTTCTTGCGTCTCCTCTCCATTCGTTGACTAAGGCAAATCAAGCCTTTGTTTGGACTAAGGAACATGAGGACACGTTCCAATTATTGAAGAGGAAGATAAGCGAGGCGCCGGTTCTTGCCTTGCCGGATTTACAGAAACCCTTTGAGATTGAAGGGGATGCATCAGGATATGCAATGGGAGCCGTTTTGATGCAAGGAGGATGACCGGTAGCATACCATTCAGAGATGGTTCAAGGTGCTGCGAAGAACTATCCAACATATGACAAAGAGCTACTAGCACTACACCAAGCAGTGAAACATTGGCGTGTTTATCTTCTGGGCAAAGAAACGGTGGTCCACACTGACCATCAACCATTACAGTATTTACAGACACAAGCTCGATTGCAGCAAGCCCGACACATGAAATGGATGACATACCTACAACAATTTCACTTGGTGATACAGTACAAGAAAGGTAGCCATAACAAGTTGGCAGATATGTTGTCCTGGCCTCCAGTGACAGCAATTTGTTTATCCGTTTTTATGCAAGTGCACCTGGCTTTACATGAGGAGTATGTTGATTGGTATAAAGAGGATCCTGACTTTCAAAGCACATTGGAAGAGGTGATGTCTAGTAGACCGTCAGAGTTCATGCTATGGGATGGACTTCTATACAAAGGGAAACTTTTATGCATACCCCGAACGGATGAGAGGGTGAGATACATACGGGAGGCACATACATCCAAAATTGCTGGTCATTTTGGGGTAACGAAAACATTGCAAAATTTGTCTCGTTATGTTTTCTGGCCCCGGATTCAGCAAGACGTGGCTCGATTCATCAGAGGGTGCGTAATGTGTAGCACATCTAAACCTGCTAATCACAAGGTGGGATTCTACACACCACTACCTGTTTCGACACGCCCATGGGAGAGTATTTCTATGGACTTCTTGGGTGGTCTTCCAATGACTCGGCGAGGTAATGACTATCTGTTTGTGGTAGTCGATAGATTCTCAAAAATGGTGGTACTCATGCCCTGCAAAAAGATGATCACTAGTGACGGAGCAACACGCCTCTTCTTTGAAAATGTATGGAAATTATTTGGTCTCCCTAACTCGATTATATCTGATCGAGACAGCCGGTTCCTAAGCAAATTTTGGTGTGCTTTATGGGCCATGATGGACACTAAGTTGAAAAGAAGTACCGCATTCCATCCTCAGAGTGACGGACAAACCAAAGTGGTGAATAGGACTGTTGTTCACCTTCTACGAGGATACAATGCTCGCCACCCCAAAACTTGGGATGAAAGCATTCCTTTTCTGCAGTTTGCCATTAATCATGCAGTACATGGTTCAACAAACAAGTCTCCCGCAGAAGTGTGTTTGGGTTTCTTGCCACAGAGCCCTTTTGACTTGGAATTCACAATTGAATCAAACTCTGAATTAGATAAAGGGGAAGGCGAGAGGTTACGAGCACAACGGTTTGTGGATCAAATCAGAAAGATACATTATGAAGTGGAGCAGCAGCTGACAAAGGCTCAACAAAAATATAAAGAGCGTCACGACAGACATCGCGTCCAAGGTAATTTCCAAGAAGGTGACCTTGTTTGGTTGCACCTGGGCAAAGACAGACTGCGTGGAGTCGGAAAGAAACTCAAGCCAATCCGTTATGGACCATTCAAAATCCTTCGTAAGATTGGTGATAACGCGTGTCAATTGGAGTTACCAGCTTACATGGAGATGTATTATGTAGTCAACGTTGAAAAATTGAAACTCTTTGAACCCTCCATGCTTGACGATGAGCCCGATGGAACTCTACCTACGGTGGAAGATTTAGTAACTGAACAAGAAGTCCTCCTATCCGAAGATACTATCGTGGAAAGGAAAACAACTACCACTCGACGTGGTGTAAGGGAATCATTCCGAGTTGGCAGTAAAGGTCAACGTCCAAGTAAGGCAAAATGGTTCTCACGGGAAGCTGGACAAGCTCAGTTTCCTCACCTCCAGTTTTAGAACCAGCAGGAGCTGGCTCGTCCTAACAAGGGGAGTCATGATCTGGGATGATCGTTGGTTGACACCTGGACTAGCCATGCAGAGAAGCCATGCAGAGCAAGAATCAGTCTAGGCAGGAGTAATTCTCGGCAAGAGATCAGCCTAGTTAGTTAGTATCCCACTTCCCCATACAGTGGAGAAATATAGTGGAGAAAGACTAGTTCCATAGGAATGAGTCAACCTGATTTGTAGGGATTGCCCACTATAGTAAGACTAGACTCTATATATATAGATAGGGAACCCACGTAAAAGGGGTGTGTAATCAGTGAAGTATTCACATAGCAAGTATCAAATAATAACTCTTTGTTCTTGCAAATTGATTCTGTGTTAGTGTTTTCTTTTCTTTTATTTCATAGTGGTTGAACGGATCATTTACTGTAGCAAAATTACTATAGCTCTAGACTCAGATTACCGTGGATTATAATAGTGAAATTATTATTTTATCTCTCTGTACACATTGATTTTAGCTTTGGAATCAGGGGTATTTTTTTTTCCGCGTATTTGGACACAATAAAATAACCATAATACCCTCACATAAGATAAAAATCAGAAGTTTCTGCAGGAGAAATTAAAGATATTGCATAGTTTTTTTAATATGTATAGATACAAATATACTCCATATAAGACAAAAAAAACAATTATGGTCAAGATTAGTAAGGTAATTGCACAATTTTTAAAAAATATATAAATATGGATATACAATGAGAATAATAATCAAGATAATTCATTAATCAATGTTGTTTTTGTTAAAACTTGACTTCTGCAACTTTTTTATGTATGATATTTCAGATCTAATATCACGTTAATAAAAAATATACGAAGCTACACATAAACAAAACAAGTGAAAAATTGGGTTAAATTATCTACAAATAAAAAATATATGAGTCACTTGCCCTGCGCTTCACCACAGACAAAACTAAATAACATGTCAAAAAATAGGAATGGTTCTTGATTTTTTTTAATAATGCTATACATTTGAGCGAAATAAACAATCTACAAGACTTTCAGTTATTTAGTTTTTTTTAATATATTCATTTTATTATAAATAATGCGTTTAAAAAAATTAAAAAGATTATTTTCAAGGTTTTTTCTATTAAAAATAATTATATATTTATTTAATATTAACATCTTAAAAAATATAACAAACAACTAACAACAGAAAATTCCCTATACATGTATAAAAAAGGGTTTCACTTTCATTTCACATTACCAAAGTTGAACTTACTTTGTTTTTTAACCGAAGCTGCATTTAATACAAAGATAAATAACAATAAAAATTAAAAGTCAAAACTAAGACTATAGATACATAAATACAAACAAATTATTTAGAATTATACCAAAATTACCGAAAAAATAAAGGAATTGAAACTAAATAAAGAAATAAGAGAATAATAACCGAAATAGAAAATAAAAAATTACATATGTTGAAACGAGGCAAAAAAAAATTCTCACTGCGGCGTAGTGCAGGTCAAATGTCTCATATATTTGCCTTAAAATATATAAATATAAATATTTATTTTTTTTGGGTTTTTTTCTTCAAGTCAAATGTTTTTTTAAGACTAATAATACTTTTTTTTGTCAATTATTTTATTTTTTTGCTTACTATTTTGTTATAATTTTTAGTATTTTTATTCTTTGAGGTAATATTTTTTCATTATTTATGCAATAATAGTAATAATAATTTTATATGTTTTTTTCAAATGATTTTATTAAGGCTAATAATATTTATTTTTCTTTTGTGATTTATTTTATTTTTTTGTTTACTCTTTTGTTATAATCTTTAGTATTTTTTATTCTTCGAGATATTTTTTTATTACGTATGCAATAATTATTATTATTTGAGTTGTGTTTTTTCTTACTTACTGTCTTGTTAAAAAAATTGAGTTTTTTTAAACCTCAGGCTAAATTAATAATTTTTATTACTTTAACAGTACTAATAATAATAATTTAAGGTGTTATGATCTTGATGATAATAGTGACATTATAAATTATCATGATAATAACGATTATAATTTATTGTAATAGGTATAGTGCTTATGATGTAACTAATTATGGTTTTGATGGTAATAATAGCAATAACTCATAAAATAATATAAAATATCAATAATACAAAAAAACGATTATAATAATGATAATAATACTAATTATGATTGGAATAATATTAATAAAACATCGATGTTGATTATCGTGATGATTATTGTCGTAATAATGACAACGATTATAATAATATTATTGGTAATAATCAGAATATTAATTTTTTATAATAATGATTATAATAGCAGCTATAATAATTATGACAATTTAAGAATCATGATAATTAAAATGTAATAATAATCAAAATAATTCATTAGTTGATTTTTTTTTTCAAAATGGACTTTCACGGCATTTTCATGTATTATTTCAGATTTAATATCATGAAAACAAAAAATATACGAAGCCACACTTAGATAAAACGGGTGAAAAAATATACAAGTCACTTGCCTTGCGCTTCGATGCACATAGACAATATACCGATTAAATAATTATCCAAACATTTCGAACAATAACAACATTCAATCACTTCGATGCACACAACAAATAACCCATTTGATATAAATTTTATCAATGATAATTTAACTAATTAAATTTTTAATTAATCAATTAAAACACACATAATAATCAATCAATTTACTACATTAAAAAAACCCAGTGCAACATGTAGTCGAGGAAACTCGTCATACGTGAAAGTAAAACCAAGAAAGAAATAGTAAATTAAAGGAGTGCTATTGTTTTTTTTTTTTTAAATTATTTTTTGGATTGTTTTAATATATTAATATTAAAAATAATTTTTAGAAAATAAAAAATATATTATTTTAATATATATTAAAGACGAAACATTACCTTACAAAATGACCTCAAACACCGTCAAGAAAAAGCCAGCTAAACAGCTTCCCTTTCCTCTCCAACACGAACAACGAGACCATCACGCTTAAGGGAAGTAATAATAAAAAAAAACAAAAAAAAATCCCCAAAATTAAATCTTCAACTCTCTCCCTCTTATCATTGTGTCCATCATCAAAAGCCCCATTATCTGGATTTGATCTCCCTAGAATCGATCTTCTCAGGTCTGTTTCTATCATCATCTCTTATTGAATTGAATTTGTTGTCGGTCGATCGGTCTTGATTCTTGGAATTGGGGCTTGATTTGACATTCTAACATTGAATTTTGTGTTTGCAATATAGTAGATCGCGAGGCAGACGGGCAGTCAGGGTTCTTAAACCTAACACAATTCACCATGTTTAACCGCTTATTTGGAAAACCTAAGCAGGAAACCAATGCTCTTGCTACGTTAGACAAATTAAACGAGGTTATTTTCCTTTTATTTTGTATGTTCTTTCTTTCCCGTAGTTTGATAGATTTAATTTAAAAACACAATAATTTATTATTATTAGTTGTTTTTGATTGATTATTAGTGCGTTATTGTTCTGATTGGTTATTAGTTCTTTATTGTTTCTGATTGATTATTAATTTGTTATTGTTCGGATTGGTTATTAGTTCGTTATTGTTTCTGATTGATTATTAGTTCGTTACTGTTTCTGATTGATTCTTAGTTCGTTACTGTTTCTGATTGATTCTTAGTTTGTTACTGTTTCTGATTGATTCTTAGTTTGTTACTGTTTCTGATTGATTCTTAGTTTGTTACTGTTTCTGATTGATTATTAGTTATTGTTTCTGATTGATTATTAGTTCGTTATTGTTGCTGATTGATTCAACCAGGTTTAGTGTTAATGTGTTGATTGGATTTTTTTAATTGTACTGTAAAAATATTCCATTTTGTTTTAAAACTTAGCTGTCAATGCTCTATAGACTCTTGAAATGCTAGAGAAAAAGGAGAAGGTTCTGGCTAAAAAAGCAGCAGCTGAAGTTGAAAAGGCTAAGGAATTCACTAGAGGGAAGAACAAAAGGGGTATGATAATAATTCATCATAGCAACCATTTATGGTTGGTTTTATCGTTATTCTCTTGGATTATAATGCTGCAGACTTTTTTTTTATATATAATTATTATTTTCCTTTGTCACTCTTACAATGCATATGCAAACCGACTTATTAGGCTACCTAAACTTGGCAGATCTATGTTTCTTTTTTATGTCTTTGCATTTTTATTGCTAAATTTATACTTCATCTGCATTTTTTATCAGTCAGTGTCCCCTCTTTGTTTTTGCATGGAACATCAAGAGACTTTCAGTTATCCAACTCTAGAGTTCATATCTTCATTGATTTTCATGTTTCTGATATTCACATTGGGCATTGCTACTTCTTTTTATTGTATTACTTAGAAAATATTTTCTTTTAAAAAACTTTTTTATTGAAATCCGTAACTCTACTGAGCAGTATTAGACTTTGAAGTGCTTTTATGTTTAGCATCATGGATTGTTGACTATGGATGATGTGTACCTTCTTGATACTGTAATCAAGTGAAGAACCATTGTTAATGATTTCTCATACATGGATATATATATATTAAAAACAAATCCGGGTGCAGCATTGTTTACAGAATTTGGTTTCTTTTCAGTCAATTACTGATTGATGATGCTTTTTTCCAGCTGCAATTCAATGTTTGAAGAGGAAGAGGCTGTATGAGCAGCAAATAGAACAACTTGGAAACTTTCAATTACGTATTCATGATCAGGTCATCTGGTGCTCTTACGATTGCTTTTGTTTTCAACTCTATCTAATAAATCTGTTAGGTTTCTGGCTGAATGGCCGAGCATTAAATTTTGTGCTCTGGATGTCAATATTACAGATGATACTGTTAGAAGGTGCAAAAGCTACTACTGAAACTGTAGATGCATTAAGAACTGGTGCATCTGCTATGAAGGCAATGCAGAAAGCAACGTATGTACCAATTATATCAGTTAAATGTATTAGTGGAATCTTCACTCATGGTTTGCTTATTGTCTTTGGTGGCAATATTTTCACTTTGGTGGTAACTGTGCCCAAATTGTAAATTTATAGAGCATGTTTCAACCTGAAAATATTTATGATTCTCGTACTCTTGTCCAATTTAAGTGTTTCTTTTTGAATGACTGTTAACAGGAAACACCATGTATTAGGCTTCAACTTGGTGTGCCATTCCATTTTATTTGCAGTTGTGATGTTTGATTGATGATGCTGTATGGTGCATGTGATTAATATGTGACAATGATGGATTATAGGAATATTGATGATGTTGACAAGACAATGGATGAGATCAATGAGCAGACAGAGAACATGAAACAGATTCAAGAAGCGTTATCAACTCCCATTGGTTCTGCAGCTGATTTTGATGAGGTCAGTGTTTTACAAGGAAAAACTTCAATTCTCTCAATTCTAAACCCTGTTATGAGAGTCCATCACTCCAAACTGCACATAAGTTGTCATCTGGAAGAGCATCTAAATAATTGGATCTTTTCAGGATGAACTGGAGGCAGAACTTGAAGAACTGGAAGGGGCTGAATTGGAAGAGCAGCTTCTTCAGCCAGCAACAACAGCTCCAGCAGCTGCAGTGCACGTCCCAGCTGGCAGGAAACCAATTCCTCAAAAACGCACAGCTGAGGAAGAACTTGCTGACTTGCAAGCTGAGATGGCACTCTGAGCAGGTTTACTTTTGTTGTTTGCTCGTAAACTGTGATTTGTTCCTTCTTTTCAGATATTAAACAATACCTGGTAGTTGATGGCTAAACCATTAAGAAAAAGCAGACTTCAATTGGATGCACTGAACAAAACATGTTGTTGAAATTATTCCACTGAACAAACTAACACGCGAATGCAGTTGAATATTGCAGCAGTGTGAGCAAGTACTTGCAGAGAGTTGATTTTCTTGGTTGGCTGTTGCAGGTATGACGTTCCAGAACAAAGAGATTATTTATAGATTGTCCATGTTGTATTATGGAGTTTCTGCTGCTCCTCCTCCTCCGCATCCAGTGTGCATGGAGACGTGAATAGACAATGTATATAAAAGATTGTGTAAACTGAACCCAGTTCCCCCAAAATTCCTACCCTGCCGTTTGAAGCTCTTTGATTGTGTTTGCTATCTCTTTTACTCAATAACATTTCTTTCTCAGCAAGTGGATTCTTTGGCTAATTCTCTCTTATAAAGTGTCACCAACTTGGTCACACCCTCAATTATCGTTATCAAAATATCGGTTGTCATTTATTCACTCTACATGTTTTTATTTTTTCATATCCATATATGAAAACTGCGTCGTATTCTTATTTGTTATTTTACTTCTCAACATTATCAATACAAGTTGGCGGCATATAAACTACCGCAACCAGCCACAGCAACTGTTAAATCTTTCACCAGCAGCAACGATGGCCTAATTGTGAGCAAAATAAGAAGAGCCCGTGATGGTTGAAACCAATTCGGAGGCGTTATTGAGAAAGGATGTTTCCAGGGAGTGTGGCTGGAAATTATTTGTCAAGGTCTTTGAATCCCTAGGTTTTCACAGAGGTAAAGAATCGAGAAGCAATCCTTGGAAGAAATTAGAAAAGAAAAACTTATCGCCCAAAGTTGAACTCATGATCAAGCGACTGGCAGTTTTTTCGTCTACTAATTATGGTACATTATTAAACTCTATGCCAAAGGAAAACGAAAATAAGCACAAACAAACCACTTAAACCGGAATGAGAGAATCAATTGATATAATAGCATTTTACCGTTTCATAGTCTCGAGTACATAAAGAAGTAGATGGCCTATTCTCCAATTCCTTTGCCCAAACAACTGAAAATCCAGGAAGAAGGCATTCTGTATAATTGCACTCAAGGATCGCCCTCCAGCACCTGATCAGTAACAGAGTCGAGTGAAATAACTGGTAAGACCTCCAAATAGTCAAATTCATCTGTTATTCCTGCCTGTACAAAGATTTGAAAGGAAAGATCTCAGTGACACAAAACCTACAAAAGTAGAGCCTGTGGGCACACGCTACTTCAAATTACTACAAACCATCTACATCCAGCATGTTAAAGAAGGGAAGGGGCCAAATCTAAGCAAATGTTTCACATTGTAGCAGGAAATATTTTGCTACTACGTTCACAGACCTGATAAAGAGGCTCTATTTACACGTTCAAAGAGCTCTCTTTATGTACAATCTGGACAACCAGAAAATTAGACAACAGATATACAAATGAAGGGAATTGGACCCATTAAGTTCAAAACTATGAGTGCATGACTGTCATATGGTAGTGTCACACATATAGGTGGTGTTTGGCCTTGATAAAGGATTAGCAAATACAGGTTCTTCTAATTTGTGGTATTGGATGCAGCATCAGGTTGTGGCTAAAATGTTACAATGTGGCACAATTGTTTAAGCACCAATGAAAAATTAACAAACTTACCTCCTGATACATATTTTCAAGCTGCTCTTTGGCCTGAGGGAAATTGTTTGAACACCATTGTCGCAATGTGAAAATGTTATCTGTAAGTTTTTTTTTTTACCATGATTGATAAGATTCGTTGGAGTTAAAATCTTCATGGAAACAGATCAAATATAATTAATAAGAAAAAGATAATAAATAGCGTGTAAATGGAAAAACCTGTCCATCTATTTGCTGCCACATGGGCAACTTCAATAGCTTTCTCTGCAACATTGAAATTAGAACCATCAATATGTCTTTAGGGATGATAAACTGATCAAAGAGTTAATTGACGTTGACTGAGCTACAAAAAGATGTTTTGGGACGGAATACAAGAGTTTGAAGATCAAACAAGGATGGAGATTTCTTTACTCATTGCTTGAAAGGCAGCAGGATCATTGTCTGCATACTTCCCCATCTCATCCTGATGAAATAGAAGTGTCAGAGAATTGGTGATCTGCTCATATTTCTAAATGTATAATAAAGGGTTAGGATAAACCTTCAGTTCGTTATACTTCATTTCAATGGTTTTCAGCTCAGCCAAAGCCGTTTCTCGTTCATCCTGGTAAGAGGTTGAAAGGCAGGCTAATTCAGCCCAACAGGAGTCTCATCAAATCACAATAAGGAAGGGAACGTAGTATACTCACAGATTCCTCACGTCCTTTCTTTAATTCATCGCACTGATCAATAAGTTCTGCATGCCGCTTCTTACTGCTTTGTAAATCAGAATCAAGTTTGCTGTACACAGACCGCAGCTACAAAAACAAAAGTTTTCATGTTAATGAACCGATTATAAAACCAGGTTGGAGAAATTCAGGCACAGAAGGCAAACACATCAAAACTTCACCTGATTTCCTGCACAGCTAGGAAGACTCCAAAAGTAGACCTGAAATTTCAAAATTACGAGCACCATTTAAGTACCTAGACATTTCACATTTCGAAGTGTGAATCAGGAAACGCCTACTCACAGAAGTTCCGATCTTGTCTTTGGAAACAAGGTCATCATCCACTAAACTCTGGACAACATCTTTCACGGACTGGCTAATTACACCTTTCTTGGGGCCCGATTTCTCAAGTTCCTTTAGCTGAAATTATGAGAATGCGTCAGCAAGTTTCCAAATCAAAGAGGGAAGGAGGACATTAGCACCTGGAGCATGAAATCTCAAAGAGAAACCAATAAACAATATATTACTCACGAGGAAAAAGTCTTGTGAATCATAAAATATCTGAAGAATCTTCTCGCGCTTCTCTTCCAAAGAAAGACCACGTTTCTTGGACTACAGCGTCACAAAGCGCATTGAACCGGAAAAGAAAATATCGATTAAGTTAAGAATAAATTACATTCAGCCAGACATTTCATCGAGCAACTTAAGTTTGTTACCAAACCGCAGCAGTTGATGCGAAGCAAGATAGAAGAAATTAAAAAAAAAAAAAAAAAAAAATTAAACAGCTACTACGGTCTTGGTTTCTAAGCGAAAGAAGAGATTAATCGAAGAACAAAAAAAAGGATCAGTGATTCAATCGTTTTATTGAGAAGATCTACTACAACTACATCAAACTCAACAAATCATAGAGAGATAAAATGATTATTTATTTACCATCGGAATTAGCCTTTGGTTTTGCTGCTGCTGATCGATTATTCAGCTCTGCTAATTGCTAAACCTCTCTCTCTCTCAACACTTTAAAACACACCACAGCGGAGTGTGGAGGAGCCATGTGCCAGATACCTTCTATGCAACGCGCCTGTTTTGGCGGGAAATTTTGCTGCCTTAAATTACTCTATTGTCCAACTCCACCTTTTGTTTTTCCTCTTCCTGCAATATGAATGAACTCCTTTTTTCTCTTCTATAGATACTAGTTTTTTTTTATCCGCCGTATTTTTCAAAATTATTTTTTATTTAATTTTATTATAATTAAAATAAATATGTATAAAAATTATTTTAAAAAGCATATTCTATTAATGAATTCTTTATTTATCACTGACATATTTTTTGTATAAAAAACTAAAAATCATTGAAATAAATATGTATACAAGTTTCATCCTAAGGAAATATATGTCTTATCATTTATTTATTTATTTGAAGAGATACATGTTTTTTTTAATATATAAAAAACTATATTAATTTTAAAATTAACTCTCAATTAAAAGTTAAGGGGCATTTAAGTCATTGTACTATGCAAAAAATTAAAAAAAATAAATATTTTTTTATTTAATATTCATCAACATATTAATTTTTTAATAAAATTTTTGTATTAGGTTCATATTAAATAATTCAAAACATAATGGTTAATATTATCATAACAAACTATTATCTTATTTGACATCCATGCTAAAATGGATAATCTTACAATGAATTTTATTAAAAATTGATCTGAAAAAAATAACAAAGGGTAATGTTATTTTTATCTATTAAAATATATAATTATTATAAACTTTATGAAACAAACTTAATCATATAATATTGAGTTTTTAACTTGATTTTATTTTATAAATGAGCAAATATTATTATTAAAATGCTATGTTATAGATTTGTTATTCCAAAAAACATCCCTATATAACTCTATAATTGAAATTTACTATATAGTTATGAATATATAATAAATCATTATTATTAATTAAAAATATGTTAAGTAGTTTGTTAGTGTCCCTTGGTATTGTCAATTATACATCTCTTTCAAGTATAAAGTGGTATAGATGTAATTATATTAGTTAATTGATAGAATATTTCTAAAATACATGATGCAACCATAACATATTATACAATATTGTATTCATGATTTTTAAACACATAACAAAATTAGAATGATTCATAATCACTAATACTTATTAATCAATATGGGTTTTAGTGATGTTTATGGAAATAATTCTATATAATAAAACCATCTTGTATCTCACTCATTCTCCAATGTGTATGTCCTTCTATTTTTCCATAATTATTGTTTTCTTAATAAAATAGGTTAGGTTTGAGTTTATCATGTCGGAGTATTTGTATTAGTTTGGCTAAGAATATATAACAAATGGATATTCATTTTTTTCATGATTATTTTTTATTATTAGGTTCTAGTTTTTTTATATGAGAGTATTTTTTATTAGTTTAGAGGAATAATTGAGCCAATTCAGAAAAAAAATGTTTTTCAATTAATTTTTAATGTAAATAAAATACCAAGAGCATAAAAACTAGCATTTTATTACTAAATAGATCTGACTTTATTAGAATGCTCTTAACCAATTTCACATTTTTCTCCATGCTTAATGTTGTTGAACTTTTGCTACCAATGTTAAACTCCATATAAATAGGATTTTTGAAATTAAAGGGAATAAAAATAAATTTGTCATCTAGTTCTTTATTTAAAACGACTACAAATCTTAAAACATGCAATTGTTCAAAATAATCTAAGCAAGGGTTTGGTTATGCTTAAGGAAAAAAATCACCTCATCGCTTTCATTTCAAGAAAATATTTTCTTAGTTATGTGTATTTTTAAAATTTATTTTATGCATGTCGTTAGCTGTATAATTTTTTTTAAAGCTTATTCGCAAGTCATTTATTGTTGGTGAGTGTTTGTCTAATTAGCATCAAGCTCTTAATCAGAAGTCTCATAACTCGAAAATATTTTTGTTTGTTTGTTTTATTTATATTTATTGACCCTTTTTAATTATAATTTTTTTTAAAATTTTTTTTGAGAATAATACCAAAGTCCACCCACGTGGGTCCCTATTTTAAGGAGACTTGTTGATTTATTATTGACATAATTTTCAATTAGAAGCATAGTAAGAGGTCTACATCGGTCTCTAAAACTAAAAGACACGTCGATCTAACAGTTAAACTCCAAGTTGAATTAAGACATAATGTTAAATTGATGAAAACTATTTAACTCATTTTAAAGTTGAAAATGTCATGTTAGGCTAAGCCAGTCTCTAAATATTAGAAGACACGTCGACCTAACTACTAAAACCCAATCCTTATAAAACAATAAAAAAACATGATAAAAAATTGTCACATTATTTTGGTTTTTATTTTTTATTTTTTTATATAAACATTTACACACACACACATTAATGGAAAAAGGTAAACACATAGTTTTATGAGATTAAAATTATGTTAATACAAAACCAATAAAAAATAAATAAAAACAGTATACATGGATTTACTTTCAAACATGAATTTATACATGTATATGAAGTAGACCTCATCAACACGTGGTCAAACAATCCACACGCAAAGATACCAATTCTTAGAAAAGCCAAGTAAATCAATTTTGATAGAAGTGTGACACAAAAATAACTTATACGTAGGCACCAGTACCATTGGATCCAAAGCCCCACCCAACGAATAACAATTTGCGAACGAGAAGTATGGATTAATGTCATAAAATTAGTTGAACCTCGATAACTTGTACCTAGGTACAAGCATTATTGGATCTGAACCCCCACCCAACGAATAACAATTTGCAAAAGAGAAGTATGAATTAATCCTATGAAGTCAGTTGAACCTCGATAAGTCATTTCAATCCCTTAGAGAACCAAGAAAAAGAGAATTCTCACCTCACAAAAACACAAAGTTGCTGCTGTAATCTCAATGCCATTAAGCCAAAAAACATAATTTAAAGCTTAAGTTACATATGTGTTTTAATCTTAGTTAAACCTTAGAATACCCAAAAATATAAACTTGTAAAAAGGTCATTTACAATCAGACCCACATCTCTAAGTATCTAAGCCTAGTTTATGTTAAATAACCTTAAAACACAAAATACGAAGTTTAAATAAAATGTTTAAGTTCCAGCCATATAAAAATAAGATAAAGAAGAATTATTTGGTCTTAAATGTTGTTGACTTTTAGTTTCCTTCCTAGACTAGGAAACTTCTTCTTTGGAATGCTAAAATCCTCCTTTATTTAGGAAATTAATCTGGTATTGGACTCCATGTCATATTAGGGGAAATAAGTCTAAATCAAAGTTGTCATAGGTCTAACACATCAACCCTTTTCAGAACTTGAATGACCCTTTCTTAGACTTGGATTAGATGAACTAGAGGCTGCCCTTTAAGCTTCATAGGTGTCATTTGTCCCTTTAGGTCCATCTTACTCTATGTGCTTTGAACTAGTCCATTCAATGCATCTTTAAGTTCATGTGTTCTAGCTCTTGTAATAGGCCCACTTGGCACCACTAATGAGTCATTTGCGCGATTATACTTGGTGTTGGGCTGATCCTTATCAGTATATGCATATATAAAAATACAAGAATGAAATTTAATGTTAATTTAGTAAAAATAAAATCAAATAAATACTAGTCTTGCCATTTTCGTTTAGAGGAATTTTTATGATAGAAATCACTTTTCCTCCATCCTTTTTATTGACAAGCTAAAAAGGTGTTTTAACCAGTATTTAATCATAGAGAGCTCATTCGCCTTCGTATTATTAACTCACATTGTGTATATAAAAAGGATAGATGGACATTGAGATATTTGGCTTGTTTTAGCTTGGCTAAAAGAGCTTCATGCTCCATTACAATGCCGGAGAAGAATGCTTAAAATGAAAACACTTGCTCAAAAATTAGTTACTTGGCCCGCCATTATAGTTTTAGCTTCAACTTAGGTTAGTCCATCAAAGTTTTGGGTGGCTCATCTTGATTTAAGGACATAGCAATAAAGCACTCAACGATGAAGTATGCTAGAGCTTCGACCTTTATGACTAACATTGGTTAACATTGGAGGTTGTATTCTCTTGGTTTGATAGCCCACTTGACCAATAAGCCAAACATGCTCAATTAATATACAATTGGCAGATACCTTTAGGAAGGATATATGAGTCTTGAGTTATCGAGGACTCTTATGAATTCGACATTAGAGATATTTCTCACTATGTTGAAAACTGACAAACAACATTCCCTTAGTTGAGAGATGAACATGCTAATGGTAAAAACATTTCATATTAGCTTTTGAACGACCTTGATTGACTAGGGTTGAGGCATGTTCATCTTTGTCAAAAAATCTATCTCATTTAAAAGATTAAGCTATTAGGTGAGACTTAAGATATAATATATATTATTTTCTAACAAACACCCTTAAGTGAAAGCTTTATGGGGATGAAACTTGCACACATGTCCACCCTATTGTGTGCTTAATTTTTATCAAATAGAATGAGAGTGGTAAGATTCAAACTTGTGATCATTGGGTCAATAAGACTCTGATACCATGTCAATAAATCATCTAACTTAAAAGCTTAAACAATTAGGTGAAACCTAGAATATAATTTATATTATTTTCTAACAAGTTTGGATTTTCTCAAAATGTTTGTCACTAAAAAAAACCTGTTAGAAATTCAATTGGTAAAAAATTACCGGTAGAATTTTTGACTGATTTTTCTTCTTCTAAAACTCTCAAATTTAAAAAATTTCTATTAGCAATCCACTCTTAAATTTGGTCTCTAGTCCTTGCTAAGCTAACAAAGTCTACTTGGATTTGTTCAAATATAGAGGCTTAGATCTCACACACATATTATATTCTATTAGTTGAGAATTGACAAGGAGCAATATCTCGTTGTATATGTTCATGCTTCTTGGTCACTGATGGGCCACCTAGGGAAAACTATAAAAGAATGTTCACACTTTCTTTTTAAATAAGTCATAGGCTTCCTCTTAACACCCTTTTGACTTGCTCAGGGTGTATTTGGTATTGTGATTACTGTTATAATTGAGGTTTAAAAAAAATAGTCTCATAAAAATCTTTTTTAATCATGGTTCATAATTGAAATTGAAGTATTTGGTTAAAACTATGGTTGAATTTGAGGTTAAATGAAAAACAGTTTCGTGTATTTGGTTACCATGCTTTTCATATTGCTGTCAACTTGTGAAATTACTTTAAAGAGCATATACATACACACACATTCATACACATACATACACACATATACATACATACATACATATATATAAACACCCACTAAAAGAAATAAAGAATCCAGCTCGTTCTTCTCTTTCTCCATCTCTCTCTTGCTTTACCAATTAAACCCCATCACACTCCCTAAACCCCACCACTCTGTAACACTCTCTAGTCTCTTTCATGGAGAATTTACTCCCTAACAAACTATTCTCCATCTTCTTTGGCAGTGCAATATTTTTGGCAGCGGTGGTGGAAAGGAATTGGTATGTGGCAAGAAATGATGCAAGTAACCAAGTAAACTATGCTTTGATTCTCTTGGCTTTGTGCCACAGGTTATGGGTCTTGTGTGTATCTATCTTCTCTAAGGTATGCATGCGTGAACTGGATCTATAGAGTTGGTCGCAGATGTGAGAGAAGAGAAGCAGGAGCGGGGATCTGTGGAGTTGGTCGCAGTTATGAGGAAAGCGAAACGAGAGGCACAAATGAACGAAGGAGAAAGGGAGCAGAGGCCCTTGTTGATACAGTTGGTGAGGACGAGAAGTGAGGGTTTAATTTGGAATTAATTTTGCAACATTAATTTCTATGGTGAGAATAAATGGGGTCTGACGGTGACAAGGAAATCTAGCAGCGAAAAACAACTAATAGTTGCTTCTTCTAAACCATGGTCCGAGTGCTTCAATTTGTGAGCTCCATACAAATTGCTGCTATGTTTAATACATAACCAAATATCAAATACAATAGTTTTTTTTCAATCTCACCCACAACCACAACCACCATAACAAACACCCACTTAGTATATCTATAAAAACCATGGTGATTTTATTTTGAAGTAAAATTAATTGAAAAAAACTCTGTCATTACAATTCGGAGGGGTTTCGGAAATAAAATAGCATTATCCTTGCGTACACGTTATTCTTAAATCGGTGATTATGGCTATATATATATAAATAACAAGCTTTTGCTTCAACAATGATATTCATATAATTAAAGTGAAGAGGAAACAATCCCGAAGCAGTATGGCCATCAATATAAGTCTGCCTTTTCCATGATGCACAAATGAATCCACGTCGTTGTTCACCATCTAAGCGTTTCCGTGAAATACTGCAAAGAAATTATTTCAATATATAAGATTAACGCTATCAACAGAGTTAAGAGATTTAGAAAACTATCTTGAAAAGAAAAACCCACCTTCTGGATCAGAGATTGGTAGTAGGGCTTGACTTCATCGACATCGACAAGAACTTTGCTCTTGCTGTAGAGGTCATATTTGCTGCAAATCATTTACATCGTACGAAAAGTTCAGAAATTAAGATTGGCTAATGAGAATGTAAAGCAGCGAATCAAATCAAGCATGTATATACTTGAATATGTTGAGCCACTTCAAATCCTCCTCGTCTTCCTTGTTCATCAGATGCTTATATGCTCCTGCCTTGTGTAAAGCTGCATCGCCAAGAAATCCTTACGTTAATCAATGGATTGATAAGATCAGTATATTTACGACTGGTTTCATGCAGGATGAACAAGAAAAATCACAGCACTTACGATAGAGGGAGTGATATCGGATGATGAACAGTGCCGCGTGTGGTAAAGTGGTTTCATTTTCCTTGGCCACCTAATATATAAATATTAATCAGAAGATCAGAGGCCAGGAACAGAGACGGCCATTATTTTTTGGTTGGAAAAGTCTCGTAATACTCCATGGTTTTGTAGAGATTTGAAAGGGAAAATTGTTTACCAAGTACATGTAGTCATCATGCCCCCATGAGATCACAACATTGTCCAACCCGCATCCTTCCTTGTAAATTCCGTTCTTCGAGCTGTAGTCAGGATTCTTGAAATCAGGGTTGTTCTTGAAATACTGCACCGAGAAATAAAGAGTTTAGCAGAATTCTTTTTCGTCTGACTGGATTGTTTATGGTTACAGTTACTATGCGCGCTGAGATTCTCGATCGGAGATATTCAGAAGCAGAAATGAATACCTTGTGATGAACGTTGGATTCGTCAAATGCACAGCCAAGAGGGAATGTATCTCCTGAAACACAAAATTCAAATTCAGCATTCAATCAAGTGTTAATTAGAAAACAAATCAGACCAAATATTTATAATGCTCACCAACAACAGCCCATTGAGGGAGCTGTCCGAACTGAGGAAGAAGAAGAACTTTTCCAAGATCTGAGACCACTCCAAGAAAGAATGATTAAAATTTCTGTAAACGAATTTTGCAGGTCATCATCATAAAGATCTAAAACCATTATGATCAGTATATGTACCGTGGATAAGAGCGGTCAAGTGCAGCCAATCCTCATCGGGATAGTCCTTCCTAATGGCTTCAGCTGATTGCAGTAAGTGCTGGATTTGAGGTTCATCCAGGTCCGGATCGCTATCATCTACGACGTCGTTCAGGAGCTCACAGCAGTCCCAAATGCTCATAACAGCCTTGTCAAGCTTCCCATATTCTTCTCGCATCTTCGTCACCTGGATCAATTAATTCATTTGCAAGACATCAATTCCAAACCTCGTATGTTATACCACTGGAACTCCATGTTTTTGAAAATCTTCTTACATAATCATATGTTTGGTTAGTGTGCTGCTGTCGGTAGAATTCCTCCACGGTCTTTTGCCTTTCACTCTCTGCATTGTAATCCCTGCAGCATAGTTGTTGTCACCATTGATTGCACATATAATTGGAGAGGGAGAGCACTTGACAAAATCAAGAAAAAAAGGAGAAACCTGAAGGAGTTGCCAAATGAATTGATCTGTGGCGCATCGAATGCTTCTGTTTTATTGGGAACCACGAACCCACCATCTAATACCAACTCCTTGGCATCATAATTGTCTTTACGGTCCTCTGCTTGTAATTAACACCACAATAAGATAAAGAAATATTCCTGAAGCACTTCTAAGTTCATGCAATCAAAAATGTACGCAAGCTAACAATAAATTTAAGAGATAGAATTGTTTGATACCGCTAAGCTCAGGTTGGCTAATGAGGATAGTCATGTTGCCTTCAAATGTCCCCGAGTTCGTGATGATAAAGAATTTCGCAGATCTCGTGGATGAGTCAAAATATGGTTACGAATTTAGGATAATCAGAATTTTACTTATTTAATTTGGACCACAAAAAATAAGTAGTTTTCCGTGAATCCAAAAAAAATTGCCTCCAAATGATTAGCAAAGAACCACAAAGAAGAAGGGGAAAACTTTAAATTGAATGGAAAGGAAAAGGTGGCTGAAAATAGAAAGATGTCAGAACTCAAGGAATGGGGTGTGACACACAGGAGGTTTGGAGGCGTTTTATAGTGCCGCCAAATGTCCTTGCCTGAGAATTGGAAGATTTGGAGTCCTCAATTGAAATTTCCGATGGAAGCGGTCCAAGATAGTACAGGCCTATGAAAATAATGAATTTCACATCCCCTTGGCGCGCGTGTTCGTACTGCGCCGTTCAACGCCAAGTGTGTTTAAATATTTCTATTTAATATTTAATAATTAATAATTTTATGGTAGTGTATTTCACCATTGTAGTTTATGTGAGTTTGTTTGGGAATGGTGACATGAAAGTTTAGTGAGTGCGCGTATGGCAGTGCGCGTTTTAATGTATCTTGTGTGTTAATCCTTGCGTGCTAGCATTCCTGCTTTGTGTATTTATTTCTTCTTCAATTATTATCATATTTTATACAATCTAGAAGATCCCATATTCATTATTGATTTTAATTCCATGAATCTTCTTGACTTTTCTTTAATTTTATTCTAATTTATGTGTATTATTTTTAATTTTCTAAATACATGGCAATCCTTAAACTTCATCAATGTTCCATTTATTGTATATAAAAATAACCTCTTTTATTTTGTATTTTTTACCAGCAATAATATATATGATTAGTTAATAACCTGAAATGTGACACGTGTTTTTGTTGGGATTGTTGGCATTAAGAGTCAGTCTGTTTGGCATGTTGATTTAGTTTCAGTATTGTTACATTTCTGTTAATTCTTTTTGTTAGTAAAGTCTGTTACGTGTCAGTTAATCAGTTGCTAATTGAGCTGATTAACATTTACGTGTATGGTGACTATAAAGTCACGTGGAACCATCTAATAAAGTTTGAGTGTATTCCTTTATTCTTTGACTTCCAATTTGACAATTGGTATCAGAGCCCCAAACGGGCTGAAGTGAGAGAGAAAGAACTGTGAGTGTGGGTAAGAGAAATTGGGTGAGAAACACCGTGAGAGTGTGAGTGATTGTGAGAGAAACACTGAGAAAGTGTGGGTAATTGCAATTGAGAGAGAAACACCGAGTGATTTGAGAGTAATCGCAAGAACTGCGAGTAATTGCAAGAAATCAGAGAAGAGAGAAACAAGAAGATGAAATCGTCTTCGTCAGATCAATTCGTTCAAGCTTCCATCCCCAGGTTCGATGGACACTACGATCACTGGTCCTTGATGATGGAGAACTTCTTGAGGAGTAAGGAGATGTGGAGCCTAATCGAGGATGGCGTTCCCACTGTGGCACTCGGAACTACTCCGAGTGATGCTCAAAAGAAGGCTGCAGATGAAGCCAAGCTTAAAGACTTAAGAATCAAGAACTTCTTGTTTCAGTCAATTGACCGTGAAATCATGGAAACTATTTTGGAGAAGACCACTGCTAAGTCCATATGGGAGTCTATGAGGCAGAAATATCAAGGATCTACAAAGGTGAGAAGAGCTCAATTACAAGCACTGAGAAGAGAATTCGAAATACTAAGTATGAAGGATGGCGAGAAGGTGGATAAATATGTATCCAGAACCTTAACCATAGTGAACAAAATGAAGGTTCACGGAGATCAAATACAACAAAGTGCAGTGGTTGGAAAAATTTTGAGATCAATGAGCCCTAAGTTTAATTACGTAGTGTGCTCAATAAAAGAATCAAATGATGTGGATAAGTTGAGTATAGATGAGTTACATGGCAGCCTGCTAGTTCATGAGCAGAGGATGATGGAATATCAGGAAGAGGAACAAGCCCTAGCAATTGTTCAAGACAATCGAGCATCAAGGGGACGGGGCAGAGGTCTGTATAGAGGGAATCGTGGAAGAGATAGAGGAAGGGGAAGGCAGCACCTAAACAGGCAGCTGATAGAATGCTACAAATGCCACAAATTGGGGCATTTCCAATATGAATGCCCTGAGTGGTCAAAGGGAGCCAATTACGCAGAATTGGACATGGAAAAGGAACTGCTGCTCATGACTCACGTGGAACTGCACAATTCCAATTATGCAGAACTGGACATGGAAGAGGAACTGCTGCTCATGACTCACGTGGAACTGCACAATGCAAAGAGAGATGAGGTATGGTTCCTAGACTCCGGGTGTAGTAACCACATGAGTGGAAATAGAATGTGGTTCATAAACTTAGACACTGAATTCAGGCAGTATGTGAAATTGGGCAATAACACTAGAATGACAGTCATGGGGATAGGGACTGTGAGAATGAATGTTATGGGTGTTAGCCAAGTGATCACACAAGTATACTATATTCCGGAGTTGAAAAACAATTTGTTGAGCATTGGTCAACTGCAGGAGAAAAATATAGCTATACTCATTCAAAACAACATGTTTAAGATGTTCCACTCCTCTAGAGGTCTGATAATGCAGAGTGAAATGACCAAAAATCGTATGTTTGTGCTGTTGGCTACTGTAAACTCTAGAGATAATGATCCTGCCTGTTTTAAAACAATCACTGATAATGATACTCAGTTGTGGCACTGTCGGTTTGGTCACTTGCACTATCAAGGGTTGAGAACCCTTTATCAAAAACATATGGTCAAGGGATTGCCTCTGCTAAAGGCTCCTGAAAAACTGTGTGAGGGCTGTTTAATTGGGAAACAACATAGGGACTCTCTGCCTTGTCAAAGTCAGTGGAGAGCCTCACATATACTGCAATTGATTCATGCGGATATATGTGGCCCTATTACACCAGTTTCTAATAATGGAAGAAGGTATTTGATTACCTTTATAGATGATTTTTCAAGGAAGACATGGGTGTTCTTTCTGACTGGAAAATCTGAGGCTTTTG
Organism: Salix brachista; assembly: GCA_009078335.1. NCBI lineage: Eukaryota > Viridiplantae > Streptophyta > Magnoliopsida > Malpighiales > Salicaceae > Salix > Salix brachista. Next base: position 7,229,945 of record CM018589.1, on the reverse strand, counting down.
TCACCTTTAAACACTTCAAGGTGGCTGTGGAGAAGGAAACTGACAAGAATATCTGTTGCCTTAGAACTGACAGAGGTGGGGAGTTCACCTCAGAAGAATTTCTTGAGTTTTGCAAGGTAAATGGAATAAAAAGGCAGCTCACAGCTGCATACACCCCTCAGCAGAATGGGGTAGCTGAGAGGAAAAACAGGAGCATAATGAACATGACCAGGAGTATGTTGAGTGAGAAGAATGTTCCCATGGTTTTTTGGCCAGAAGCTGTGAATTGGTCAGTGTATGTACTGAACAGGTGTCCTACTTCGGCAGTGGGTGACAAGACACCTGAAGAAACCTGGAGTGATGTGAAGCCCTCAGTAGAACACTTCAGAGTGTTTGGTTGCATAGGGTATGTGCATGTTCCTGACCAAAGAAGAAAAAAACTGGATGGGAAAAGCACTAAATGTGTGCTGCTGGGACTAAGTAGTGAGTCCAAGGCTTATAAGCTTTACAATCCAGTCACCAAACAGATAGTGGTGAGTCGTGATGTAGCATTTGATGAAGATGCTTGTTGGGAATGGAATGGCGGTGAGGCTGATTCAAGGCAGACTGCACTGGAATGGAGTGACAGTGAAGAGATGGATAGAGATGGGCAAATCAATGGGGAAAATATCACTGCCACAAACAATACTGATGTTGGGGCGTGTGCAGAAGATGTGAGTGAAGGCAGACCAAGGAATACTGATGTTACAGACATCAGCCCGAATGCTATACCTGATGAATTTGAAGGAAGAACAAGAGTGGCAGATGAGACAGTGGCTGAAGATGACGGAAACTCTGGATCAGGCAGAGTTATGGGAAGAAGGAGTAAGCAGCCAGCTTGGATGAATGACCATGTAAGTGGAGAAGGACTGTCAGAGGAGGAGGATGTCCAAAACCTAATCTTCTATACAGAGGCTGGAGACCCGAGATCATATGAAGAGGCTGCATTATGTGCAGAATGGAAGAAGGCAATGGATTGTGAAATTCAGGCCATAATTAAAAACCAGACTTGGGAGTTGGTTAAACTTCCCTCAGGTGCCCGAGCCATAGGAGTTAAATGGCTCTATAAGACCAAGCTCAATGAAAAGGGGGAGATAGACAAGCACAAAGCCAGACTAGTAGCCTTGGGATATGCACAGAAGCATGGGATTGACTATTCGGAGGTATTTGCTCCGGTTGCAAGGTGGGACACCATACGCATGATACTTGCTCTAGCAGCTCATAAAGGTTGGTATGTGTACCAACTTGATGTAAAGAGTGCTTTTTTGCATGGTAACTTGGAAGAAGATGTGTATGTCAATCAACCTATGGGTTATGTGAAGAAGGGAGAAGAAGAGAAAGTTCTAAAATTGAGAAAAGCTTTGTATGGCTTGAAGCAAGCCCCACGAGCATGGTATAGTAGAATTGAGGCCTACTTTCTCAAGGAAGGGTTCGAGAAATGCCAAAGTGAACATACTTTGTTCACAAAAACCGAAAAGGAAGGCAAGTTGCTTATTGTAAGCATTTATGTGGATGACCTAATATTCACAGGGAATGATAAGAGATTAATGGAGGGGTTTAAATCATCAATGAAGGATGAGTTTGACATGACAGATTTGGGTAGGATGAAATACTTCTTGGGTGTAGAAGTAATTCAAACTGAGGAAGGTATTCATATCAGTCAAAGGAAGTATGCTGCTGAAATTTTGCAGAAGTTTGGCATGGAAATGTGCAATGCCACTAAGACTCCTATGGTACCAGGGTTCAAGTTGAGCAAGGATGAAGGGGGAACAAAAGTTGACTCTACCCAATACAAACAAATGATTGGCAGCCTTATGTACCTCACGGTATCACGACCAGACCTCATGTATGTACTGAGTTTGGTAAGTAGGTATATGGAAAAACCTACTGAATTACACATGGTAGCTGTCAAGAGGATTTTAAGGTATCTTAAAGGTACCTCAGAATTGGGCATTGGCTATATGAAAGGAGCTGAAATGAATGGAATTGTGGGGTATTCGGACAGTGACTATGCTGGGGATGTTGATGACAGGAGAAGCACTTCAGGGTATGTGTTTATGTTGGGAACTGGAGCAGTGTCATGGAGTTCTAAAAAGCAAGCAGTTGTCACCTTGTCCACTACTGAAGCGGAGTTTATTGCGGCTGCAGCCTGTGCATGCCAAGCCATCTGGATGCAAAGAGTTCTCAAGCATCTCAGTTGGAATCAAGCTTGCTGTGAGATTTATTGTGACAATTGCTCCACAATAAAACTGTCTAAAAATCCTATTATGCATGGGAAGAGCAAACATATTGCTATTAGATATCACTTCTTGCGTGATCTATCCAAAGAAGGAGTGGTGGAGCTAAAATACTGCAACACTCAAGATCAAGTTGCAGACATCATGACAAAGCCACTGAAGCTGGAATCCTACTTGAAGCTGAGGAAGCTACTGGGTGTGTGTGCATATACTCTTGACTGATAAACTGATACATGATAGTCAGTTTAAAGGAGGGTATGTTGGGATTGTTGGCATTAAGAGTCAGTCTGTTTGGCATGTTGATTTAGTTTCAGTATTGTTACATTTCTGTTAATTCTTTTTGTTAGTAAAGTCTGTTACGTGTCAGTTAATCAGTTGCTAATTGAGCTGATTAACATTTACGTGTATGGTGACTATAAAGTCACGTGGAACCATCTAATAAAGTTTGAGTGTATTCCTTTACTCTTTGACTTCCAATTTGACAGTTTTTAATGGAAAATGCAGCATTTTTAGTACCATAAAAGAAAAAAAGAAATGATTTTTGCTGTGAGCAAATGATTTTGTTTTTTGTTGCGTAAGTAGAGAGAGAGTTTACTAAACTTGGATCGTCTCAAACTTTGCTTTTTTGCATGCAAGGATAAGAGTTTGCAGTAAATGCAACGAGGGCTCGAAACCTAAAACCACATATAATAATAATAAAATAGTAATAGCGGAGATTTTGCAGCCAATCCCCGAGTCAGCTTTGCGTGGATGTCACATCTTATTTCGCTATACACAGCTCGGTTTTAGGGCCTCCTGACGCAGCATCTAGTCATTGCCACTACCAGAACCCTTCGACACTAAATACCCCATTTTTTATTTTTATTTTATTTTAAAAAATATATTTTCTTACATGTTGCTTGAAATCAACCTCTGATCCCACCTCTCAATGGAAGGAGGGGATCGACGGTCCATAGTTATCCACGTCATCGAAGCGTGTGCTTATTATATAACGTGGTAGTAACTTTTTCTTGGAATTGTCTCCTTGGCTGGAATAGGCAAGTTGCTAGCCTTAGGGGGAGCCAGCCCGGCAGATATATTTGTAATAAAATAAAATAAAATATAGCAGTCGGCTAGATAAGACGAGCGATCTACCCGCGCGATGCGCTGGTTTTTTTTTATCTATGTAGAAAATTTATTATTTTTATGTGTATTGTATTCTGCAATTTTAATATTTTATTAGTAATATTATAATTGATAAAATTTGTATAACAGAAATGAAAAGTGGTTTATATATTTTTTAATCGCAGATAATGTAGGTAATTTTTTTCTTATGAATTGCATTTTTTCCCAAGTAATATTAGATTCGAAACATTATAAATAACAATATTGTAATTTTTTTTCCATAAATAAACTTACATTTTTTGCGTGCTATAATTAGTTATTTCAATGTTTAATTATTAAAATTGCAATAGATAAAATATGTTAGAAATGAGTTTTTTGCGTGGTATAATTAGTATGCTTGCCCGCGCACCGTGCTAGGGTTTTTTCTATGTCGAAAACTAATTGATTTTTTACTTGTTGTAATTAGTTGTTTAAATATTTAATTAGTAACATTATAATAGATAAAATATGTAACAAATATTAATTTTAAAATTATGACCAATAAAAATTAAAATGTAAATATATTAAAGAAACTTAATACCAGTGGAAATAATAAAAATTGGTGAGATCATAATTATTGTCAAAAAAAATTAATTTTATAAGATTTATGACTCATATTATTATATTAAAATTACTTCAGAATAATGATAGTATTTTTTTCCTAAAAAATCCAGGTTGTATATATATATATATATATATATATCAATTTTAAAATGATCATTAACGCAAATTAAAATGTATAAAAAATTTAATAACAGTTGAAATAATAAGAACTGGTGAGACAATATTTATTGTAAAAAAAAACTCCATAATTTGTTTATTTTATAAGATTTATTACTCGTATTATTATACTAAAAGTATTGAAGAGCAATGATAGTAAAATTAAATAAATATCAAAGAATATAATTAGTCTGACAGAAATATATAAAAAAATAAAGGAATTAAAAGTACAATTAATAAAATTAAGAACGATCATATATAAATATAATTTGAAGGACAAAATTGAAATAAATTCAAGCATGGATACTAATGAAATTAAATAATTTGAAAGAAAACCGGAAATTAAAAGAATTAGGACCGAAATGAAACTTAAATTTATACTTAATTTGCATGGAAGGATAATATTGAAATATATATATATATATATATATATATATATATATATATATATATATCAATTTTAAAATGATCATTAACGCAAATTAAAATGTATAAAAAATTTAATAACAGTTGAAATAATAAGAACTGGTGAGACAATATTTATTGTAAGAAAAAACTCCATAATTTGTTTATTTTATAAGATTTATTACTCGTATTATTATACTAAAAGTATTGAAGAGCAATGATAGTAAAATTAAATAAATATCAAAGAATATAATTAGTCTGATAGAAATGTATAAAAAAAATAAAGGAATTAAAAGTACAAATAATAAAATTAAGAACGATCATATATAATAAATATAATTTGAAGGACAAAATTGAAATAAATTCAAGCATGGATACTAATGAAATTAAATAATTTGAAAGAAAACCAGAAATTAAAAGAATTAGGACCGAAATAAAACTTAAATTTATACTTAATTTGCATGGAAGGATAATATTGAAATAAATCAAAACTTTGTTACTTTAAAAAATATGGATTCCAGACCAATTTTCGAAATTCAAAGTATGAGGACCGAAATGAAACTACAATATATACTTAATTTCAATTGAAGGATGAAATTGCAAGAAATCAAAACCTATATAATAACAATAAGGACCAAATTAAGACAATTCGAAATGTAGGGACTGAAGTGAAACTTGAGAAAAAACAGCTGCGCTGACGTCAGCTTGCGCAAGCAGGAGAGAGAAAAGGGGTGAAAATTTTCCAACGACCATTACACCATCCACGGCCACCTTGGGAGCACACGCGCCGCACCGGCGGGAAGATAACATTGATGAAAATCATTCTAGACGCCGGTTGGGTATTTTTGGACTCCGGAATCCGCCACACGCGCCGGCTGAACAACGCGTGAACGTTGCAAATGGTCGGCGCGTCCGCCGACGCCCCTGCAATAAATCGGCGAAAAAGAAAAAAAAATAGGGTTAATTGACGGGGGAGCCCCATAGCGGCAGAACGTGTTTTTGTCGTTTGTGGGGTTAAAATGGTCATTTGCCCTGTAAAAGAAATATAAAATATTCATGGAACCGGGCGGTTGGACCGGGCAGGTTCGGGCCGAAAACGGCCAATGACCGTTCAGCCCCTCCAAATGGCGGCGTTTTTTGTTTTTTTCGGGGGCTATTTTCGTTAATACACTGTTTGAAATCGAAAAAAAAAAAAAAAAGAGGACCAACAACCGCGATGCACCGAGACTAATTACCAATGAACAGTGGCAATGAGTCTTGAGCAACAGTAATCTACAGGGAAATGCCGATCCCTTTTAGTTTTTTTAGTAATAGTAATGGTGTTTGTTTCCACGTTTTAACTGTTTTTTAAAACAAAAACATTTGATTTTCCCCCTTCAAATTAGCTCTTTTTTATATTTTTAAATGTTTTATGTAATAATAATAATAATAAATTTCTTATATTTCTAAATAAAAATATTTTTAAAAATAATTATTATTACATTTTCAAAAAAAACTTTAACCCACTAATATCCACATTTTGCTTCCCTTCCTGGAGATTTAACAGCTATTTATCTACGATGGGAGGACATGTGCAATTGCATCAACACGTTTATATATACACACACGCACGCACACAAAAGTTTTTGTTCAAATCTCAGTTTACTGTGTTAAAATTGTTTTTACAAATATTTTTTATTTAAGGTTACTGTGTTAAAATTGTTTTTACAAATATTTTTTATTTAAATATATATATATATAATATTTAAAAATTATTTTTGACATCATCATATGAAAATGATCTAAATACACTAAAATATTTAATTTAATATAAAAAATATATTTTTATATATATTTTTTAAAAAACACATTTGAAACTGTGAACACTTCAAGTATATTATTTCTTCAATCTCTCGGTCTCACTTACAATTCTTTTTCCAGTGCAGGAACATTTATATAAGCTACTTTATGCTACAAAACAAAATACACACATAAATTTCCTAAACACTAAGGGACAACAATCTGTTATAACAAACAATTTGTTATAACAGCTCTCTCTTTACAGCTGGAATTTAATAGAAACACAATATCAAACATGCTATTAATAATAAATTCGAAATATGTAAAACTTGCATGATCACCCCACCGACTTTAATTCTTGAAAATAGCCAATTAAAGGGACTTTTTTTTTTTAAAAAAAAAAATAGTAAAGTAATTTAAAAAATTTAGAGAACATTATTTAATTTTTTTAGAGAACATTATTTAAATTTTTTTAGGGAAACAATACCTTCTCGTATGTTTTAAACACAGTATATTTCTTCGAAAGACAATTAAAATAATTGTGGTGTTTTAAAAATATGATGAAAAATAATTTGTAGAGAAACTAATTAGAAGGATAAACTTCCACTTTCCACACATCACCGCCTCAGCAAACAAGCTTTAACCTTAAAAATTATATAGGAGTAAGGCCAAGTTCGGTAAATGTTATTAGCAGTTAAAGCACAGATAAACTAGAGAGGTGCAAATTAGTGGCCTTGTACTATAACCAGTTTTAGTTTCACAGCTATTAGGGTTACTGGAGATTAATAATTAATTATTTACTTTGAAATTAATCAGGTATGCATAAACCGTTCCGGCTCGGCTCGGCTCGGTCATTACATTAAAATAAATAAATAAATGAAAGCACCGATTAGTGCTGGTCACTTTCTATGCATGGCATATTGCTCGTTGGAACCTGGTCACTTTCCATTAGAAAATGTCGTGGAGCGTTCTGCATCAGCAAGGAAGGAGCCATTCATTTTCATGCGTTTCGCATTACGTGCTCCATGCACATTTGTGTTCGAGAATTGGGTGTGGACCCTTCATTTTCAAGGTATTAACTTTTAAATATGCCTCCAGTTCCATGCATATTTGTGTTCGAGAATATACAAAATAAGCTTTTTAGCCTTCACACGATTATAAAATAGTCTTTGCAAGATCCTTCTCTAGTTTTTCTTTTCTTTTCTATAACAATAAGAAATAAGGCTCAAAGAAGGATTTCATGCTTCAAATTATAAGACCAAGTTAACTCAAGGTCCATAACAAAGCCCAATTAGCTCAGTTTACAAAATAATTAGTCATGTTCAACACATAAGGGTTCATTGAGGAAATCTTTTATCATCTTGTGGCATAATAATTTCTTAGAATTCTCATACCGCTTGGGACATCTAGTCTTACTAATTAACTATTTGAGATGCATAATTATTCTCATGCTGTATTTGAAGTTCAAATGACATGTTAGCTAACACCACACATATAGCCTACTAGTAGTCATCAATATATCGCTAACTTCATCATCGGTGTCCTCGTTAAGGACATGAAAAATATAAATTTTCAATAACATACAACTATCTTTCTTGTTTGAGAATAATTTTCACAGTTTAGTATTATTTGAAGACATTTTTAGTCAATTTATTATCATCAATTATGTTATGTAAGGATATATTTATTTTTACTCATGGCAGTCTATCAACTTATTCATGTAAAAATTAGCGGGATGAAATAAATAGCATTTACTATTAATTCAGGAAATCTTTTTTAGATCTTCTAGTGGGATGAAATTCTATTGAAATCATATGATGTTAAGTAACTCAAAACATCAAAATAAATTAAATTAGGTAGATAACACAACCTATTAATAACATCTTTATACGACTTATAGATCAATTAAATGATAACTTTTTGTCTAAACATATCATATATGTTTTGCCAAACTATTATCTCTAATCTTGTATGCCAATAAGTAACTTATCCAAATCATATCAGTTAGTTAGTTAAAATAAATTTTATATTATTAAATTATTTGACTAATAGTAATGTTAAGTAGTTCAACAGGTTATTCATGAATACAACTCTAGTTTGATGCATATAAAACCAGAAAATAACAAATCATGTTCTCAACATGTACTTAATATATTAATAAGAGATTTATTATTTTGATTAAGTCTCATTTCGTGGTATTAATGATATCTCAAGCATAACAATTATATATAAATTATTTTTTGTCCTGATATTAAAAATATTTTTTCAAAAAAATATATCATTCTAATGTATTTTTTAACAAAAAAACACGTTATAAAACAACTTCAATGACACTACCGCACAACAAAGATTGTAGCTGCTTATAACTAATAAATTGTAAGTGGGAAATATATTTCATTGTTGTATTTATAGAAGATACACAAACATCCTTTTATAGGCATAATACAATAATACATATCCCGTAATCTAATCATTTACCAGACTTGGTTCCTAAACGACTGCACTTTGTATATTCTATATTAGGAAAATATTAACTGCAAGATCAATTACAACAATTGTGCAGATGATGATGATCGAATATCTCAACAAGCCTCTTCAGTGTGTGATTTAACATGTGAAGGAACATTTGGCATTTTTGATTGTGTATGTGATTTTATACGAGAATATAATTTCTTGCTGAAGGATATATTTTATTTTAAATATTTTAATTTAAATTGTTGTGGGATTTTTTATTTTAATTTAAATATAATTAAAAAATTAATAATTATATTGTTTTTAAGGTTTTTTAAAAATAATTATTTAATTATATAACTTACTTCTATTAATTATATAATTAAATTATATACAAAATAATTGTACTATATTTAAAATAATATATAAAAAATAGCTCCTCTAAATGGCTTTTACCATTGGACTTGCTCTTAACCTAGGTTGATTTAGGTCGATACAATATATCGTAGTCTCATTTTGTTTTAAAAAATTATTGTCTTGAATCTTTTAGTAAATTTATATTTATATTAATCGTTCAAGTTATCTTTGGAACTATTGAGTCGATTGAGTTATTCAACGTTTTCAATTGTGTTAGAAATTTGAATTGTATGATGTGAAGTTGATATTCATCATTGAATTTGAATTAAATTATATTTGTTGAATTAATATTATGAATATATAAACTCCAAAATGCTTTAAAACTAAAATATATCATTCCAATTAGAAAAAAAGAGACACAAATAACAACATAATTAGTCACAACTTTGCTATCAACATCTTACCTAAAATAGCGGTATATCAAAAAAATATTTTGTATCATCCTTGTACTTTTCAGTTTTAAATGACGAATTAATTACACAGATTTCTTCACTGTAATTGTTTTTTCAAAAGAACAAATTATTTTTCAAAATATCTGATAGTGATAGTTGTTTTTTCCAGTTCTTTTAATAATTAAATAAATAATTTATGTCATCAAACAAATGGAAAAAGAAGCTTCCGAAACTACAAATAATACTAAACCATCCTTGTACTTTTCAATTATTTAGGGTGCATTCGACTTTGAATTTGTGGAGGTGTATTTATTTGGCGTCACCATTTACGACATCGTTTAATTGTCTTGGCACAATTTTGTTCATTTTTCAAAGCAACTATCGTTTAGTAAGAAATGAAACAAAATATTATAAATAATGATTGCTCTTCCGTGTTGATTTAGAATTAGTCGGTTATCATTATTGAAAAGAAAATAAGCATCTGTTTCGATGACGTGAATTAATTTATTTCTTAATGTACTTTTAAATTAATTTATACATGACTTTTTAAAACTTAATATACTCATGTTAAAAATAAAATGTAAATATAAATATACTATTTTAATAATTTCTCAATTATAAATATTTTTTTATAAAATACTTTACATTCCAGTATACATGTGAATAAGTTAATTTGTGGATAGTTCTATTTGTTTTTTTATGCGAGAAAACCCTATTTTTGAAAAACACATTTTAAGGGTTTAAATAAAAGAGTAAAATCCTGGTTATTCTAGATTCTTATAAAGATTGCACATCCTAATTTGAACTCAAGACATGCTGTGTAGATTACAAGTTATTTGTCAATTTTTTCTATTTTTCTAATCTACATTTTACTAGTTTTCTTCTTCTTATTATTAGTATCGTGTACCGAATTTTAAGACAATTACAAATCCTAGAAAATGACAAGGCAGATTCTATTCAGAGTAGTCTTTTTTTCCCTTGTCTACAAATGATGCTCAAAATGATTTAATTGGTAAATCGCGAGATCACGAATTGCAATTGATGTTTGTTTCTTGGACTAAGGGTGTGCTTGATGTATTGTATGAAAATATAATTGAAGTTATTTTTAAAAATATTTTTTATATAAAAATAATTTAAAATAAACTTTTTTTAATTTTTTTCAAAACATGGTTGAAATGCAATTACAAACCTTATTGGTCCCTTATTAATATGATAGATTGTGAAGTTCACAACGTTCATTGAATCTTGTACACATTAATCTGTATCGAATACCAACCCAATTCATTTCTTTTTGTCCCTAATTTATCAATGACGCCTAACTAAGTATTAAAAAAAATAAAATTTAATATTAGTCATGAATTTAAAATCCATGTCAAACCAGGAAACAGAAAGAGAAAAACAGAATTCAAGAATTAACAAAAGATTCCTCCCAGCCCAACACATGGTGAAAAAAAAGTCGTCTGCTCAACCGGTACAGGTACAATAAGACACCTAACAATCGCTGACAGCTTAGCAAATTTGCCTTCCCTTTCCCTTAAACTGTGTCCTTGTTGCTGAATGCTTGAAGGGAGGAATCATGGCGCGACAGAGCATAGCAGCTCCGCTCTTGAGCACTGATGTTTCGCCAACAAATTATCATATTTATGACAAGAAGATTTGGAGTCGCAAGGCTTTGTGCTTCTTTCTTGCATCCGTAACCATTATTGCAAGTACTAACCAGTCTCTCTCTCTCTCTCTATGTTTGTATGCTTGATTTTTGTTCCTTCTCTCTATCTCTTTATAAATATATATAGATGGCAGTTGTTCAGAATTCCTTCCATGTGCTGTGGGGTTTCTAGGATCAGTGGAACCTACTCCATTCGAAAATTTGTGCCATGTCCAGTCCTCCATCTAACATCATTTTTTATCAGATTAGCAGAGCCAGAACGAAATAGTTGTTCTGGGGTTCACACGATAAGTTATTATCCATGTTTAATTATAGAATCATTCATCTGGGAAAATATTGCAAATGGTATATTTTTGTTCTCGCCATTTCCTCTGTCAAGATCTGTTAATTTTTATCTCATATTTGAATTCTTTGTTGAAGCAAGACTGTATGCCTTTCCTATAAGACGCAAAACGTTCAGATTATCATTTCTAGAGTTCATGAAAATGCTATAATTATTCAAGTTAATGCTACCTAAGCATACTGTTTGCACTTCAGCTGTAGGCCTGCTAACTTTTGGAGCCCACTTCACTTGCTGGGTACTAAGAGGAGGACAAAACTACAGTGAGAGGATTGGAGTTGACAAGGCTGAAATTGTCGAGTCAGAACAAGGTGTTGTGGCTGCCGATGATGCTCGGTGTTCTGAAATCGGTGTATCAATGTTGAGACAAGGTGGGCATGCTGTGGATGCGGCGGTGTCAACTGCTTTGTGCGTTGGTGTTGTCAATCCAGTGGGAAGCGGAATAGGAGGTGGAGCTTTCATGATTGTCAGGTCATCCTCTACTTCTAAAACTCAAGCTTATGACATGAGAGAAACTGCTCCCGGGGCTGCTTCACAGGTTCAAAGTCTTCTCTTTCACCTAAAATATCAGTACATGCTAGCATTTCCACCTCACACTTTGTCCCACAAATCCACTAGATCCTATCCATCAGAAAAAGAAAGAAAAAATGAAAATCAACTAGAGTTTTATTCCATTTTTTAAATAAATCTTGTTTACCAGTATTGCACGTTCATTGCCCATTTTGAAGGTCTGCTTATTCATCTCTTATGATGCATTTGTCCATGAATAGAATATGTATGCAAGCAACATGGATAACAAGTATTCAGGTGCCCTGTCCATGGGAGTTCCCGGTGAGATTGCTGGCCTCCATGAAGCTTGGCTGCAACATGGGCGTTTGAACTGGAGGACTCTATTCCAACCTGCCATAAAACTTGCCAGGGATGGTTTTGTAGTTGCTCCCTATCTTGCATCTTCCATTGCTAAATGTGCCAAGAAAATCATGAACGATCCTGGGTTGCAGCAAGTGTTCGCTCCGAATGGGAGGCTGTTGCAAGCTGGTGAGAAATGCTCTAATCTGGAGCTAGCCCAAAGCCTGGAAGCTGTCGCAGAACAAGGACCACAAGCCTTTTATAATGGCACTGTTGGTGAGAAATTAGTGAAAGATGTTAGAGATGCTGGTGGGATTCTAACGATGGAAGATCTAAAGAATTACAAGGTGGATATAATGGATGCCTTAGCTGCAAATGCTACGGGCTACACTATATATGGAATGCCACCACCTTCAAGTGGAACACCTGGAATGTCTATGGTGGGTTCTATTTTTTCACTTATGAATACATATTTGTGTCAATCAAGCATTTTCTTTTGTAGAATTAAGTGATCTTTTGACTGTTTTGCTCTGTTTTTAAAGGACTGATGTCCAACAAAACTAACTAATTAGAGAGCTGACTTAAGGATATGGATGCTGCATTTTACTCTGACTACAATACTGTTCATGGTTGTGAAGCTCTTGAATTATGTGGATTGGAGTCCTCTAAATTATGTTGCAAAACAGGTCTTGAACATCCTAAATAGTTATGGAAGCTCTAAAGCTGCAGAGGGAAATCTTGGTCTTCATCGCTTGATTGAAGCGATAAAGCACATGTTTGCTGTTCGAATGAACTTGGGGGACCCTGCTTTTGTAAACACAAGCAAATATGTGTCCAAAATGCTCTCCCAATCTTATGCTGATAAAATACGGAAAATGATAGTGGACAATACCACATTCCCTCCAGAATATTACATGAATTTGGACAGGTATGACTACTTGCTACTGATCATAAATAAAGCTTCACTGGTACCATTGTCACTGTGTCATGATTATAAAGATTCCTGACCTTAATTAGCAGGTGGAGTCAGCTTAGAGATCATGGAACCAGCCACTTTTGCATTGTTGACGCAGAGCGAAATGCTGTATCAATGACAACAACAGTAAATTATGGTTTTGGAGCAGGAGTTCTCTCGCCTTCTACTGGAATTGTGCTCAACAATGAGATGGGTGATTTCTCAGCACCCACAGAGTTAACCCCTGACATGCTCCCTCCAGCTCCAGCAAATTTTATTGAACCCAACAAGAGACCTCTATCTTCCATGACTCCTATTATTATCACCAAGGTTTGGCTATATATAAATATATTACTCTCTATCGAAAGCCAGAAACTCATGCATCCCAGCAGCAATAGTTTCGATCTCAGTGGTCTTGAGTCAGATGTATCGTCATTGATTTCATAAATTCTCCCTAACTTCCTCATTTATTGTAAATTCACTCTTGTGAACTCCACAGGACGATCAGCTAGCTGGGGTCATGGGTGGTAGTGGCGGACTTTTCATCATTCCAGCGGTGTTACAAGTGTTTCTTAATCATTTTGTCCTGAGGATGGAACCTTTAGCTGCAGTTGAGAGTCCAAGGGTCTATCACAAGGTTCTTAACTTGCTTCAACAGTCAATTCATGTTTATCTTCTCCTCTCTGGGTATTATGATATATAACGTCTGATACTTGGATATTTGATGTGATCTGATTTTGAGCAGCTAATACCCAACACTGTATTGTACGAAAACTGGACTGTAATAGATGGCAAGCACATAGAACTTGCAGGGGACAGAAAAGCTTTCTTGGTGGAAAGGGGTCATCAATTGCAGGCTCAGGAAGGCGGAGCTATTGTCCAGCTTGTTGTTCAAACCCTCCGAAGCCCTATTGATGTGGACAGCGAAAATTCAAGAGATTCTGTAAATGCGCATATATTGCATGGAACGCTCACAGCAGTGAGCGATCCAAGAAAAGATGGCAGGCCTGCAGCAATTTGATCTGTAAATTCTCTCTAATTGAAACATCCTAGAGAAATGTAGCCCGTTGGCAGGAAATGCAGCCGTGAAGCATTATTGTTCTGTAGAAGATTAGGCAACTTATGCACAACTCTCAAAATAGAAGTAATTTTCTTAGCAAATTTGATGTTGGCTGATGATATTGCAACTTAAAAATCACACTTCACCTTGGGATTGGATGCCTCCAGAATAGAGCAAAGGGCATTACTGTGCAGCCATTACACACAGACAACTTGAGCTTAGGAGTTGAAATTTACACAGCTGCTTTGCCTGCCCTCACCATTGTTGTTCAAGATACAGATCGACCATTGAACATAATCTCTGGATACCCCGTAAGGTTCTCTTAACCAGAGTGTAAATTGACATGGACGGAATGATCAAGGTATGAAAACCAAATTGAGTTGAAGACAGCAGAGTGTTTTCTCAGCACAGCAATAAAATCAACACAACGTTTTCCATGTGTCAGGGGAAGTGTCTGTTCAAGCTTATTTCACAATACACAACTGGATAAACTAGAATACTGACTCATCCAGAATTCAAGAAAGAACGAGAGCACCTGACCAATCGCTTAAGATGATTTGTCCATCAGTTTGATTGTCGGGCTCAGAATGTCACGAGTAGCTTGTCTCGTCAATGCAAACCATTCATGATCATCTCTTCCAGAATGAAATGAGCACTTTCTGAATGGAACATGATGCAAGCTCACACTTGGATAAGAGAAACAAATTAAAACAAAGAGAAAAGGTGAACTTCTATATGAGGGAGGGTAACGAAGGAAAACCAAGAGATAATCTTGGCGACAAAGATGACAAGCCAAAAATTAGCCCATCATTGATTCAACACGGGGTAAAAAGAAATCATCCTTGGCATTAGAGGTCTTACCACGTTGCCAAAATGGCGGTCCATGGTTTCCACTAAAAGTTGTATGAATTCAAAATTTGCAAGCTCGCCCAGCAATAGCCAGAAACAAAGAACATTGAATGAAAAGAGACTATTATATAATTTGTGGTGGCATTACTAAAAAAGCTAAAAGAGAACGGCATTTCAAACAGTGAATTTTCGTATATACCCATTAATTAGACAACCTAAGAATTGTCTGTAGGGGTGTGGCGGTAATTTATTATTTTTTTATTATATTTTCCACGCTCACGCTGGTCTCGGACGACTCGTGTGACGTTTTACGGCAGGTAAAAAAGCCCAACCGATATCTAGAATCATTCCCCACCATGTTATCTTCATCCTAGTGCGGCGCATGGGGTCTCAAGATGGTTGGAGACGTGTCGGTGGTTGGTTGAAGTTTCCCCCCCTTTTTTCTCTCATGCGTGCGAAAATACAGGCAAGACCTCGCTGTTTAATGGGTTTTCATTGTAATCCTTGATCTTTCGATAGTTTTGTTGGTCCTTAATTCTGTTATATAAATTTTGATTTATTTTAATTTTTTTCTTCAATTGAAATTGATTATATATTGTAGTTTCATTTCAGTCCTCGGTCTTTTAATTTCCCAATTGGTTTGAAATCCTTAATATTTTTGGTATTAAAGTTTTGATTTGTTTCAATTTTATCCTTCAATTCAAATTGATTTTATAATTTAGTTTCACTTCAGTCCCTAGTCTTTTAATTTCTGATTTTGTGTTAAATTCTTTAATTTTTTAAGTATCAAAGTTTAGATTTGTTTCAATTTTGTTCTATAAATGAAATTTATTATATGTGTGTTTTTTATTTCGGCCCTTTTACTTTTAATCTTTGATTTTATTTTAATTCTTTTATGTTTTATATATATTTATTAAATGGTTCCTATTTTTTTCCATGTTTATATGTATATGCTCTTAGTTTTTTTCTATTTTTTTCTATTATTTCCACTGTTTTTTTAATGTTAAAATTTTAATTTGTGTTGGTGATCATTTGAAAATTGATATTTTTTTTCTCTTTGCTTTTTTATTTTTTATTTTTATTTATTATTCAAGTCAAATAATTTTTTTAAATCTAATAATATTTTTTTTTTTAATTTCTTTTTTTATATATATTATTGGGTGTTAAAATTTTTAATTACTATAGATAAGACATTCAAAATAATGATAATGATTATTTGTAAGTTTTTATTTATTTATAAATATGTGAGACTAATTATATATTTTGATATTTATTTAATATTAGTGACTTAATATATATAAAATGACCTATTTGTTTTTTTTTAAATAATTTACTAGCTATCAATGTTCTAAAATACTTTTAATATAATAATATGAGGAATAAATCTTAAAAAATAAAAACAAATAATTTCTTTTTTTAACAATAATTATGGTGTCATCGATAGTATGACCAATAGTAATTAGAATATGAATTATATATAGTAATATTTATAATGAAAGCTATAATAATTGTGACAAAAATTAATTGGTCAATGTTATTTTTGTGAAAAATAACTTCTGCGTCTTTTTTATGTATGATATTTCAGATCTCATATCATGAAAAAAAATATACGAAACCATATGTAGACAAGACAAGTAGAAAAATAATGTCAAATTATCTACAATAATAAAATAAAAAATTGTCATGCGTTTCGCCACAACCACCACCAAATTTTTTAACATGTAACAAAATTGTTAATGGTCATAATCTGAGATAAATAATCAACTTAAAATTTTTAAGATTATGTTGTTTTTATATGTATTTATTTTACTATAGATAAGATATTTAGAATAATGATAATAATTATTTTTGTGACTTTTTCCTTAAAAAAATAGGAGAGGCTAATTATATATTATGATATTTTTTGATATTAACGTCTTAAAATATATATAAAAAAATGAATTGACTTTTCTTTATAAATCTCATATTAATTTAATCTCAATATTCTAAAATATTTTAATATAATAATATGAAGAAAAAATCTGAAAAAATAATCTTTGATAAATTTTAGCAGTTGCATTTTAGTTATCTGTAAAATAAATTATTCGTCAAATAGTTAAAACATGCACAACAAATAATTAGTATGTTGCAGACAACAAATAATATATCTTTAGTCAATTTGATCAATTATGGTTTTGTTATCTACCAATTAAATTATTACCAAAATAGTTAAAACAAAATCATCAATAAAATTGTTTGCTATGTAAAACAAATCACTCATTTGTGCTAAAATTCATCGATTATAATTTTACTATTTTCTAATGAAATAATTCATGAAACAAATAAAACATACACAATAATCAAATAGTATGTTACATGGAGCACATTACTCATTTTAACAGAATTTTTTTGATTCCAATTGTACAATCTACCGATTAAATAATTATCAAAAAAAATTAACAGTAACAATATTCAATCATTTTTAGTTGGAAAAAAAAACTATTTTCTAACAGATTTTATCAATTACAGTGTTACTAATTAAATATTAAAATAACCAATTACAATACACATAAAATCAATCAGTTTTCTACATTGAAAAAAAATCAGCGCAACACGCGGGCAAGTTAGCTTGTTATTTCCTAAATTAGGGAAACTTAGTTCTTATGCTAAAGTTTTGAAGTTAAAAAATTGTATGTTTATATTTTATTTCTATTTGTCCCCACGACAACAAGACGAACCAAAAAAAGGTGAGATTTTAGAAATGGATAAGCTAGTTTACACAGTCCCAATGACCCTGAAAAAAAAAAGAATCACATAATATCATGGTAACTAGAAAACCTTAACTGATCTATAGAGTTCTAAGGTAATGGACTAGTTATAGTAAAAAAAAAATCACCCAAAACCATCCTATCTAAGATACGTTATATTGTTATTTTTATCTATTTTTAACGGTTGGTTGTGCTTATTCTACTAGTGGTTTATCTATGTGAATCTACTATGATGAGTTAAACCAAGGGTAGGTTTTATTTTTATCCATTCTAAAATTCTAGTTATTTTATCACTTTAATTTTTAGTGAATTCACATTTCTATATCCATTTACTCCTCTGTGACATGTGACTATCAACAATTTATCAAGCCATGTCAATGAAGAAATGGGTGGGCTTTTATTAGGCTCATTGATCGTGGACCAAACCTTAGGATGAGGTGCCAAACAATTTTTTTATGCAACTGTGATATGTGGATAATGATCTTTTCAAGTTTATTTATCTTCTAGTATCAGAGTTCACTTATAATTCTTATTGAATGAGACTTTTTATACCCCATTTATAGAATATTCAAATAGTACCCATTTAAGTTGATCTATTTAGAGGTAAGATCTAGTGTAATTCACATTTAAGAACTCCAAAAGAAATAATATTCTCGATTGACATTCAAGTGTTATCAATGAATTATTTGCTAAAGGGAGTTAATACTCTTGATTGACACATATACATCATCAATGAATAATAAACTGAAAAGAAAATAATACTTCCATATTCAATATACAACTAAAAAAATCTTACCTAAATAATAAAACATGATGGTCATGGATTAGATCAGAAGAGTTAATCATTATTCAATATGCATCCTTATATACAAACATGTTTTAAGTTTAAGGGTCAGGATTGAAATACAGACCCTCTTTGAAGAGAGCCTTTAATACCAGATCCTAAAAGATATTGATGGAAGACAAGGAACAAGCTTGTTGAAAGGATAAACATTTGAAAAAAGATGAAAATCCTTAAAGAATATGGTGTAATGCTCATTAATCTACTTGAGAAAGAATTAAGGGTAAAATCCATGGAAGCCCTGACTACTAAACTAGCAATAGCAACTCATCCAACAACTATGACTCCCTTCAATCAATAAAATATGAGACCTAGTGTAACATCTTTGGAATCCCAATTTATAGGTCACTATCTATATGGTCGACTTGTTTTTCCAATGAGACTACCCCTATGGTAGACTTGACTATAGAATAAGAGGGTATAAAAATTAGGTAGCTTTAGAAGAAAAGATGAGTGATAGAAGGGTCTAATTTATACAACATAATAAAAGAAATACAAATGTAATAAGACTACAAAAGTTTTCTACGATGAGAAACTCATTATATATTTTTTTCAAGACAACCTTAGTGGTGACGCCTTAGCTTGGTATAAGGATTGACAATACCAAGATTAATGGGTGGAAAGATTTGGTTGATGTATTTGTAAAATATTATAATTTTAACATGGATGTTGCCTCAAACAAATCTATTTTACTAGTAATGGATTGGAGACGGTAAATAAAGTATCTATTATAGAATACGCTTAGAGGTGACGAGAAAAGGCAGAAAAGACTGCACAAGTCAACCCACCACAATAATTGTTGATAATTGTTTTTAATTGTATCACAAGACTATTTTGATGAAAGAAAATGTAGTTCTCCTTGATAGTTTTATTTGTTGTCTTTCTTTATAATATCTTTTTTTATAATCATTTAATTAAAAAAAAAGAAAAGATTTCAGTAAACAAAGTTACTCAACCTGAGTAGGGTCATGATGTAAGTCACGAGTTGCGTAAATTAACTCAGGTCAATATAAAACGTCAATATTCTAGTCTAAAGGTTAGGATCATCATGTTCACTTGACAAAGTTCAATAGCATTATTGAAAAATCCTCGCGATAGCGCTCGAGCACCTGACTAGTCATGTAACTATTATGAAAATATTTTTTCTTTTGTATTATGATTTATATCAAGTATTTTGATGTTGATATTTAATTATTTTTATAAATAAAATAATGATAGTAAATATATGATAATGATAAGAAATAAATATTTTATTTTTTTCTTTTGGACTTGATGATTGCCGTTATGCTTGCATTAGTTATTTTGATTGATATATTAGACGTTGATGGTAATGATGATGAGTATTATGCTTGGATATGTTACTTCGATTGAAATATTCATGTTGATGGTAATGATGATTTTCGTTATGCTATGATTTGTTATTTTGATTTAAATATTGATGTTGATGATAATGATGATTAGTATTATGATGTTTGATCATGAGCTTGGTACTTAAATTAATTTATTACGATTTGTTCATTTTATTTTAATATTGACGTTTTTTTGTTATTATGATTAGTGTTATGCTTAAATTGCTTAATTGTCATGATTATTATTTATTGCAAACAGTTATTGATAACAACACTTTAGTTTTTGAAATCATGTTGCGGCGTGGATCTATATTAGATTCGAAGACTGGTAAGTTTTCATCCAGATCAAAGAAAAATTCATACAGGAAGAGTAGGCTTGCAACAACTTCTCGTCCTATTGACCGTACAGACATAGATGATAATAACATGTCCGAAGTCCCAAGCTCATTTCCAAATATAGAAGATAATTACATGTTCAGGTATCAGCATTTGCTGGGGAGTGATAATTATCCGGGAGTGGATGGTGATCATGTGGATGATGAGGAGACCGAAACTGACGAAACAAGAAACGAAGAGGATAATAACGATCAAAATGAAGATTGTCACCAATCAGGCAGTGGTCAAAACTCAGAAGGGAACAATGTTTGCATTAAACGGATGGGTTTTGACACCGAAATCAATCCAGTAACAAAAAAACGACAACTGAGTTTGTATGGACGAACAGAGTAAGTTTTATAGTTTTTTAACACATTCATTATTTATGTCTGTATTTGTTTCCTGAAAAAATTGTTATTTTAATATATCAGGTTTAATAACGCATCATGTGGGCGTGAAATCGGAAACATATTGCGATGTAATTTCAAGGGGCCATGGCACAGTTGGGACAAAGTAGATTTGATGTATAAGGATGAATTGTTCAAAGAGTTCAAGGTATGACAAAAAAAATATTGTTGACTTTATTGCCTTCTTTAATTTGAATTCACGCAACTATTTTCATAATTTTGATCGTGTATTTTTAATGATTATACTTTTCATATGTATTTAATAGAAAAAATATGACTTCCCCGTGGAAGATGAAGAGATTGTTTGGAATATATGGGAAGTTAAAGCTCGAATCTCTTTGAATCAACTATTGGCCCGAGCACGCTCTAAAGCTCTGGCTAAACTGAACACCACAAATATAACTGACTGCATTGACAATGGACCAATTTGGATACAAAAGGAAGATTGGAATAAAATGATACTTGAAGTTTGGTCAACCGAAGAATTCCATAGACGATCTGACGCTTCAAAACGCAATCGGTTGAAACAAACTGATGGTAAAATAAGTTCTCATTGTGGTGGCTCAGTGTCATTTGCATCATATCGAGCCAGTATGGTAAGCATTAAGATTATTAAACACTTGTTGTTGTATTGGGTTAATATTTATGCTGCTAATTATTTTTAAAATGTTCATAGCAACAACAAGCCGGTGGAAAAGAACTTCCATGGGATGATGTATTTTCAATGTTGCATCAGAATGTAAATCAAACCGGCACATTCGTGGATAATAGGTCCAAAACAGTGGTGGTAAGTACTATTAATTTTTATTAATTAATTACTAGTATTTTTTTTTACAAATTTTTTTTTACATGTACTTGTCTGTTTGCAGGAAAAATATAGAAATGAGATGATTGAAAAGTATGGACCAAACCGAGATGTCCATCCTTCTTTTGATGGAGAAGCTTGGTGTCAAGCTTCAGGGGGGGTCAGCAAGGGTCGAGTTTACGGTGCACCACGTATGCCAGCATCGAAGGTTAGTACGAGTTCATCTCAACATTCGTACTCTATGAATTCGACATATCCGAGCACTGTAATACAGGAGTTGAAGGACGAATTGCTAGTAAAAGATCTTGTTATTACGAATATGCAACGTCAGATTGACTCCATTACAACTTATCTTGCGAACCAGCATGGAAGTAATGAGAGGCCTGACTTTATGAGTCAAGATATGTCAACACCTGTTGGCACGATGTCATCACATACGATGGCACATATGGGTCCCACAATGAATAGACCTCGACCTCGACCTCCCCCAAATACTGGTCCATCAGCATCTCATCAACATCGTAAATCATTTCCACCATAACTACGTATTTTTTTTTTCATGTTGCTAGTGATAGAACTATTTATTTCTTTGTTTTATGTTGATGTACAAATATGTATATACTTCAACAAGTAAATGTAACTGAATCTTTTTTGAATTTGTATAATATTTCCTTTATGTTATTTGAAATGTATTTATTTGCTTCTAAAAAATAATAATATTAATCAAAGTGTGTAAATGTTCCATAAATTAAATAAACAATTTAATATAAAAATTAATTGTAACAAAAAAAAAAAATGCCACTTTGCAACGGATTAGCCGTTGCAGATTTGCAACGGCTAACCCGTTGCAAAGGTGCAACGGCTTACCCGTTGCAACGGTGCAACGGCTTACCCGTTGCAACGGTGCAACGGCTTACCCGTTGCAAAGGTGCAACGGCTAACCCGTTGCAAAGTTGCAACGGCTTACCCGTTGCAATGGTGCAACGGCTAACCCGTTGCAAATAAATTTGCAGTCACCGTTTTGCAACGGAATGCATCCGTTGCAAAATCCGTTGCAAATGCAAATTTGCAACGGCAACCTTACTTATTTGCAACGGATGCTTCCGTTGCAAACACCCCCATTTTTTAGTAGTGACTGTACTCTTATCGCTGTTGATCAACAAATTTAAATTGTTTGACTAATTTCAACCAAGTTTATAATTTGGCATACGGAGGCTTAATTGAATAAAAAAAAACACTAGGACTGAAATAAAATTATTGTGAAATAAGAGGACTTGAAAAGCCAATTAAGGAGTTGCAAGAAAAATACAAGAACCAAGGCGAATTTGTCAAGAAATTATTGGGATCAAATAATACATGAACGAATAACATGGGAAGATATAATTCACAGTTGATAAAAAACAAGACATAGGGGAATCTTTTAACATCAAAGAGCTCATAGATGCACGACACTATGAAACCGGTTTTCCTTTGGTTTTTAAGTGAAAATGAGAGACTGTTGGTAGTTAATATTTATTCCGTTTTACAAAACAGTTGATATACTTGTAATGAAACAAGGAAAACTCCCAGGTACAAGGAGCCAGCTGGGGGTTTGCATTTGATTTTCCGCAACCTATACACAACCCCTGCAACCTTCGTTTCTAGAAAACTGTTATTCAAATCCATCCATAAAAAGGATAGAGAGCATAGACTACAGTGAAGTGATGCTTAAAATACATGCCACACATACACTTCGCCGTTCATAACTGGTGCAAGTTTGTGTCACTCACAGGTATACATTATTTTTCTCTTGGCAGAATGAACTGCCCCTTCCTAACAATAAACTTAAATAAAACTAAGGCAGAATTGACCTTGGAATACAGCTTCGTAGGAACACAAATACATAGCTGTAGGCTAGGCAGTGATATTGATCATTAGGGTTTCTTCCATCGGGATCACACAGAGCTGGCCCCTCCATTCTCTGTAACTAAATCAGCACACTTTTCATCACGGGGTTGCTGGCTCTTCATTTTTCATTTCTCCAGAGATATTATTCTCCTCTCCGTCTTCGCTGCCCTCTTTCTGACTGATAAAGCTGGGCTGATTTGTTGACGACAAGAGCCTAGCCCACATCCTATCTGTTATCACCACCTGGTGCTGTTTTTCATTGATTCGCTGCAGGCCAACACCGAACATACGTGTTATTCCCAGTGCCATGGAACTCGCACATCTCACAGAAGAATGTAACACAATTTTAACGCTCAACACATCTACATGTGATGTGGATTGAGAAATGAATCATGTTATTGCAACCTTTAACCTTGTGTATCTAAACCAAACTAGATATGGTAATTAGCACAAAAGATACCACGTTACAATAGTTATTTGATGAGAATCACATGGATTATGTTTAAAATGCTTGTTTTCTCTAGAAAAAAGAAAGAGAAAGAAAGAAGAACGCCAAGAAGAGTACCGAATTGAGATTCCCAGCTTGTAAATGTAGGTAGAAGATAACTACTGAGGATACAGCAATAAACACATACATATACAAACAACAACAGTAGAAACAGCACAAAAAGAAAACAAAGCTAAGGATATAGGGAGATGGAGAAGTCACAAGGAGCAATTGTAAAGTGTGGACACCAAAAGGACATCAGTACCATGCAAGAAAGAACTTCACAAAATTTCATAATTTTAATGTGTCAAAGTACGATCTCAATTTAAAAGTTTAAGGAATTAAACCATTGACCATTTGACCATAATGGATTTGATACTTTTCTAGACAACAAGAATGATCCCCTCGACTAAAGTGTTCAAGAGCCATCTCAACCAAAATCATTCACCTATTAGGTGTAATTCATTTTATATTTAACTCTCTAACATCATGCCTTTGATTCTCTCTAGACAAACAAGAATGATCCCGTCAATTTAAGTGCTACTATTCTGAAGGAAAAAAAGGAAAGCAGTTCTATCATAAGCAATGGAGTAACTCACATAGAAGGGTATGTATGTTTGTCTGCCATTAACAAGACCACTAGTGAAGCCTGTATAACCAGCCATTGCTCCATGCACAACACTTTGAGCCAGAAGTGTGCAGTAAACATTGTCAGATGCATTACCTGGTACAGCACGGATCATATATGTAGGATCTGCCAGGAGAAACAAATTACAGGATTTCATTATGATAGTCAATAACAATCTTTGTAAGCCAAAAAGCTTAATTATAAAACAAATACATCTCTTAAAATGTGTAATTCTAACCTATATATTTGAGGTTTATAGTCATCTTCTTCTGCCTTGAAAAATGGTCCTGCGGAAAAGAAAAGAAAAGAAAGAAATAATTTAGAGAATATATTTCACTTTTGATATTGAATATGAATTGATTGAAAAAGGGAGTTTGAGTCCCCTGTAACTATGGTATGACATGTTCCTGGGATAATATATAATTCACAAGGGAGAACAGTTTGAGTTTGGATTCAGAACCTTGATACTCTGTGATATCCACAGCCCAACATCTTGAAGAAGCTTGTTTCCTGAAGCATCTTGATGATTCATTGATTGCATGCTTGCAGAAAGCAGCTCCTGGCCCGCACCTTCGGCTAACACAATAACCATGTGCCCATTTTCTTTCAGTTGTTTCTCTATGTATTCAAAAAGTCCACCTTTCCCGTCTAAATAAAAAGGGGACTCTGGAATCAAGCAACAATCCACATCTCGGCTTGCAAGTGTAGCATACATAGCAATAAACCCTGCACGTCAAATTCAATTTAATTCCTAAATTGAAAAAAAAATGAAAAACCATTTGCTTCAATGAAAAAGAGGACAAGGAAAGTTGTTAAAGCAGAAGCTTGAAACACAAATAATAAAATGGGAAGTCCAACAGTAGGACAAACACGCATTTCAATTGCAGCAAAGCAACAAAATGGTCATAGCACTCACTAGAGGTACTATCTAAGAGAGTACTTTAAGAGCCATGATAACCTGCATTGAAGTATTGAACTAATAATAATAATAATAATATCTATATATATATATATATATATATAACATTGGAGCTTTTTGAAAACTAGAAGGGTAAATTGTTGTAGACCTCTTTGTAATCTACTATATAATTCAATATTGATTATACACATTAAATTAAGACCAGAAGTAATATTACATAGTATTTCAGGATATGAATTGAAGCATACCACTGTAGCGACCCATCAACTTCACAAGACCAATACCATTCTCAATACTTTCAGCCTCAACATGTGCTGCATTAATGGCGCGTTGAGCCTCCTCAACAGCAGTGTCAAAGCCAAAGGACTTGTCAATAACCTACCTCATGTAAGACAATTTTAAAAATGTGTTATTGTTGAATTATAATGGGTGTTGTATCGCAGCTTTGTGGTATAGGATACAGCATACAAATAAAAATATCCATAAAAAGTACCGGAATGTCATTGTCAATGGTTTTGGGAATTCCAGCAACTACAACTTTGAGTCCTCGCCTTCTAATTTCCTGCAAAATTGAAGAATTAAAATTTATAGAAAGAAAAGAAGAGGTAGAAATCAACTATATTTTCAATCAAACAACTTTAAACATGGTCGATGATAGTCCCCTACCAAATTTTCCATATTTTGATACCATTGAATATTTTGTTTTGTTAAAATTTTATCTTTTATAATTCTGCACATGCCTTTCATTCCTCTCTTTTCTCTTCTTTTATTTCACTCCAAATTATGGTCAACATGATCCGTAAAAGAAACAAAGCTTTAGACTATAGATCACTTTTATGCATCAATGTCCAGATGCAACTAAAGCCAAGTTCTCAAATCCTTAAAAAGCACATTACCTCAAAAATCACCGACGCCCCTTTCTGAGTTCCATCTCCTCCAATAATGTAAACCTGGTTGCCAGGAGAAATAGAGATAAATATTTGTTCTTTGGAATGGTGAAAAACTTCTGACTTGGGAGAAATTGGCTAGCAAGTTATATCTTCCACTCACCTGATTAATGCCCCGATCCTGAATGCTGTGGACAATTTTTGAAGTATCATGACCACCTCGTGATGTCCCAAGGATGGTTCCACCACGTTTGTGAATGTCATTCACTACCTTAGGTGTCAGAGGAATTGTGTTTCGAGCATAAAACCCCTGTAACCACCCTGTAATTACATTACCTTGTCAGTTATAATCCATTGGTTATGTAGGGGAAAAAGAGCATTTAATCGACCTACTCACTTGATGGAACTGCAATACTGTTGTTCACAAACAATAAGGATAAAACTAAAAAAATTAAGAGGAAAACAAAATCCCAAAACCTTAAAATCACAATGAGATTATGACACTATAGTTTAGCCAGTCTGCTGAACCAGGGAAAGGCAGCAAGTAGGTTGAGGTCAGACACTATATCCTTTTCCGTTTCCAAACAAGATATGTTTGACATTAATTTTTTTATCAGGTACATAATTAAGTTTAACATATGTTCGTGTGAAATCACTAAAACTAAATTCCAGTTTCATGAGTAAAAGACAGGAAAATAAAGAATTACTAAAACAACTAAGCAATAAAAGGAGAGATAAGAAAACATTGGCAGAAAAGGAGTACAGTTGGGCATAAATTGGAGCACAGAACTTTAACAATTACTCACATCTATCCCCAGAACTCTAGTCACGCCATACATGTGGTACAAGCTGTACACTATTTCTCTAATTACAGTATTGAGTCCCGGGCAGAGACCCCCACATGTGACAATGCAAGCACGAACTTCATCTGGCTCAAAATAGATCTGAGAAATATCCAAGAAAAGTGTAAATGAAGAAGCACGTATTTTTTTTTAAAAAAAAACATTCAAAATGCTTGATGATTATGAAAACACACCTTTTGACGGGGTCCGGCACGGCGGAAATGTATCCCTCTGGGACTATCCTTGTGAACCACAATCTATAAAAGATGGGAGGACAAAATTAACATTACAAGTATGTTCATCAAAGTATCAAAATCATCACCTACAGACCATACATTTAGCTCGAGAAACCTTTGAGTTTTTGCATTATAATTTACGGAATCTGGTTTGGTCTTCGTCTAGACTATCTAGAATGTGAATTAAAAAATAGATTGCTTACCTTTTGTGGAACAGAGTCATCGACGTGGACAAAATACTGCCTGTAAAAAATAAAAATAAAATCACTCAGGTGAAATTAATTATTTGTTGCTTGAAGCCATTAGCCCCCCTCTATTCTAAAAGGGGAAGTTACAGAGAGTAATAATAATATAAAAGATAAATGAAATTACTTGACAACGGAGTAAGCAGGGTTGTCTTGTAGAGGATTGGAATAAGTCTGCACCACCCACCAAAATTAATTTTATTATTATTTCTTGCTTTTAAAATGAAAAAAAAGAGAAAAAAATAGATCAATCAATCAATTGATGACAAGAAAAGATAACATACAGGAAGATCAGGAATGTAATCTGTTAAATGAGGAACGTCTTGAAGAACATAACCATAATCACCGGTGACGATCTTCGACTCGGAGATACCATTTGATTCCATGGCGATGAGAGAAGTACAGGTTGATGAAGATCGAAAGGAAAGGGAAGCAGTTGAAACCAAGCGAAGAGAACTTCCTGATGAACTTCAGGTGAAAGATGATGATTTAAGAGCGAGAGAATATCTCAAATCCAAATAAAAACAGAGAAACCCAACCTATTAGTAGATACAGAGGTTTAGGGTTAGAGAGACACCTCTATAGCACACAGACAACGTTGACCCTTGTATACTTGAGGCGACGACGGTAAAGGAACACTCCACGGAAAGAGGACCGAGCTTTTTAATGTGGAATCTGTTTGCTGGTTTTTGAACCAAAACAGAGACGCAAACAGGTGGCAACCAGCCAATCACTTTACCGACTTGCAGTGGTTTTTTTTTTCTCCCTCTCTTCACGGACTATTCTTCTTTTCTAATAATACATTATTTATATATAAATTAGATTAAATTCACAAGAAAACCGTTTGGACCGTCAAGATATGGTAGAAAGCTAAAATAATTTGATATTTTGAAGTGATAAAAAATATATATTATATACAGGAAATGAAAGAAAAGTCTAATTTGGGAACTTTATTGTATTAATAGTACAAGGTTCTAGAGAAAAATCCCTGCTTTATAGTATCCAATCAATTGATTGAGAACTCACATGCTGTCTTGATTCAAAACCCCTGTGTATACTTATTACTGTCGTGGGACATGACATGTGTGGTTTATCAAAATTCATCAATCAGTCTACATATTCTCATAATAACTCTAAGTATTTAATACAATGTTTAATGGGCCAAAACAAACCCATATTAAAAAAAACAATTATTCAAAATAAATAAAATACGATAATAAAAGTAAAGTCTTCATGCTAAAATTCCACTATGTAGCTCGAATATCCAATTTGTGTACATTCTTTGTGAATTTTAACTCTAATTTAAACACTTTTTTCTCCTGAAAAGCTTAAAATTTTTATTTTTCATCTCAACTTGGATCATAATAAAATCTCACCTATAGCTTCAGATATATGAAGGTTTAGCGTGGTAAATTTTGAAAAGATTTTATCTAGTATCTTCTACCCTCTAATATACTATTCTTGTGAACTTCATCTGACTTGAAAACTTATCACAATATAGTTCCGTATATCTAGTATCTTCCTGTAATTTCAGGTCGATTCAATGTATAATTTGAGAGATATGTTTAATCTTGCAAAACTAGTTATGAGACATTTTAAGATCAAATCCAAATCTGACTTGGTTTGTATCATCCTTCATTTTTTTCAAAAATTCAATCTTGAATCTATATCATTGAAAACATCTTTCAAAGGTTAAAAAAAACAGTGTCAAATTGAAGAAGAGAACCATCATCAAAACCAAGAGAAAACTTGGTAGCAAATAAGGTCTTTATAATATATAAGCTCTTCTTTTTAGTCATCTTTTCCTTTTTCAATTTGAGTTACTCCTCGTATATTTATGAGGTGTTAGAGATATAAGGGTTATAGGTCTTCCATTCATCTCAAAAGAATACATATTTATCACTTAAGTATGCATATCGCTTTCATCTTATTACTATGGTCTACCAAGTAACAAATAACTAGTCTGCATTAACATAACATCACCTAATAACTTGTCACAATTTTTATCAATAGAAAAGGTAACAAAAACTTGTCTTTTCACTTTCACTTCACTAATATTATTCAACTGGTGTAATGTATAATCTATGAGATGTTTGTCAGTATGCAAATTCATTTTTCCCACTAATTCAGTACTAGCTATATTAGTGCAACTACCCATCTATAATTAAGCTACATATCTTATTTTGAATATGACATCTCATGTAAAATATTTTCTCCTTTTAACCTTTCAAACCATCCATCTTGATATTTATAATTTAGTGCTCTCCTTGTGAGAAGTGTCTCTCTCTCAACCAGATACTTAACATAAAAATCATCAACATCTTTTAATGGTGGAATCTTCTCTATTTTATCCTTTCATTATTATCTTTCATAATTATGACTATTTTATATAGGTATTGTGAAACAGCATGACTAAAACATAAACAACAAAAGTATTTAATGTCATGGTTACGAGAAGTAGAAGTAACATTGTTACCTTTATCAATGACTAAGGTGTTTTTCTTATCTCTAGGGTATTCAACCTTACCCTCCTCATTCAACTACGATGGGACATCCTTAATGATAGTCCTCTAATTTGGTGTACAAGTGTTGAATGGTCTAATGACTAACTTTGTTGAATGGTACCCTTCCATTTAAGTTATTTCTCCGCCTTCTTTACTATATGCATCATCTTTTTTAACTTCATATAATGGTGCAACTCCACACTATAAGGTATATCATGATTAAAACCATTCATAAATCTATCCATAATAGTCTCTTTATCCTCCTCAACATAAGCTCAAATCATAGCAGTCTCCATTTATTTGAAGTACTCATCAACAATCCTTGACCTTGACTCAAACAATATAATCTTTGATACAATTCTCTATTATAATGGCTAGGCATAAATCTCTTCATCATAAGAGATTTCATCTCATCCCAAGTGTCATAACCTAATTTTATGTTCCCGTGAAAATTATATTTTCCTTTTCAAAATAAAAATATATAAAGCATTTAAAATAAAAAAAAAAAAGACTAGTAGCTTGGATAAAATATGCTAATGAGGATTTTAAATGCATAGAGGAACCAAAATAAGGCTTTGGATGAAATTGGGAACCCAATTGTACCCAAGATTGAAAGACAATGTAGATTTGAGTTAAATTAAGTAATTATCTAATGAATTTGCATAAAAATCAAGTTTGATGAATCTATTAGATTTTTAATAGGTTAAGTTCATTTAATCAAAATCTAATTGAAAATTTAATCAAGTTTAAGAAGTTTAAGAATTATTTTGGGTCAAATTAAAACGATTAATTAAGTATAAGGACGTAATTATACTTTTAAATAGTCAAATTAATTTTATTAAATATTTAATTGTGAAACATTAAGTTTCAAGATAGATTTGCGTACTAGCAAAATAGTTACCACCAACTCATTAGATGGTCAAGGTTGAAGATTTTAACTTCTTTTTTAATCTTCACCTTATACTAAAAAATTGAATGAAGAACTCGTTAAATGTATTCAAATGGTCTCTCAAATATTACTTTCATTCATCTTTAACTAATATAGATGTCTATTGAGATTCAATCTATTAGTTACAAATTTTGACATGTAAAGCTTTTCCAATTTTATTACTAAATATTGAAGAAGTTTCTTTCACCCACCCACCCCCCAATAAACTTATTTAGGTTGTATTAAAAATCTTTATCACATACTTTTTCCAATCTTTATCTAACATTTTTTAAAAGTTTTTTTTAAATTAATCTTTATCTATTGATTTTTTCAGTTTTGTTTTTAATTATTGCATTTTATTTATTTATTAACATACATAGCTATCAATTTGTTTAATTGCATGTATACATAAAGTTTTTGATTTTCCCTTAAAAAAAATTTTGTTTGAAAAAAATGTTTTTTAACGGGCGGAAAAATGTAAATTGAAGTATGTAGTAGTTATTTATAATATGATGGCATGTGACTTGCCACCAGGAACTACAATTATTAGTCGGATTATTAATTTTACTTGTTTTAAAAATTTATTTAATGGAAAGGTGTGACTATTGGAATTATTAAAATTGAATGAAAATGATTTAACTTAATTAAAAACATAATTATAATTTCATCATCATGGTGTTTCAAGTCTGCAAACCAATTCCTTAAAATACAAAACACGAAGTGTTTTCCTTCTGTCTTTCCAATCTACTGTATAGACATTAAGGAGGCATTGTTTATATCCCGGGGGTGTTTTGTTTTCTCTACCTTTTCGAATAAATAAATATCAAAATGGTATTCAAAATTGGCAAGCATGCCTTGTTACGCATACAAGCATGCCTTGTTACGCACACAAGCACGTTCAGTTCAGAAGCATTGACTACGTGTATTAGTTAGGGTGGAGAACGTCGTCGTAATACAAGTGGGAGGATTGGCCATCGAGTTTTGAGGTTAACTGACGAGCAACGAACCCGTTATAACGATCCTCGTTTGCTGCAACACAGGCATCAATGACCTTTCTAGACATCTGGTCTTCCTCGTAAAAGGGCTGTCCCACAAACTCATGCAGTGGCATCCACTGGCCAATCAAAATTTAAAAGGAAAAAATGTCAGCTATGTACAGTATTTTCTCTAGTAAAAATCTCAGATTATATAATTAGTTTTATATAATTGATTTAACGGCCGATACTCTGTTTTTTCATTCCGTTTTAAAAAATAATATATTTTTAAATAAAAAATATTTTCAAAAATAATTTTTCGAACGAGTCAACAAACAATTACTGACCATTGCAGCTTGGATTTCGTTGTCATCGATTGCGATTTTATAAGATAATGGTGTGAGCACGCACACAAAGAGTATATCTGATTTGTCGAAGGCCAGCATGTGAGCGTGCCTGTCAATTAATTTTACGGGCTAATTGATTAGGATTCACAGTCGCAAAACATGTACTCCTTAAAAAAGAAAAACAAACACAGAAAGGAATTGTCCGAGGTATCTTCCTTGGTCCTTTTCACCTCATATTAGTTGAACCGGAACACGGAACTTTGTGAAAAGTGTGTGTGAAATATAAAAATAAAATAAAAATAAAAATACCTGAAAGCAACCATCTTAAGGAAACTCGTGTCGACCTGCAAGATGACAAAATTAACCCTCTAAGGCTCTACTGGTGATGTGAAAAGACAAGACAAGACAGCCAAATACTTTTGCTTACACCGGTTTCTTCTTTTACTTCTCTTATTGCTCCACAGAAAATATCTTCTGACTGAGACATTATTATTAATAAATTGAAGCCAGCGTCAATATTGGCTTTCAGGTACTATAATTCCGCACCCGCAGCAGCAAAAAATAAAAATAAAAATAAAAGTTAGTGACTCAAAACAATTAATTACCTTGTTAATATATCCAGTAGGCATCTTCCACACGTTAGGGCAACTGCAGGGACATTTTTCTTTCACAGCCAGGACCTGATGATGTTATAAATGGAAACCTAGCTATAATCAAGTTCCACGTGGAGAACGACACGAAAATGCAACTTTTATTTAAGAAAATAAAATAATTAAGAATACTGAAGTCAGATATTCTTGCAAACATGCCTCCCTTTTGTCATTCATCACAAACCCGCCAACACCGATCTGGTGGGAAGGGCTGGTGGGGAGCATGCAGGGATAGTCGGGAATCCAATAAGTCAGCATAACATATCCTGGCTCGGCATGGTGGTACTGAAAACCCTCCTGGCAACCCATAAGAATCATATCACATTGCTGGACACGACGTGCGGGAGGAGGGCACTCTCAGAAGCTAAATATTTACCTTTATCGCTATCGGAACAAGATCAACTTGCTCCACCAATATTTTGAGCCATATTCCTTTTCTCCCCTGCATCGCTATTAAATTCTGATCATTCGAGTGTCCTTTAGATCAAGCAACTTCATAATAATGTTATATTTACTTGATCGGAATATTGTTTCGCCGGACAGATTCGATTTATGAACATAATAGTAGCAAGTATTACGTAGTGAAAAGTAAAGCTGCATGCTATCTGTATGTAAGATGCATGATAGATTAATATATAATGTCGTCAAACCTTCCACTTCCAACTGGACAAAGAAGCACGGAGGGAAGAGGCAAAAGCATTAGCACTGGAAGGTAATTTGTTTGGATCAACAATGACTCCATCATATTCATCATCAAATGCTTCAAGAAACTCCACTGCAAATCCTGGCGAAAGAGATGATATATCTGGCGACACAGCGTGATTCCCTCCTCTCCTCCTCACATAACCATATCCAACACTTGGCGAGGAAGAGGAGTTGAGCCCTGCAGCAGTTCAAGTTTTCTTATTATCTTATTCTTTCTGGAAAAACATATACGCATTCACACAGAATAGTTATTTTGATCTCACTCGACTTCAGAATCACCCACCTCTTGAGAAGTACCGTTGGACATGGCAGCTTTTTGTCAGCGAAATTTCAGGCGTTCTTGCATATTGCCTGCAGTGATAGAGTGAACATTGCCAGCCATTGATTGCTGCTGTCATAATCAAGATCGATCCTTGCTGCAACAAGCTATGGTGTTCCTGATCGATTTCTATTTGCGCGCGCGCAAGCACGTATATAGCGAGTTGTCAGTGTGCCAAATGGGTCTTCCAATCAGCAGAATATTTAGAGGAATAGCATTCTGTTCAACAAGTTGAAAGATGGAGGGAGATGGCACCATTTTCAAGATTAGGTTATGTTGTCGACTCCCTTTCCTAAATTCCTTATCCTAACAAATTAAATAGTTGTCGAAAAATGCATTTTAAAAGTGTTTTAAAGAATAATTATATATTTTTTTGTTTTAGATTAAGTGTTTTGGGATTCAGATCAGTTTAATGGTCTGATATTTAAAATATTTATATACCAAAAATACTTTATACAATAACACCAATCATATTCTCCTCCTGTAGAATTCATATAGCCATCTCATCACTTTTTATGTGTAATTTCTTCAACTCAAGTCTCAACCAAACACGATATTAACCAATGAAAATGACAAGAAAGCAACAGCTGCCACTTCCACCTATATGCTTATACATATTCCACAGTGAAAAGGGTGAGAACATGGTGATCTTCGATTCAGTACTTGATGGGGTTCTTTGTGCACCAGTTTGGATTTCTATATATTTCCAATAAGTTTCATGTCCCGTATATTAATTTCTTGTTTATACGCTTAGCAGTTTTCGAACAATTAATTTCTATATTACACAATTTGGGTATTAAAATTATTATAAATAATTAAGATGCTCCGATCTTGTTGGAAAGAACATATTCGATGCTTATTTTATTTTAAGAAAATTCAAATTGCATGTCATTATCAAAGTAGAAACACTTGATGAATATGGAATGGAATCAAATTCATGTTTCAAGAGACGTGATGTGATGACAGAAAACTTGAAATCTGCACTACAAGTTTTAAATTCAAGTCAGAACATATATCTTTTTATAAATTTTAAAACAATCAAGATTTTACTTGTTTATCTAAACTTAGAATCATATATTTTCGAGAATATACTTTCCTCGCATACAAAAAATCAAACTCATGCTCCCATGCATTGATACTGGGTAGGCGGTGTATTGGACCATTTTGTTTTATATTAATACTAGAGAAAACGCATACCGAAGTGGACTAGACTTGTAATGGTGGGCTTGACAACCATGGGTTAATTTTGACCAAGGGAAATGGCAGAGGGTTTAATATATTGACCCCTGATAAAGCAAATAAGAGAATCTGGTGTGAGAGCGAAAACATGGAGAAGTTGTCAGACAGTTACTTTGTATTTTTGCTATATTGAATATTGCACACGTGCTTTATTTTATTTTTATACAAATATAACCCTAACTTTAAAGGATTTTACGAATGAATCTTAGTATATTGACGGTGACTACATTAATAATAATACAATATAATATATATTGGGCGTATAACTATTTAACTATATGCTGGATAGATTGTTTCAATACGTTCTTGCATGCGTGAAAACACAATAGGGTTTTTTGAAATGCATAAACGAAAAGACTGTTTTTTTCTTTAAGCTTCAATGTGGCATACAATATTTTTTTTTTAAAAAGGAAAAAAAATATAATGGTGATTCTAATAAAATAAAAAAGAAAAGATGTGATGCTGATTCTAATAAAACAAAACGATGTGGTAGAATTATGTGTTACAAATAGGGAAAATATATAAATAATAATGATGATTATGAAAACTAGTGAATATTTTATTAAAAATAACTAAAAGGTTTTCTAAGGGAATTGACCGAATATTATAAAATAAACTAAAAGAGATCAGATTTTCACCGTAGATTGTGAGTGAAAACATCGTGGATTGTAATAGTGTGTTTTTGGGTCGGTTCACTGGTTTATTAATTTTTTTTATATTTCTTTGCACAATAAATTGATCATTTCATCCCTCGAAAAAGACAAAAAACAACAGTAACTGGTAGGGGTGTTGCGGTAATTGCACAGTAAAATAATCATTCTATCCCTCTAAAAAGATAGAAAATAGCTCTAGCCGGGGGGTTCCATGGGAATTTCACAGTTTTTGAAAATGGCTAAATATTAATCTGCCCCCTAATAAGACAAAATTGAAGATTTGGTTGTAGGGGGTATCACAATAATTTACCTTTTTATTATTATTTTCTGCTGAATAATGTGCACGCGAGTGACACACGCGGTTGACAGTATTAAGCCTCATGCTCTTTTTAGGCGGCGCGTGCGATAGTTTCTGGTTGCGGAAAATATCCATCCAACGTCTCACACGATGCGTCGTCGTGTCATCTTCCTCTTGAGACGGCGGGACATGTCCCACGGTGTCCGGATTCGCGACGGTGGTTGGTTGAAGTTTGTTTGACCCTTTTCTCTCTCCTGCATGCTAAAGTATAGGGCAAGCCCCTAATTTTATGATATTTTCATTTCAGTCCCTGATTTTTTAATTGATTTTCATGGTTATGATTTTTGTTATATAAGTTTTGATTTGTTTCAATTGGATCATTCGATTGAAATTGATTATATATTTAGGTTTCAATTCGGTCTTCATTCTTTTAATTTTCAGATTGGTTTTAAATCTATTCATATATTCATTACTGAAGTTTTGATATTTTCAATTTTATCCTTTAATTGAAATTGATAATATATTTGGTTTTCCTTTCGGCCCCTATACTTTTAATTTTTGATTTTAATATCTTTATTTTTTTAATATTTCTGAAATAGTTCTTATTTTTTTCCATGTTTATATATGTGTGCTCTTACCTTTGGTTTTTAATTTTTATTATTTTCTTATTTATTGAGGTGGTATTGTTTTGAAAAATTTAGTTCTTAAAACTTAATTTGTGTTTATGATCATTTGAAATTTATATTTCTATTTTTTTCTTTTCTTTCCTTCTTTTGGTTTGTATATTAGTTTTTATTTTTATTTTCGAGTCAAATGATTTTTTTCCAGCTAATAATTTTTATTTTTGTTTTATCATTTATTTATTTATTTTTGTTTGCTCTTTTGTTAAAGTTTTTAGGCTTTTTTTAGTCTTTGATTAAATTTTTTTTTCATTATTAACGCAATAATAATAATAATAATAATAATAATAATAATAATAATAATAATAATAATTTTTTCTTACTTACTCTTTTGTTAATTTTTTTTCTTGAGGTAATTTAATATTTTTTATTGTTTTCGTAGTAATAGTTGTGAAAATTTTAGATGTTAAGACTTCGATGTTGTTGTTATTATAATAGGATGTGTTGATCTGTTTTATTATATCAAATTTTGCATGTCTAGATATTATATTTTATTTTTGAACTAACAAATCATATTAATTGTTTTAATCTCAACAATTATAAAAATTATTTGCTCGGTCCGCAACATAGTGCGGGCAATTTAAATAGTAATACTTACATGATAAAAGAATCTATTTTGTGAGTCTTCTCTGTTTATAAAAAAACAAAGGGGAGAGAGAATGAGAGAGAGTTTTTTAATCGTGGATGAAGGAGAAAAGATCCTAATTGAAGACCAAAGTTTGAAGGAAGAAAAAGGAGGGGAGATCGCATCAAGGAAAAGAGAACCCGGAGAGAAATGTTTTTATTGGTTAAGGCAGAAATTTAAAGGTTCTACTATTAGTATTAGTAATTAGTATTAGTAAAAGAGCTAAAAGAGCTCGGACTCGTACTGTTCCCCCTGACTCAGGCGCACTGTGGACTGGACTTTTGTTGTCCGTGTGTCGCGCGAGTTCGTCCACCTTTTTTTTTTTTTCCTGATGTGAACAGTGCTTTAACGCTTTTACCCCCGCTAATAAGACAAAAAATGGTTTCGGCTGAGGGCTACGGTTGTAATTGCACGCGTACGGACCGGTCCGCCGCAATCTTTTTTTTTAATATTTTTAAAATGGCTAAATACGGTTATAGCCTCTAATAAGACAAAATTGGTGACTTAAGCCCAGAGGTGCACCGGTAATTGACCATTATTATTTATTTATTTTTCGAAATACTGTCGGCGCGTGCGGTCCACGCGACCGACAATATTCCCCCTCACGCCCCTTTCAAGTGGCGCGTGTCGTATGATAAGGTGGCCGGAAATAGGCTACCGGCGTCTAATCCGGTGCACCTCCGCTTGGTCTTCCTCCCGGTGCGGCGTGTTTTTGCACACGGTGGCCGTGGACGCGGCGGCGGCCGGTTAAAGCCGGTTTCACCGTTTCTCTCTCTCCTGCACGTAAAAGTGCAGAAGAGCCCCCCGGGTTTTGTATACTTTCACTTCGGTCCCTTGACTTTTAATTGTGTCTATGGTCCTGATTTCAATTATATAAGTTTTGATTTTGTTTGATTAGGTCCTTCGATTGCAATTAATTAAATGTTAATGTTTCACTTCGGTCCTCCTTCTTTTAATTTCCGGATTGGGTTGAAAAAGCTTAATATATTCGGTACAGAAGTTTCCTTTTTTGCAAATTTGTCCTTTAATTGAAAATGTTAATAAATCTGATTTTCATTTCATCCCTTAAACTTTTAATTTTTGATTTTAATCCCTTTATATTTTGATTTTCATTTCAGCCCTTATACTTTTATAAATCTGATTAAAATTTCTAATATAACCCCTACTTTTGTCCATGTATTTATAAGTGTGTTTAACACAATAATAATAATAATAATAATAATAATAATAATAATAATAATAATAATAATAATAATAATAATAATAATAATAATAATAATAATAATAATTTAATTTTTTTTCTTACTTTCTTTTTTGATAATGTTTTTTATTTTTTTCTCCTCGGATAATTTGATAATTTTTATTTTTTTGGCAGTAATAGCAATGATAATTTTTATTTTTTTGGCAGTAATAGCAATGATAATTTTTATTTTTATTTTATTTCTTTGTTTTATCTTTTGTTCAAGTTTCTAGCATTTTTTTAGTCTTTCATTTATTTTTGTTTCTTTCATTATTAACATAATAATAATAATAATAATAATAATAATAATAATAATAATAATAATAATAATAATTGTTTCTCTTACTTACTCTTTTGTTAATGTTTTTGAGTTTTTTTTTCCAGGATAATTTGATAATTTTTATTATTTTAATAGTAAGAGCAATGATAATTTTAGATTTTCAGACTTTGATTTTGCTATTGTTATAGTAGGGTGTGTTGAGCCATTTTATTATATTATATTTTTATTTTGATCCAGCAAATCTTATAAAAATTGTTTACTCAGCCCGCAACGTAGAACATATATTTTTTTAAATTTTCAAATTAAATGATTTTTTCAGCTAATAATTTTTTTTTTGTTTTATCATCTATTATATTTTTTTTTTATGTGCTCTTTCTTTTAGGTTTTTTTATTGGTTTTATTGTTATTATTTTCAAGTTAGATGATTTTTTTTTTCCTGATAATTTTGATTTTTTTTTGGTCTTTTGTTAAAGTTGTTATGATTTTTTTTCTTTTTTTTATTTCTGTTCTTTATTCATCATTAACACAATAATAATAATAATAATAATAATAATAATAATAATAATAATAATAATAATAATAATAATATATTCTTTTTCTTGCTTACTCTTTTGTTAATGTTTTTGAGTGTTTTTTCTTTCGGGATAATTTGATAATTTTAATTGTTTTTGCAATAATAGCAATAATCATTTTGTATCTAATATTACTGGGGATAAAAGACAACTCAAGAACAAAAAATAGACAAATTTACCTAGGTTATCTACAATTAAAAAACGATACAAGTCACTTTTGTCTCGATTTCACTGTTCCTTTTAAACGGCAAATAAGTCATTATTATATATTTTAATATTTATTGCATATTATCGCGTAAAAATATATAAAGAGATAAAAAAAATGACCTCGGATTTTTTGCAGGAAAAAAATTAATATCAGCATTCTTAAATACATTTAATATAATAATATGATGAATAAATCTTATAAAATAAAAAAAAATTGGCTTTGAATTTTAATTTTGTGCTCTTTTGTTCAAGTTTATTTCTTAAAAAAAATACAAAATTTGGATTTTTAATATTTAAGATCTAATATTACTGGGGAAAAAATACAACTCAAAAAAACAAAAGGTACACAAATTTGCCTAGATTATTTACAATTAAAAAATATACGAGGCACTTTCTGTTTCTACTACACTGTTCTTTTTAGATTGCAAATAAGTAATTATAGCACGCAAAAAATTTATATTTATTTTTTAAAAAAATTACAATATTTTTATTTATAATCTGTCAGATCTAATATTACTGGGGAAAAAAGGCAACTCATAATTTTTTTTTTACAAATTTACCTAGGTTATTTACAATTAAAAAATATAAGAACCACTTCCCATTTCGATCACACTATAAAGTATGTGAGACTAATTATATGTGTTTAATATTTATTGAATATTATTGCCTAAAAATATATAGAGAGAGAAAAAAAATGACCTACAATTTTTTTTAAAAAACATTAATGTCAGTATTCTTAAATACATTTAATATAAGAATATGATTAATAAATCTTATAAAAAAAAAATGGCTTTCAATTTAAATTTTATATTCTTTTGTTTAGATTTATTCCTTAAAAAAAATTACAATATTTTCATTTTTAATATTTAAAATCTAATATTACTGGGGGAAAAAGACAACTCAATTATTTTTTTTTAACAAATTTACCTAGGTTATCTACAATTAAAAAACTATGCGAGTCACTTCCCGTTTTAATTATACTATGTTTCTAACAAATTTTTATTTTTATTTTTCATTTATTATTTTGTTAAAGTTATTTAGATTTTTTAAATCTTTCATTTTTTTTTCATTATTAACATAATAATAATAATAATAATAATAATAATAATAATAATAATAATAATAATAATAATAATAATAATAATAATAATAAGAAGAAGAAGAAGAAGAAGAAGAAGAAGAAGAAGAAGAAGAAGAAGAAGAATTATTTCAATTATTTTTCTTTCTTAGTTTTTTAAATTCTTTTTCAAAAATTCTTTTTCAAAAATTCTTTTTCAGCTTTTCTCCTCGAGATGATTTGATTTTTTTTTTGATAGTAATAGCAATGATAATTTTAGATGTTAAGGCTTCGATGTTGCTATTTTTATAATAGGGTGTGGTGATCTGTTTTATTATATTGATTTTTGCATATATAGATATTATATTTTAATTTTGGATTGGCAAATCCTATTGATTTCTTTAATCCAAACATTTATAAAACTTGTTTGCTCAGCCCGCAATATAGTGCAGTATATTTTTTAAATTTTCATGTTAAACGATTTTTTTTTTAAAAAAAATTTCCCCTTGCATTTGTTTTTTTAATAACTGGCTTCCTTTTTTTTCCTTTTAATAAACGGAGACCTTTTTTTTCCATATTTTTTAATTTTTTTCATAACCAGGGTGTCTAATTAAGCTTTTTTTTTAACCAGATTTCTTTTTTTGTGTTTTTTTAACCAGAGTATCCGTGACAACAAATTTGTAATAAATCATTTCATCATCTTACCAAATTTGATCAAAAGTATTTTAGCAATAGCAACATCCAATCACTTTTTACTGGAAAAAAAAACTGTTTTTAATAGATTTGATCAATTATAGTTTTATTAATTAAATATTAAAATAATAAAATATAAAACATATCAAATCAATCAATTTTTTACATAGATAAAAAAGCCCCAGCGCAACGCGCGGGCATATCGCTCGTAAAACACGAAGAAAAAAAAGAGAGTAATAAATAGATAGACAATGTAAATTCTAAGCAAGACGACCTAGATAAGTGCAAACCTTAAAAATAAAATCTTAGCAGAAATATATATTTTTACTCCAAGATTAAATGAGTTAAACAAAATAAAAAAATAGAGGGATGAAATTAAAGAAATAAAAGAGTCTAAGACACAAGTAATAAAATGGAAAGAAATGAGGGGAACAAAAAGAGAAAAATTAACCCTCACATCAAGAGAAACATAAGAGAGCGAACAAGGAAGAAACTAAGAGAAAAATTGAAAATTTTCTTGGGAAAACACGACAACAAAGGAAGGAAGAAAGAAGGTTGGGAAATTTGATCTCTTAGTTAACTCTTAAGGGTTTTGTTGACTTCAAGTAAGATATTCTAACCTCTCAAAACAAGTATTTAGAAGGTTATTATTGTTAGTGAGGAAATTACTTGTAGTGAATTAAATTTCTTAAGATGAATTTTGGGTTTTTTAAAAGTTGTCATGGAAAAATGGAATGGGTTACTATAGGGTTAGAATAACTTAAAATCATGTTGAAATTCAGAGAAAGACACTATGATTTTTTTTTTATAAATTATATTGAATTGTGCTATAAATAATGGGGGTGATGATGTTATGATGTATATAACATGGAAAACAGGTGTGGAGAAGTGTAGGAGGTGAAATGAAGTTGCTTAAATTGCTTGTAATCTTGTAAGCAAAACTAAATATTTTCATTCCCAGACTTCAATAAGGATTTTGAGCAAGAAAATGATAAAAAATGGTGTAGGTTCGTCATAGAAGTTGTAGGCAAGGATGCCATATTTTTAATGTGATTGAAC
Source organism: Salix brachista (assembly GCA_009078335.1). Taxonomy (NCBI): domain Eukaryota; kingdom Viridiplantae; phylum Streptophyta; class Magnoliopsida; order Malpighiales; family Salicaceae; genus Salix; species Salix brachista. The sequence goes on along the minus strand of CM018589.1, from coordinate 7,186,979 downwards.
TTGCTTAATTTGGAGTCATTGAACTCCATGTATGACTTATAAACCGAGAGGAGGTCGGAGGGGTACCCTACTAAACAAATTTCATATGTTGTAATAACATGAGCTTTAGGGGGATCCTGAGGCTAAAACCGGGTTTTCTGCCCTCTAACAAAGTTAGATCTTCTCATCTTAGCCTTCAAAAGAGATGAGCCTCGTATAAATTCAAATTACAAAACTTGAGTTATGATATTTGTTTTGGTGCAAATAGTGCTTATGAAGGTAATAACCCTATAGTAATGAAATTGGTGTCGGTTGATTACAATCATGAGTGCTAATATATAATGAAATTGGTGTCGGTTGGGATCATGAAAAACAATGAATATCCTATGATTTTAGCTATTTTTAAAGTTGATGGCTTAGATGTACACTCTAACAATGGAAGACTATCTTGGAAATGAATTTTTAGGTTTTTAAAATGGGAATTTCATGTTATATTGATCTTTCCTATCTATTATTGAAAACCCAAGAATCATATGCATATATAAGCAAGTCATGATTTTTGTTTGATTTTTCAGGGTGAACTTATCAACATAAGTAAACTATTTGATTAGAAATGGATTTTAAAAGCATGTAACATAGGCTAAGTTTAATGTCTATGAAAGAATGAAATTTATATGGATTAAATAGTGTTTAAAGGCTTAAAGATATAGGATCCTCTATTCATCGATGAAGATTTCTTAAGCTTTTAACCTTGATTTTATTATTTCAATAATTAATCTCACTTCAAATGTCAATTTTCTAAATTTTATTTCATTCTGTGGCATTAAATTTTTTTCGTCAATTCTTGACTTTGTCTGAAAAATACTTTATGAGAATCAATTAGAAAGTTCAATATCCAGGTATATTATTACATGGTAGGGGTTATATCAATATCCTAAAAAATGAAACAACTATAATCTAAATTCTATAAATGCATCAAGTCCTTAATCATAGAAACATGGATCGGGAGCCTAACCAAGTGTGTGATTCTCCTGTATTTTCTTTTGAATAAAGTCTTATCCATATATCCCACGACTAGCATGAATGTTTTATATTTTTCCATAGAGAAATATAGTTTATTTTTGTGGCATCTCTCTAACGCCGGTCTTTAGGCTATCCCCTTTAACTATTTATATTGTCTCAAAACTTTGCTTATACTTAGAAAAAATCATGAAAGTAATGGTCTTAGCTAAAAAAGAATCTTATAAAGTGTAGGATTTAAGTCAGGTTTGACTTAATACAATGTGGATTATTGAGAAGTCTATACCCTAAAGGCAAGTTCTAGGTTATTACATGAGGAATAAGTTCACTACTTGGTCTTAAAAGGGCGATCATATGCGTAATGACTACCTTTCATGAAGACAATATAGGTGTATACAAGAAATAGTTGGGGCACTATATGATTGGCATTACCGAGTAAACGCTTAAATCATAGGTGAATGTTTCACAAATCTGAACCCTGACCAAAAGTTATGAGATAGACTACTAGTTCCTTCTTAACCTAAAGTTAAGTTTATTCATAAAAATTAAAATGCATGAAGGTACTAATCCATACCCGATGTAAGCATGAATGATAGTAAAATTACATGTTAAAACAATAAGAAAAAAACAATCCAACAAGTAAAGAAAAATAAGTGAAACAATCCAACAAGTAAATAATCCAAGAAACAAAGCTTAGTTTGACTAGACAAGTCATCATCCTACCATGACGTGCATTACATCGAATGATGAATCTTCCTCTTGGAAATCAAGGGGATTTTAGTGTAATCATAAAGTTATGATTTGAGAAGTCACCAACTAGTATTATGGTCAATAGGAGACTTATGGTTTATAAGAGCTTAGGTAAGGGGAATAATTATGCAAGGAGAAGACGCATCATCACCAATACATCCTATCTAAGATAAACTGCATTATTAATTGATTGATTTACTAGGTTATGTTTCTATGAGTTGGTTTCATCTATGGTTCAATATAGATTTTCCTTCATGAGGAAATCTCTACCTGATTGACTTAAATATTAACCATTATAAGGCTCAAATTTAACATTACATTTATTTTCTTGTTTGTATCTTTAATATTTAATGGTATACTTTATAATGTAATTCTATAACTTCAAATGTTAAAGTCTATAATTTAATTCTAACACTCTAAATACTAATAAAAAAAGTGATGTGGGATTTTTGGTATTTTGGCCAAATCCTAATAAATAATCATAAACTAGTTATAATATATTTTTCATATTTTAAAAAAATGATAAAAATATGATTTTAACTTTTATAAAATATGCATGAAAAATCTTTAATATTTGACCATATGTATGAAAACAATTTTTTTTTTTGTATTTTTGAACTGAGGATTTTTTTTTTAAATTTATAGAAAACCGAGTATTTTTAATACTAAGTCTATATCTTAATTTAATTCTAGAACTTAATATTAAATTAAATTCTCAAAGAAAATTTTTTGTTTTCTAAAACAAAGGAATTTTGATTTGAATTTATGAATGTTTTTGAATTTTTGGAGAAAATCAAGTATTTTGTATTTTACAGCGATGTATACGACCCGATATTAGGCAACATATTGAAAATAATGTGAGGGACCTATAAATATTTTTAAGATGGTTTTTGGATTTTTTAAAATTAGTTTTAGAATTTTTAAGGGCTTGTTTGACAAAACATGCAAATATAAACATATTATAGGAAAAGGGAAAAGGACGTAAGATGTGTTTGCCAAACACACCCTTAGTCTAAAGTTATATAAATTAAAAATGTCTTAAGGGTTGCTTAGCAAACACGTCTTTAAGAGCCAAAGGAAGACTTATTTCATAAGGAAAATCATATTGAGCCAAATATACCTTTAAGAATGGGTTTGAGCTTGATCGAGATATATGATTTAGGCCTATTAAGCCCGAGGCCTAAACCCACACATATGGGTTAGGCCCAAGACAAACCCAAATCTTTTGGTTGAGATGATAGATGAACCAACCCAACGTAGTATTTTTTACATGGGTTAGACCCATCCCAACTATATTAGTTAGGCTTACATTGGTCCAACCTTAATATTACATTGTCATTAGGCCAATGACCATGTTAATCATTTACATGATAAAGAATATGAATTATTCATATTCTACATGTGAGTTTAAATAATGACACGAGAAAAAGATTACAAAGAGTCAGGATATTGTTGATCATGGTTATTGAGGCTGACTCATAGTGGCATTTCTTGCACTGGTTGTTGGGAGGAGTAATGATGATCTGAGGTGGAGTACTAATGTTTAAGGTTGAGAGAGAATGACATTATGGTGGAGAGAAGGTTACTCGATTGGTAAAATGGAGAGAATGTTATTTGTTGTTGGAACATTTTTGAGATGGTGACCGATTGTTTAGAGGAAAATATTCTTAACGTCACCAACACTGGTGCAAAAAAAAGAATGAGGGATCTTTTTTCAATCTCTCTCATTATCTCATCCTTTTTCCTTTTTTCCTTTTGGTTTTTGGGGTAAATTTTGGTATTTATAGAGAGTGAGGGATATGTTAGACCACTCTTCTCATATCCAAACAAAAAAACAAAAAAAATGGTCTGACAATGTTTTTGAGGTAACTTTGCAGCGAGTTTAAAGCTACCAAATAATCTATTTTTTTTGTTCTTGTTGGGGTATAATGGCAGGCCACAAGAGGGGTGTGTTTAACATTTTGAAGAAGAGGATATGGAAGATAGAGAAAAAAAAATAGTATAAATAAAAGGAGAGAACAATTTATTCCATCTACAAAACCAATGTAGAGGAAGAAAATGGTGCATAGTAACATAAAAAAAATGTGTTTTTTCTGTTTTTTCTATTGATTAATTAACAAAACGACATTGTTTTATGTAAAATGTGTCATTTCATTTAAATAAAACAATGTCGTTTTGACATTTTAGATTAGGTTTGAAAAATCCTCTCTTAAACTTGGTCCTCAATTAGGATATCAGTCCTTAATCTTTCAAATCTTTAAAATAAATAATCAATTGGATTATGATTATAAAAACTAATTCAATTTCATCCTTGTGAAGTTTAAAAATATACCTTGATTTCAATGCCTTTTTCATTTTAGTTCTTGGTTTATGGCATTTTCAATTTAATCCCTAATTGATCTTCATACCTTTAATTGCTTTAATTTCACCTTTATTTCAACCAATTTGAGTCCCCAAAGTTTAATACCTTTTTTTAAAAAAGGTTATTGGTTGTGAATTTTTTTAATTTACCATTAACTGATCCCTAAACTTTGATTTTCTTGTAATTTTGTCCCTAAATTCATCCAATTAACTTGTAAAAATTAAATTTTGTCCTCTATAATCATAGTCTTCTCAATTAAGACCAAATTTGGCTTCCAAATTTTATTTTCACCAATTAAATCCCTAAAAATACTAATTTGACCCATTAAAAGTCCAAAGTGATAACATATTATTGTTTTACACTTTGATTTACGTGGATCATAGTTGAAAGAACCTATTTTAGAATGCTCATCATATGTTTTGATTAAATTTATTTTATGGTAGAGATGTGATGGCATTCTCTTTCACTTTTGTGTATGTTATTCTATCTAGTCTCTTTATAAAGCTTATTATATAGCTTTGATATTAGCTTGTTGTTTTCCTATAAAACATTTATAGTATAAAAGTAAGAGATTTTCTGATGATTAAGCTAATGATGTGAAATGGTAAAAACAAAAGTAACAAGATACAAATAACATAAATTTCTTTTAGTAAGTACGAGCCGATTTGCCCGCTCCGCTGAGCTTTTTTATCTATGTAGAAAATTGATCGATTTTATTAATCTTGTATTTTGTTATTGTAATATTTAATTAGTAAAATTGTAATTGAAAAAATCTGTTAAAAATGGTTTTTTTCAACCAAAAACTGATTGAATATTGCTATTGCTAAAAAACTTTTGATAAAATTTGTTAGAAAATTTGCTAAGAAGGTGAAATGATTTGTTAGAAATTTGTTGTCACGGATACTCTGGTTAAAAAAAACACAAAAAAAGCAACCCGGTTTAAAAAAAAAAAAACTTGGACACGACGATTATTAAAAAATAAAAAAAATGTGAAAATAAGGTTACCGTTTATTAAAAGAAATAAAAACAGAGTATAAAAAAGAAATTTAAATTCAAAGCCAAAGTTATATTTATAAGATGTATTAATCATATTATTATATTAAATGTATTCAAGAATACCGATATTAATTTTTTTTTCCAAGAAATCGTAGGTCATTTTTTTTCTCTCTCTCTCTATATTTTTAGGCGATAATATTGAATAAATATGAAAACATATAATTAGTCTCACATACTTTATAGTGTAATCAAAATGGGAAGTGGGTCGTAGAATTTTTAATTGTAGATAATCCAGGTAAATTTGTCAATTTTTTTTATGAGTTGCCTTTTTTCTCTTGTAATATTAGATCTGACACATTATAAATAAAAATATTGTAACTTGTTTTTAGAAATAAACCTAAATTTTTTGCGTGCTATAATTACTTATCTGCCGTCTAAAAAAAACAGTGTAATCGAAACGGGAAGTTTCAAATATTTTTTAATTGTAGATAATCTAGGTAAATTTGTTATTTTTTTTAGTTCTATTTTTTGCCCAGTAATATTAGATATGACATATTAAAAACCAAAATATTATAAATATTTTTTAAGAAATAAACTTTAAAAAACAGAGCACAAAATTAAAATTCGAAGACAATTTTTTTTCTTTTTTTTCCTAAGATTTATTCCTTGTATTATTATATTAAATGTATTTAAGAATACTGATATTAAATTTATTTCTTAAAAAAATCCAAGATAAATTTTTTTCTCTCTATATACATTTTAGGTGATAATATTCAATAAATATTAAAACATATAATTAGTTTAACATACTTTAATTTGACATAAATATACAAATATATAATTAATTTGACATACTTTAAAAAAAAACAAAAACTCGGACGGAGAAAAAAAAAGACACTTTAGTTATAAAAAGAACAATAACAAAAAATTTAAACGCGGGAAAAAAGATGGGAATAAAAAATTTCAAAAGAAGTTGATTCGGAGAATAGTTGTGCCGCGCGTAAGGTGGCCCGGATGAATCGATTATTTAAAAAAAAACAGTTTTTGTTAAAGAAAACCTAATTTTTAAAAAGAAACCGGTTTTAAAAAACAAACACCTAGTTTAAAAAGAAAAAGAGAGACAAAAACCATTTTTTTCTTAGAGAACCTCATTTTTAAAAAGAAATTGGTTTTTTAAAAAAAAACCACCCTGTTTAAAGAAAAAAGAGAGACCCACAAAAAAAAAAAAAAACCTGCGTGAGCGTCTTGAACCCGCGCAGCCCTGATATGGCAACGCACAGACCACCATGCGGCAAAAGCAACTTATTTGTCATTTTGGCCAAACAAATTAGAGAAAGAAGTAATTGTTTTTTTGGAAAAAAAAATGCATATGCGCGTGTGAAGCACCGGGAAAAATTGTCAGTCCACAACGACAATGAGTCTTGGTGAACAGTTGGTGGTCGAGCTCTTTTAAAAATAATGTTAGACCTGAAATATTAAAAATATATTTTTTTAAGAAATAAACCTTAACAAAATAACACAAAAATTAAATTCGAAGCCAGAATTTTTTTTTTTTTATATAATTTATTCATCATATTATTATATTAAATGTATTTGAGAATGTTGATAGCAATTATTTTGTTTAAAAAAAGCGTAGGTCATTTGTTATTTTATTATTATTATTATTATTATTATTATTATTATTATTATTATTATTATTATTATTATTATTATTATTATTATTCTAATGAATGAAAGTGGCGGAAATAAATGAAAGAGTCAAAAAAATCGAGGGAAATTTAACACCAGGAAATAGAAAACAAATTCAAAATAAAAATTATCATTGTTATCACTGGTAAAATAATACATATTATCGAATTAGCCGGAGGAAAAAAAAACATTAACAAAAGAGTAAGAAAGAGAAACAATTAAATTATAATGATTATTATTATTATTATTATCATCGAATTATCCAGAGAAAAAAAAAACATCAACAAAAGAATAAGTAAGAGAAATAATGACATAATAATAATAATAATAATAATAATAATAATAATAATAATAATAATTATTATTATTATTATTATTATTATTATTATTGTTGTTGTTGTTGTTGTTGTTGTTGTTGTTGTTGTTGTCTTAAGCATATTTATATATACATAGGAAAAGTGTAGAAATTATTTGATGAACATTAAAAAATTAAAAGTTTAAGGGCTAAATTGCAAATCAAATAAACAGGGATTGAAATCGTAAATGAAAAGTTTAAGGGTCGAAATTAAAATCACATTTATTATCAATTTCAATTCAAGGACAAAATTGAAAAAATTAAAACCTGTGTACCGAATTTATTGACCTATTCGAGCAAATCCGGAAATAAAAAGTTGCAGGACCGAAGTGAAAGGTGCACATTTAATTAATTTCACCCTGAAGGACCAAATCGAACCAAATTAAAACTAATGTAACAGAAATGAGGGCTCAATAACAAATTGCAAGTTGAGGGACCGAAGTGCAAAAGGAAAAAACACGGGGGCCTCTCCTGCACTTTTACGTGCAGTAGAGAGAGAGAAACGTTGCCACCGTCTTCAACCGGCCGACGGGCCGTCCACGCACATCAGATGTGGAAACGCGCCGACGCGGGAGGAAGAAGACTCCGAGGCACACCCAATAAGACGGCGGTTGCCCATCTCCGTCCACCGAATTACGACACGCGCCGCCTCAACAGGGCGTGCGACGAAAAACCTTCTGGCGCGTGGAGCTGACGACCTGACAGCCACCGAGACAAATAATTAAAAAAATAGGGTCAATTACCTACCTGCCCCTGTACCTAAAACACCGTTTTTGTCTTATTAAGGGCTATAACTGTATTTAGCTAATTTTCAAAATTAATAAAATAAGCGGATGAACGGCTGGGCAGACCGGACAGGTCCGGTTTGATTTGTGCAATGACAACACAACCCCTCGGTCTGGCGGCGTGTTTTGTTGTTTTTGGGGGGATGTTTCGTTAATTCACTGTTCCCAGTCGAGAAAAAAAAAGGGGTGGAAGAACTCGCGCGATGCACGGACGGCAAATGTCCAGTCCACAGTGCGCCGGAGTCACAATGTACGGTGCCACCGACACCAAGCTCTTTTACTAATAATGTTTTTTCTAAACAACTTGTCATGGTTGGCTCGAGATATTTTATTTCTAGCTACCTAAGATATGACATGACTAACATGAGAAGAAAAGTAATAGCGATGGTAGCTCACTTATGATATGAGGCTATGAATGACTATTTACTTGTTTTCCTAAAAACTAAAAATACTAAATATCATGCACGTGACCAATAAAAAATAAAATAAAATGTGCATTTAATATTCTTTTACCGAAATATGAACTAATTAGTGGACGTGTGCATGTTAAAACGTGGGTAGATGGCACTACTTTACCACACTAACCTCTCAATCCTAGTAATATATATTAGTTTTGTGTGCTTAGCTGTGAGAATTGATGCAGTTTTGTTATTCTCATGGGGAAGCTAGCTATTAATTCGGCTTGGTTAAGCAACAAGGGTGGCATCCCTAGCAGGCCCAGCAGGCAAGGGATGAGAAATCACCTTATGTTTGGGCCGCTCAGCTAGGATGGAGTTTATAAGGACCTGATCCAAGCGGCTAGGGCAATATTAGGAGGTGGTCTTTGTTTGAAAAAATTGTTCCATTGGAAATGGCGTTGAACACAGCTACAACTTCCCCCCTTGTAAGAAAGGATCTATCATTTGGATTTTCACTCCCAATGGTAAATTCACAAGTAGGATAGCATATATATGGAATGCTGGAGATCATAAATGAGATGATGAAGAAGCATTTTGCAGCTTAGATGGAGTAAAACTCATGGCCAATGTCTCACGAAAGACTCATGTTTTTCATAATGCCATGTGAACTTAATTGGAGGACTCTGGGTAGGTTCTGGCTGCTCGGAGACTTGGACGGTACACGGCTTTTGCTTTTGGAACTAAAGGGCAGATGAATGGAAGTTCATTTTTGTCGTTGCAGTTTTGAAAATATGAAAGATTGGGAAATGCTAAGTTGCAGGTGGTGGTGGTGGTGGTGGAGGTGGATTTTGCAATATATAGTTGCAGAAGCTCTTGATTTTCTTGAGGAGAAGGTTTTGGTGGATGTTATCTTTCACATGCTAAGATCACAATATCTCCATCAGCCATATGAAGTTCAGACGAAGAATACTTTTCACGAAGGTGATCGATGCCCCGACTGGTTGGCTAATTTCTGTTCTAAGAAGGAGCTTGAATTGCACCCTCTCTCTCTCAACCATCAGCGGGATTGTGTTCGTTGTTGTGCGCTCATATCATAGGCGTATCTCTACCTCGTTTAGAAGTTCAGGCGTATCTCTACGCTCATATCACAATATCTCCATCAGCTGGATTACTGTTAATTCCAACAAAAAATATCATTTTACCCCTAGGGCCAAAACATTTAATCTTCGGAACCGGAGGTATTTTGGACATTTCCATGGAACATGTGTGGTGTGTTCATATTGTTTGGGGTTTTCTAGCATTTTGCATTTTAAACTGCATAGTAAAACTACTATTTTACCCTTGAAAGCTGACAAAAAGACATGGAACAATGGGGTATTTTCGGTTTTTCATATATTCGTGCATAGTAAAACTACACAAATACCCCTTGTCGCGACGATGATTTTTCACGCTTCGCGCCCCCCCGCCATTCCTCCGGATTTGGGGAGACAACGGTGTGCGGTGAAAATGGAGTTTGTTTTTTATAGCCATAAAATTTACGACTATAAATATCAGGAGTCGCCACCTAGTATTAAGGTTACTAGAAACCTATTGGTCTGCGAGAGTCTAGGTAAGGGGACTTGTTGTGCAAGGAGAAGACGCATCACCCCCAGTGCACCCTACCTAAGTTAAGCTGCATTGTTGTTTGATTGTTTTTTTCTAAGTTTATTTTTTTTACACTGCATTTAAAAAAAAGACATTTTTTTGTGTTTGCAGGTGTAATTTACGATGTAATTTTACACCGCAGTTGAAAACTTTTTTTTTCTTATCTACGGATGTACTTTACAATGTAATTTTACACCGTAGTTAAAATCTTTTTTTTATCTACGGATGTATTATACAAAGTAATTTTACATCGTAGTAAAAATCTTTTTTATCTGCGGGTGTACTTTACAATGTAATTTTACACCGCGATAGATAAAACAAAATAATTGTTAAATTATTTTTGATATTTTGGCAAAATTCCAACGGATAATCATAAACGGGTTACGATACCCCATTTTGTTTTAAAATATGAGAAAAATGCAACATATTTTTTTACCACAAAAATATGATGGAAAAATCTTGGAATCCGGCCGTATGCACGAAAACAAATACATTTTTTATTTTTTTTAAAATGCATTTTTTTTGTTTTTTGTTTTGTTTTAAAAAATTAAAAAAATTCGGGCCGGGCCTGGCCCAGCTAAATGGGCCGGCCACCAAGATGGCCAAAGCCCAACTCTAATGGGCTGGGCTGGGCCGAGAGCAGCCCAGTCCCAATAACCAATTCAATTCACGTGAAGTGAATTATTTCGGATAGTGCACTTTACGTGAACAATAACTTGTGGTCGGCCGACCACCACTAGAGGCTCACCTGCTACTGCCGCCGGGTAGAGGAGGCCGAGGTGGTTGTCCCTGCAGTGGTGGCGTTAAAAATGGTGGTCTGTGGTGGCCGAAGGAGGTGTCGAAAGAGGGCCGGTCTGTGCTGGAATTCGAGCTTGCTGTTGCTGCTGGTGCTCTCGCCGGAGCTGGAGAAGAAGCTGGACCTGATGGTGGTGACGGTGAGCTTCAGGGGGTGGACTTCGACTGCTGGTGGAGGACAGAGATGGAGCTTCAACTTTTTAGAGGAAAAACGGGGCAATACCAAGATGCTCTTTGAAATGCTCTCTGAAACCACTGAGGTTTCAACCGAAGAAACAGATTTGTTGACAAGATCTAATAAGAAGGTAAAGATTGGAGATAATACTGAACAAAGTTATGTGGAAAAACTTATGGGAGAATCATTGGCAACACATGAAATTGATGATGACAACCAGCAAACTGACTGCATATCGGAGGATGAGGATGATGACTCTGATGAAGATGATTGCCCGGTTATCAAACTATCTAGTGAAGAGAAGAAACGTATTCGGGCACCTTGGCAGAAGACTCTCATAATTAAACTTATGGGACGGAAGGTGGGATACATGTTCTTCATGCAAAGATTGAAAAATATGTGGAAACTTCGGGGTGATTTCACATTAACAGATTTAGGCAATGAGTTCTACCTGGCGAAATTTGCCAATTCTGATGACAGGGAACATGTTCTTTTTGGGGGTCCATGGATGGTGACTGATCATTATTTAACAATAAGAACATGGCATCCCAATTTTGATCCAGTTGAAGCCACAATAGACAAAGTAGCAGTATGGGTTCGTTTACCTGATTTGGCCTTAGAATACTACGATACTTCAGTATTGTGGAAGATAGGGAACAAAATTGGGAAAACTCTGAAAATTGACCGAACAACTTCGGTAGGCATGGAGGGAACTTTGCAAGGTTATGCGTGGAGGTGGATCTCACGAAACCTTTATTGGCCAAATTTAAACTACGACGAAGAGTTCGTCGGATAATGTATGAGGGATTACACTCAATTTGCTTCCATTGTGGACAATACGGACATAAGCATGAAAATTGTCCTCATGCACCTCATGCGGCTCAAGAGGAACCCAGTGACAAGTAAGAGACTAGAGATCAGTCTATACCCATTATCAGACCTGAAATCATGGAATCTTTTGGCTCATGGATGATTGCTGAACAGAGACAACGAAGACCGAACAGGAAGATGGTGATGGAGGAGAACACCCGAATTAGGAAGGGAGGATTTTCAGGCGTCAGTTCAGGAAAAGAATTAAAGGCTGTAACGGGAAAGCAAATAAATGTGTCTGCATGCTTTGATGCGTTAATGGCGGTTGAAGGAGATGCTGCAGAATCGGGTGATGGAAATAAAGAAAAGGAAATAAATGAGAATGGGAATGGAGACATTTCCTTAAGTGTCGAAGCTGGCAGTATTTTGGGGCACACAAAGCAACGGGCCGACAGTGGCCAAGGAGAGAAACATGGAGGACAAGGCCCAAAACAAATGGAGCCAAGAGCTTATGGACTGAAGCCCACGGCTGCAGCTGAAAAGGCCAAGAAAAACGGAAATGGGCAACATGATAAGAATGGAGGAGAATGTCCAAAACGAATGGAATGAAGGAGTGAAGGGCTGAAGAAACCAGAGGAATTGACAAAGACCAATGTGCACGGCCCAGGGACAACACATTCACGGGCTGAGAGAGGAAAAGAAAAAATGGAAGAAAATGAGCTGAATGGTGGACAAGAAACGGGAACAAGAAGGAGAGCAGGTCACTCTGCAATGGCAAAACCGAAGGCAACAACGAGCTATGCAGGCCAACGAACACAGGTGCAAAAAAGAGAATTTCGCACTTACCATGAAATGTACAGAAATGTTACAACCCGAAATCACTCACCCCAGGGACTGGCTCACAGACCAGAACCACCAGATGTTGACATTGAAGTTCAAGGAGGAGACAAGATGGGAGAAGAAGGAGAGTTGATGGAGATAGTAACTGAGCCTGGAGAGGAGATGATGGGAGTTGAAGGGATGCCCCACACCGAACTGTTTGAACCTGAAAAGGAGATGATGGTAGATGAGGTTTTGGCCTGCACGGAACAATCCAATTGAAGATTATTCTTCAGGGCTTGTGAGTAAAATTATCCCAATTAAATCATGAAGTTTTTCTTTTGGAATTGTAGAGGAGCTGGCAGTAGAGAATTTGTTGCAGTGATGAATGATTTGAGGAAAACTCATAATTTTCATATAATGGCAATTGTTGAACCGAGAGTGAGTGGGGTGAAAGCAGACAGAATTGTTGAACAATTGAATTTTGAATCTAGCTGTAGAGTTAAGGCTCAAGGGATGTCTGGGTGTATATGGAATAATTCAAAAGTGCAAGTTAAAATTTTGAATTCTTCAAGACATTTTATTCATGGTATCGTAGATGAAGGGAGTAATGAGAAGTGGTTATTTACAGTGGTTTATGCAAATCCAAATGCGAGTTTGAAAAAACAGTGTTTTGAAGAAGTTGCAAAATTGGCCAGTGGTGTTAGATTACCATGGATGGTTATAGGCGACTTTAATGAAATTTTGATGGCGGATGAAAAAATGGGAGGAGCTGCCGTGGATAATCAACGATGCTATCGTTTTGCTAGGTGGGTGCAAGAGTGCCAGTTAATAGATTTGGGAAGTAAGGGCCCAAAATTCACATGGCGAGGAGGTTGTAGAAATGGTTATGGAAGAGTTTATGAAAGGCTGGATAGATGTTTTGGGAATGATCAATGGAGAAATCTATTCAGTAATGCTGATGTTTTGGTTCTTCCAAGGTTTAAATCGGATCACCATCCAATCCTTGTAGAACTAAAAGAAATGGGAACAAGGACTTCTAATTCAGAAAGACCATTCCGATTTGAGGCAGCTTGGATTCACCATAATGAATTTGCAAAGTTCTTAGAAGATAACTGGGAGTCAGCCACAAAGATTCCCAACACTTTGACAGATAAATTAAGGATATGGAACAAGCTTGTGTTTGGCAACATATTCCAAAGGAAGAGACGGGTTATGGCAAGACTGGGGGGTGTTCAGAAAGCGATAACAAGTAGAGGGAATCAGTTTCTCTATCGGTTGGAGGATGAATTATCTACAGAATATGGGCAAATTATCCAGCAGGAGGAGATACACTGGTACCAAAAATCAAGATGCCAATGGATTAATCATGGGGATAGGAACACTTCCTATTTCCACACAAAAACTATTATTCGAAGGCAACGGAATAAAATTAAAGCTTTGAAGAATGAGTATCATGTATGGATATGGGAGGAGTCTAGACTAAAAGAAATGGCGCGAGATTTCTTTCAAAAATTATTCATGAATGATACGGAGGAATATCAAGAAACTAGAAGAATGGAGGGGCAATTTCCGTTAATAGCACCACATGATATGGAAAAATTAGTTATTCCAGTGCTAGATGAGGAGATAAAAACAGTAGTTTTTGACATGAAACCTTACAAGGCTCCAGGTCCGGATGGTTATCAACCAGTTTTTTATCAGTCGCAGTGGAGAGTGGTTGGACAGTCAGTTTGCCGGTATGTCAAGGATATTTTTTAGGGAAAAAATGAAGTTGCTGAGATTAATCATTCCCACTTAGTTCTCATTCCAAAAATTCCAACACGTGAGTATTTACATCAGTTTAGACCAATTGGTCTATGTAATGTATTGTTTAAAATTGTGACTAAGGTGATAGTTGAGAGAATGAAGTCTTTGATGCCGAAGCTGGTAAGTGAAGTTCAAAGCAGTTTTGTTCCAGGAAGACATGTCACAGACAATATCATTATAGCCCAGGAAATCATCCATTCAATGCGAAGATTGACAGGCAGGAGAGGAGTTATGGCTATAAAAGTAGATCTGGAAAAGGCGTATGACAGGCTAAGTTGGAGCTTTATCAGAGACACTCTTATTGATGCCAGATTTCCAAGTGATTTGATAAGAATAATCATGCAATGTATAGAAACTCCAACTCTTAGCGTTCTGTGGAATGGGAGTGCATCTCAGAAATTTACTCCATGCAGAGGTATAAGACAGGGGGATCCGCTTTCGCCATACATATTTGTATTATATCTAGAAAGATTGTCCCAAATAATCAACAAGAGTGTGGAAGATGGGAGATGGAAGCCGTTTACAGTGAGAAAGAATGGTTTGAAGATTTCTCACTTATGTTTTGCAGATGATATGTTATTATTTGCAGAAGCCAGTGTGGACCAAATGAACAAGATTCAACAGTGTCTTGATGAGTTCTGCGCAACTTCTGGTCAGAGAGTAAGTATGGCAAAAACAAAAATTTTCTTTTCCAAGAATGTATCAAGCGCCTTGGCGGAGAATATTAGTCGTAACAGTGGTTTCATGGTTACGAAGGATTTAGGAAAATACCTTGGGGTTCCTTTGTTGCATCAAAGAATTACGAAGCAAACATACAGCTATTTACTAGAAAAGTTGCAACAAAAGTTAATTGGATGGAAGGCAAAAAACCTATCTCTAGCTGGAAGGATCACTCTATGTAAGGCTGTGCTATCAACTATCCCCTTATATTCAATGCAAGCTGCGGTAATCCCAAAGCATACATGTAAGGAGATAGAGAAAATTTGTAGAAGATTCATATGGGGTCAACAAGATGGAAGAGACAAGATTCATCTCGTTAACTGGACAAAGCTGTGTCAACCAAAGGAAGAGGGTGGATTGGGGATAAAGAAAATGAAGACAATGAATAAGGCCTTTGTAATGAAATTAGCTTGGGGGATAACCTAGGAGAACAGCATGTGGGTAAGATTTCTAAGGGACAAATACTTGAAGTCTAATAGAAGAGATGACCAACCGATTGCTACCACGAGGGATTCAGTTCTATGGAAAGAAATTTGCAGGGTATGGCATACAGTGCAGCAGAATACCAGCTGGAATTTAGGAAATGGAAAGCAGATAATGTTTTGGAAAGATAGTTGGTTGGCAAGCTATGGTCCTTTATACCGGCACATAATTGGGGAGATTCCGGTGGATACAATTAATTACACAGTGGCTGATATGGTGGATGAGAGGGGTAAGTGGAAATGGGGAGAATTTGCTCACCTAATCCCCATGCCAATTGTGATGGGAGTTGCTGGTCACATCCCACCTACTCAGGATATGGTTGCAGACACCATGATTTGGGACCAATCCTCAAATGGCAGATTCAAGACAAAAACAGCTTATAGAGTGCAAGAAGAAAGGAGATTAATGGATCATGACCCCATTTGGAAGGTTATATGGCAGTGGAAGGGAATGGAGCGAATAAAATTTTTTCTTTGGACTGTGGCGCACAATTCAATAATGACAAATGAAGTGAGATGGAGAAGAAGGCTGACAGATAACCGATGCTGTAATCAATGCTTAAACGAAGTGGAAACAGTAATTCATGCATTGAGAGACTGTCCCAAGGCCCGAAAGATTTGGGAAGTGTTTGTCAAGGTAGAGGAAAGAGATCTTTTTTTCAACCAAAGTTGGTATTCATGGATGATCTCCAATATAGCCATCAGGAAAAGAGTTGCTAGCAGTATGAATTGGCCTTTGGAGTTTGGTATAATCTTATGGTATATCTGGAAAGAGAGATGCAACAACGTGTTTGGCTCTACTCAAGGTAATTGGTATGGCACTATTCTAGCAATAAAAAGAATGGTTTTAGATCATACAAATAGTCCAGTGAATGGTATAGGAGAGAGGAGCCAGAGAAAGAAGATTCAGCAGGTCGGTTGGACCTATCCAGCGAATGATTGGATTAAATTGAATGTGGATGGGTGCAGCAAGGGAAACCCAGGTGTTGCAGGTGCGGGAGGAGTTCTTCGGGATAATATGGGTTCTTGGATAGCAGGTTTTACAAGGAATAATGGGATATGTTCATCGGTTACCGCTGAATTATGGGCAGTTTACATAGGTCTACAACTTACATGGGATAGAGGATACAGAAAGGTGATATTAGAGTCTGATTCTCATGTGGTAATTGGGCTTATGCAGGGGGATACACCGAGCATGGACAAAAATTACACATTAACCATGCAGATTAGAGATATGCTGAAGAGAGATTGGGAGATTCAAACGGTTCATATTTATAGAGAGGCTAATTGTGTGGCTGATTGGTTAGCTAACTATGGGCTAAGTAGAGATGTGTTAGATAGTCAAACTGATGTATTAACGGATCCACCATCCGGATTATACACTTTGTTGTACTATGACCTGATTGGGTCTACTATTCCAAGGTTAATCTAGTAGGGCTTTTAGCCCCGATTTTTATCAAAAAAAAAAAAAAAACTTTTTAGAGAGAGAAAACTTGGTCGAGGAGAGAGAGTGCTACCTGCAACGGGTTGCGACAGAGGAGAGAGAGCTCTGCCGGCGTTGGAGAAGAAGAACCGAGGGAGATGAAGGGGCAGCTGTCGTGTGCAAGTTTTTTTTTTTGGTCACGGTGTCTGAATTTTTGCTTCGTTTCTCCTCTGTAAACCTCCTCTGTTTTTCTGCGTAAAATTCTCCTGTGTAATTTTCCCTCCTTTGTCAATGGTTTTTTTCCCTTTTCCCCCCCTCCTCTTTTCTGCAGCGTGCATGGATGCTATTTATAGGCAAATTCAGCCTGCTACGGTGGCTAGCTGGTCGGTGACGTGGTGGCCTGCAACAACGACGTGCCTGCAACGGTAGCTAGTCAGCGCTGGGCTGTCGGCAGGCGTAATGGCTGGTCGGCAGGCATGCAGGTAAAGGCAGCGGCGGGCTATTGTTTTGGAAGGAAGTGAAAATGCAATTTGGTCCTTCAATTGTAGTCGTTCTAATTGCACCCCTAATTGACTTTGAACTTTTAATTTTGTGCAATTGTACCCACGTCAGAAATTCAATGTTAGCCTTAAATTTGCGCGCCTTTTTTATATTTTAGTCCCTTGCTTTTGATTTATGTGATTCGACCCTTAATTGACCATTAATTTCTCAATGTCTTTAATTTGACCCCTAGTTTCTCACAATTAGCTTGGAAAAATTCATTTGGGTCTCCAAAAATTCCAAACTTCTCAATTGAGCCCGAATTATATTCAAGAATTTGACTTTTATCAATTAAGCCTTTAATATAATTAATTTGACTAATTTAAAGTATAATTAAGTCCTTGCACTTAATTAAATCCTTCAATTGGATCCTAAATTAATTCCAAAATATAATTGTACTTTAAATTGGCCCATGATTAAATCAAATTGGCCTATTCAAAATATAATTATGTTTTTTGACTTAAATTTTTAGCTCGAATTTGTATTTTCTCTTATTTTTTGGCACAAAAGAGATATGATTTAGCTCAAAAAATATTCAAAATTTCACCGTGATTTTTCTACTGACGCCAAAACCCTTTTATTTATTTTTGTCAGTTTTATTTTATTTTGGGGAGTAACCCAAAAATAGGGTTACGACAGTTGCCCCCCTCTTTACAATGCTTACGACTAAAGTCTTGTAAAAGACTTTAAATAGTAAGCGTTGTAAAGAAAAAGAAAAGTGGATTTACCAGACCAAAAAATGGTTGATCCATCTAGAAATGAGAATGAGGGCTATAAAGCGCACTTAGAAAGGAATGGTAAGATAGGGCTAGAAAGCGTACTACCTAAGAATTGAGGCCTAAGGAGGACACTTAAAGGATGAAAGGTGATGATATTTGTGATTGACACAGGAAAATGGTCTCATTGTAATGGGTGACTTACCCAAGTGAGAATGGTGAAGATGGTAAGAAAAACAAAGATGGTCTTGTTGTAATGGAAGACCTTCCTAACTGAGAATGGTGACGATGGTAAAAATACAGAGATGGTCTTGTTGTAATGGGTGACCTGCCCAGCTGAAGGTGATAAAAACAAAGAGATGGTCTTGTTGTAATAGGCGACCTGCCCAACTGAAGATGATAAAAACAAATAGATGGTCTTGTTGTAATGGGCAACCTGCCCAAACAAAAGCAAAAGGTGGTGATGAAGATTTCATGGGATGGAAGATAGGGCTAGAAAGCTTGCTATCTAGGATTGATGGTTGAGGGTTGGAAAACTCACTCAAGAAGGGAAGAAAAATAGGGTTGGAAAATACACTATTTGAGCTTATGGTTAAGGGTTGGAAAACACACTTAAATGAGAGGAAAGGAATGGCTAAGAAGCGCACTATCCTAATTGATGGTTGAGGGTTGGAAAACTCACTCAAAAGAGGAAGAAAAATAGGGTTGGAAAACACACTATTTTAGCGTATGGTTAAGGGTTGGAAAACGCACTTAAACAAGGAGAGAAAATAGGGTTAGAAAGCACTATCTTAATTGATGGTGGCTAGAAAGCTCACCCATGTTCTAGAAAGAGATAGGACTTAAAAGCACACTATCTTAGTTGGTTGATGGCTAGAAAGCACACTTAAATAAGAAAAGAGATAGGATTGAAAAACACTCTATATGCTGATTAAAAGCTCGCAAGCGCACTCAAGGAAGTGAAAGTGGTAAGGGCTCAAAGGCGCACAAAAAAAAGGATGAGTAGAGGTTTGTAAATTTACAATCCCTCCAAAACATTTTTTAGATTTCTACTGGGAATGCAATGCATGACAACACCCAAATTCAGGAAGAGGATAAGGCTAAAAAGCGCGATTAAGGAGATGAAAGAGGTGAGAGCTCAATTGCGTACACAAAAATGATGAATGAAGCTTCGTAAATTACGATCCCTTCAAAACATTTCCTAGATTATCAATGGGGATGCAATGCATGATGACACCCAAAATCAAGAAAGAAATAAAGCTGAAAAGCATGGTCAAGGAAATGAAAGGGGTGAAAACTTGAAAGCGTGCACAAAATGATGACTGAAGGTTCGTAAATTACGATCCCTCCAAAACATTTCCTATATTCTCAATGGGGATGCGATGCATGATGATGCATGTATACTTACCTGAGAGATATAGGTTCCCTTTCTTCTTCCTGACCTTCTTTTTCTGGTGTTTGGATCTCTGGCTTTGACAGGTTCTCGCTTTTTCTTACTCGAGCCATAACTTATGATTTTGACCACTGGAGATGATAGATCTTCCATATCAATATGCCTCTCTGAGTTTTGATCAACATTTATTGAAAAGGAACGATGAAGTTAGCTTCGTGATTTTGACCACTTGGGATGACAGATCTTATATACCAACATGCCCCCCTGGGTTTTGATCAACATTCTTTGAAAATGAGTGTTAAAGCTAGCTTCAATTGCATTTTTGGATTGCCTCCTAGTCTGGTCATGCCCACAAGTGTCTTAGGCTTTAAGTGTAGTGTTTGCAGGAAAGGGATGATTATTTGCAAAAAATATTTTCATTTAAAACTTTTGGAATTTCAAAGTTATTCCAAGCACAAAAACCATTTTGATGTTTGTTTAAACAAACTTGTTCTCAAAAGAATTCAAGTGATATCATTGTCAGGTTTTATGTTGATTTGACAAGAATGTGAAATGATATTTGCATGTCTTGTATGTCAGGAAGGCTTCGATCAAGTCGTTTACAACATTTATAAGGATTGTTTCGAATGGAAAAGCATTGTCTACCAATCCAGATTGCCCGTATTTGATCAGAAAGGGCTTTATAAGGCTTGTAACGTAGGCTTAGGTTACTAGCTACGAAAAAAAGATATTTGTAGGCTCAAAAAGTGTTTAAGGGTTTTCTACACTAAGGATCACTTAGTGCTTACTCTTAGAACTCCATTTAGCCCTCATGATTGATGTTCTTAGTGACCTAGTATGCCCCCCAGTATTTGTTTGGGCTTTCATCTTGACATGCCCCCCAGTGTTTGCTTTGGGCTTTCTATCATAAGTTTTTTTAACAGTGCCGTCATGTTGACTTAACATGCCCCCT
Source organism: Salix brachista (assembly GCA_009078335.1). Classification (NCBI taxonomy): domain Eukaryota; kingdom Viridiplantae; phylum Streptophyta; class Magnoliopsida; order Malpighiales; family Salicaceae; genus Salix; species Salix brachista. Next base: position 7,166,367 of record CM018589.1, on the reverse strand, counting down.
AGTATTTTGTTTGGCTTTTTGTCATGGTTTTTTGGCACTAACATCATGTTGACTTGACATGCCCCCCAAGTATTTTGTTTGGGCTTTTATCGTGACATGCCCCCCAGAATTTTGTTTGGGCTTTTTATGTTGGATTTTTAGTGCTGTCAAAATGTTGAATTGATTTGCTATAGTGTACTAAATCTCTTTTTATTTTTGCCCACAACTTTGTTTAGGCATCTTTTGTCATTGAGGACTACTTTGTAGATTGAAAGTGTTTAATTCTGCACTTGTCCCAGTGTAGGGTGTGATCCTTGTCAGGGTTAATTATCAAGAAATTATTAGGCTCAAATAGGGGCTGCAAGGGATATTTGAGACTTCGTCAAGGCATATCAAAGATGGCCTTTTCTCATTTCAAAAACATGCAATCTGAATCTGTAAGCTTTGCTTTTCCATGCGAAATGATTTATTTATTTTTGGGATTATTTGTTTAGCTAAGAACTTAGCTTTATTATGTGGGTTTTGGTGGTATGAGATTACCTTTCAATGAAACCTCTTGAATTCCCAGAACACATTTGTTAAACAAACATCAAATTGACATTTCTTTTCGTACTAGACTTTGATTTGCCAAAAATCTTGATGAAATTATGAAATCATGTATAATTTGGATGAAATGGTTATAAGGTGTACTTTTGTTATTTAAACAATAAGGAAGAACATATCATAAACACAAGAAAATACATGACCACTGCAAAGAAATGTTTGCTTGACAAAAGATCTTGTGGCATTACGAGCAAAATTGCCGACAAGTCAAAACAAGAACATAGTGTGCGAACATGACCAAAACAAAAGGAAATCATGGAAGCAGACTTCATATCCCGATATCGTCACACTCCCTTTTCAAAAGCTTTTGTCGATTTCACTTTAAATGGTGCGGACATTTGTACCCCATTTTCGTGAAGCTTAATTGGACGCAGGAGCTGGATTTTCTTTGAATGTTATCCACCTCGCTTTAATCAAATGTTATCCACCCTGCTTTAATCAAATGCATGAGCTTCTTCTTTAAAGCACCACAAGTGTGAATGCTATGCCCTGCAGCTCTAGCATGGTATTCGCAGGCGAGATCAGGTTTGTACCAGCCAGGGTAAGGTGGCTGCAAAGGTGTCTGAGGTTCAGGAGCTATTTTCCCAGTGCTTACCAACTTTTGATAAGTCTCATTCAAAGGCAATGGTAGCGGATGTAACTGTTCTTGGGTTTTCTGGTAATTTTCGGGAAATTTTTAGGTGGATCTTTGGCTTCAAGATTGATGTTGGCGATTTGAGATGAATTGTAATGGTAGTTTTGGAATTGGTTGTTCCTAACCTTATAGTCATCTTCAAAATGTTCGGCATATTTTCTTTTGCCTTCAAAGCCATTTTTCTCCACAGGTGCAAGGATTCTCCCACTTCGGATTCCCTGCTCTATTCGCTCTGCCACGGCTACAACATCCATGAATTGCTGTGCTGAAATGCCCATCACATGTTCGTAATAAGGCGTTCTTAGCGTGTTGACGAATAATGTCACCATCTTTTTATCTAGAAGCGGAGGATACACCTGTGCAACAAGATCTCTCCATCTCTGAGCATATTCCCTTATGCTTTCTTTGTCCTTCTTTTCTAGGTTGGACAAATTTGTTCTGTCAGGAGCAATGTTCATGTTGTACTTGTATTGCTTGATGAAAGCATCTACCAGATTTTTCCAGCTATGGATCCGGGTATTGTTTAGTCTTATGTACCAATTCAATGTTGCCCCACTCAAACTATCTTGAAAAAAATGCATCAGTAGTTTTTCATCATGCACTACTTCTGCCATTTTGTTATAGTATGATTTTAGGTGAGTGACAGGGCATTGTGTCCTAGTGTATTTGATAAATTTAGAGACACAAAACTTCTTTGGTATTACAACATTTGGGACTAGACACATTTTTGCAGCTTGTACTGGGTCATATAAATTTACCCCTTCAATGGCCCTTATCCTGGCTTCCAGCGTTGCCATCTTATCTTGGTCGATACCCCCTAATGCTTCTATAACTGTTGGGGTTGGCGCGGGTGTCAGCACTGCTGATTGCATGAAAGCTGGGTTTTGTTGCGGATCCTGAACCCTTTCTCCTATCACCTCTTCATGATGGTTCATTGCTTGTGTTTGAGCAGCCGCTACGGGTCTAGTTGAAGGACCCTTGCCAGAGGTATTTCTCAGTGCTTGCTCGAGTAAGCTGGTGAGACTAACCATGCTAGCTTTCAGAGAATCCAGTTCTTCTTGGAAATGAGCATCACGGTGTGCACGCTCTTCGTCCTTCATATTTCTCTGCTTGGGTCGAGTGGTAGGAGCTTTTCAGGGACCTATATTTCAATCTGCCGATGATATGTTATGCACAGTGATGGATGCATGTGGATGCAAATGCATGTATATACACATTGGGTGAAATATTAGTGAGTTTGCTCCTAAAGACAAGTTCTATGTCATTTCATGAGGGATAAGCTTTCTATCTGGTCTCAAAAGGTCTATGAACCGCCCAGTGACCTCCTCACGTGAAGGTGGTGTAGGGGTTTATAAGAAATGGTTGGGGCACAGTATGACTGCCATTATCAAGTAAACACCCAGTTCATAGTTGGATGTTTTACGAATCTGAACCCCGACTGAAAGTCCTGAGGCAGACCGCTAATCCCCACCTAACTTAAAATTGGGTTTACTCAGGAAATTAATATGCATGATGAAATTAATTCAAACCAGATGATATGCATGAACTGAAAGTAAAATGCATGCTAAAGCAATAAAAATGCGTGTAAAAAGTAATGAATTGAAGAATAAACAATCAAACAGACAAAGCTTAGTCCGACAATTCCCCAGTGGAGTCTCCATCTGTCGCGACGATGATTTTTCGCGCCTGCGCCCCCTCGCCATTCCCCCGGATTTGGGGAGACAACGACGTGCGGTGAAAATGGGGTTTGTTTTATAGCCATAAAATTTACGACTATAAATATCAGGAGTCGCCACCTAGTATTAAGGTTACTAGGAACCTATTGGTCTGTGAGAGTCTAGGTAAGGGGACTTGTTGTGCAGGGACAAGATGCATCACCTCCAGTGCACCCTACCTAAGGTAAGCTGCATTGTTGTTTGATTGTTTTTTTTCTAAGTTTATTTTTTTACACTGCATTTAAAAAATAAAACATTTTTTTTATGTTTGCGGGTGTACTTTAAGATGTAATTTTACACTGCAGTTAAAAAACTTTTTTTCTTATCTACGGATGTACTTTACAATGTAATTTTACACCGTAGTTAAAATCTTTTTTTATCTACGGATGTATTATACAAAGTAATTTTACATCGTAGTAAAAATCTTTTTTATCTGCGGGTGTACTTTACAATGTAATTTTACACCGCGATAGATAAAACAAAATAATTGTTCAATTATTTTTGATATTTTGGCCAAATTCCAACAGATAATCATAAACTGGTTACAATACCCAATTTTGTTTTAAAATATGAGAAAGATGCAACATATTTTTTTACCACAAAAATATGATGGAAAAATCTTGGAATCCGGCCGTATGCACGAAAACAAATATATATTTTTTTTAAAACGCATTTTTTTTGTTTTTTGTTTTTTTTTAAAAAAAATTAAAAAAATTCGAGTTGGCCCTGGCCCAACCAAGATGGCCAAAGCCTAACTCTAATGGGCTGGGCTGGGCCGAGAGCAGCCCAGCCCAACAACCAATTCAATTCACGTGAAGTGAATTATTTCGGATAGTGCACTTCACGTGAACAGTAACTGGTGGTCGGCCGACCACCATGAGAGGCTCACCTGCCACTACCGCCGGGTAGAGGAGGCCGAGGTGGTTGTCCCTGCGGTGGTGGCGTCAAAAATGGCGGCCTGTGGTTGCCAGAGGAGGTTTCGAAAGAGGGTCGGTCTGTGCTGGAATTCAAACTTGTTGTTGCTGCTGGTGCTCTCGCTGGAGCTGGAGAAGAAGCTGGACCTGATGGTGGTCAGGGTGAGCTTCAGGGGGTGGACTTCGACTGCTGGTGGAGGATAGAGATGGAGCTTTAACTTTTTTAGAGAGAGAGAAAACTCGGTCGGGGAGAGAGAGAGCTACCTGCAACGGGCTGCGACGGAGGAGAGAGAGCTCTGCCGGAGCGACTCTGCTGGCGTTGGAGAAGAAGAACCGAGGGAGATGAAGGGGCAGCTGTCGTGTGCAAGTTTTTTTTTTTGGTCACGGTGTCTGAATTTTTGCTTCGTTTCTCCTCTGTAAACCTCTTCTGTTTTTCTGTGTAAAATTCTCCTGTGTAATTTTCCCTTTTCTGTCTATGGTTTTTTTCCCCTTTTTCCCCCCTCCTCTTTTCTGCAGCGTGCATGGCTGTTATTTATAGGCAAATTCAGCCTGCTACGGTGGCTAGCTGGTCGATGACGTGGTGGCCTGCAACAATGGCATGCCTGCAACGGTAAAGGCAGGTGTGATGGCTGGTCGGCAGGCATGCAGGTAAAGGCAACGGCGGGCTGTTGTTTTGAAAGGAAGTGAAAATGCAATTTGGTCCTTCAATTTGTAGTCGTTCTAATTGCACCCCCAATTGACTTTGAACTTTTAATTTTGTACAATTGTACCCGCATCATAAATTCAATGTTAGCCTTAAATTTGCGCGCCTTTTTTTATTTTGGTCCCTCGCTTTTGATTTATGCGATTCGACCCTTAATTGACCATTAATTTCTCAATGTCTTTAATTTGACCCCTAGTTTCTCACAATTAGCTTGGAAAAATTCATTTGGGTCTCCAAAAATTCCAAACTTCTCAATTGAGCCCGAATTAAATTCAAGAATTTGACTTTTATCAATTAAGCCTTTAATAAAATTAATTTGACCAATTTAAAGTATAATTAAGTCCTTGCACTTAATTAAACCCTTCAATTGGATCCTAAATTAATTCCAAAATATAATTGTACTTTAAATTGACCCATGATTAAATCAAATTGGCCTATTCAAAATATAATTATGATTTTTGACTTAAAGTTTTACCTCGAATTAGTATTTTCTCTTATTTTTGGGCTCAAAAGAGATATGATTTAGCTCAGAAAATATTCAAAATTTCACCGTGATTTTTCTACTGACGCCAAAACCCTTTTATTTATTTTTATCATTATTATTTTATTTTGGGCAGTAAAAATAGGGTTACGAAACCCCCAGAAAAGACAACAATGAAGGCCTTAAGCTGGGGCATTGTGATACTTTCATTCTTGTTTTTTTCATGATTATCGCTGGGTTCAGGGGTGTATAGGTAATTTGCTATTTTTTTATATTATTTTTAGGAAAAATTGCAGGCGTGTGGTACAGACACATTAGCAGTGTTTCACGGGCACGCACCTTTCAGGTGGCGCATGCGGAGATGTTCAACACTGGAAACTATTCGGTTGCCATGTCACCTGGTATGCCGCCATGTCCTCTGCCTCCTGGTGCGGTGCATGTCGTGTGATAGTGGTTGGTGAATCGCTAGTGGATGATTTTTAGTTTTTTCTTCCTTTTCTCTCTTTTGTTGCCGGAAAATACATGTAACTCAATGTTTTTAATTGTTTTATTTTAGTCCATGTTATTTTGATTTCGATTTTATTCCTAATTTCTTCAATGAAAATTTTCATTGTAAAGTTTATATATATATATAAACCAAGGTTGTCAATTCTATTTTGGTTGATGCTTTATTTTTTCACTTGGAATGGAAGTTTCGGTTTTGAAGCGTTTCGGCGCGCTGTTTTAGGGGTGTACTATTCATGTATATAATGAAATATATTAATTCAATTTTTTTTAGTTCAAATCCAAAAATAAAATCATTTAGAATTGTGCAATTTAATCTAAAAAAGACACAATAAAATGATTTTTCTAACCAAAATTATGAACATGTATAATATTACGAGAATGTTATCATCAATCTCGTAAGGTCATTAAATTATCTGATTGCTCTGAAATTGTAGCATAATATATATAAATATGTCAAAAGACTCGTCGTAAATTTTCATCTCAATCTAATGGTTGGATTAAGAGATATGATTGATATTGTAAAATTATTCATTATTTAAAAAAAAACACTATTTGACTGAAACGGAACGGGCGGAGCGAAACCAGAACGTTTTGGCCAGTATTTGGCTGAAAAATTCGGAATGGGACGGAATTTAAACCGAGGTAAAAACAACGCCGTTTTGTCTCGTTTTTTAACTCGTATGAAACGTCCCGGCCATTTTGGCTGAAACAGAACAAAACTGACAATCCATATATAAACTACTTTTTTTTGTTAAAATGTAAAATTTATATAATATATTTATTTTCAACCAGATAAAGCTGCCATATACAAGCTCAAACAGATGGCAAGTTCAAGCTAAAAATGGATCTTGAATAATATGCTAGTGATTGATCATTCGTTCACCATTCTACTAAAAACCCAACCCATTCGATCCTATCCTCTCATCTTCTCTCGTCTCTCTGGAGCATGGTAATCAAACTCGCGAGCCAACTCGCCAACTCGTACGAGTTTGCGAGTTGACTCAGCAAACCTGGTTGGACCGGAAAGAAAAATCGAAACCGGTCAAACTCGGTCAAACCCGGTCAAAATCGGGTTGACTCGTAAAATCGGATCGGATCGGTCCGATTTTACGATCAGGTTTTTCATTATTTTAAAACCAAATCTTGCACTGATTCACCTAATCACCTCTTATATTTATACACAAAAAAAATTACCTTCTTATTTCTTATCCGATGCGGGATAATTAAAGAAGGAAACATTTTAACTGGCTGGACGCTGGAGAGTGGAGACTGGGGTATTTAACAGGAGAGGAATTGAGAAACGATTTTATTTGTCCGATGTGGGACAAATGCAATTTGTCCCACATCAGACAAATTGAATTTGTCCAGCATTCTGCTGGACAAATTATATATATATATATATATATATATATATATATATATATAATGTTTTTAATATATATATATTAAAAAAATTATAAAAAATATATATTATAAAAAAATAAAATTGTTGTGTTGATTTTATAAAAAATAAAAATTATATATATATATATATCATGGTATATATATATCATGGAATCACTCTTGAAAATCAGTAATATTAACTTTAAAATTTATACTTAATTTTTTTTATTTTTTACTTTAAATTAAAAAAATTTGATGTTTTACATCATTTTCATATCTTGATGTCAAAATAATTTGTTGGAGTTGGAGCTAGTACTAGTAATATTGATGTTGACTGTTGATACCAGTATTAGTAATTTAGTACTGGTAATCCTTTCAATAATAATACTTTTGATAAATGTATTAAAAATAACGAGGAAAATGACGGACATGAGACTAATTTTAATTTATATAGCATATCATCAAAATATTTATTTTAAATATGTTTGTTTTTACCTAATGAAATTCTATGGACATAATTGTTTTGTAATGTATTTTTAAATTATTTTGAATTATATATGAACCTTAACTAATGAAGTTTTATAGCCATAATTATGTTGTATTGTATTCAGAAATATTTTGCATATGATTTTACGATTTTTCTTCTCACACGATTTTAGCTGTGATTTTACGATTTTTGTACGGACAAATTCGGGTACGATCTTACGATTTTACGATCCGATTTTACGATCCGATTTTTCGAATCCCCTTCCGATTCATGTCAAAATCTCGATTTTGACAACCTTGCTCTGGAGTTTGGACAGTAAATAAATATATAAAAAAAGATAAAGGAAAAAAGCCTTGGCAAGTTGGTGTAGAATAGTTTTGGCCTTCGTTCGGTTTCCCTATATAATTTCTCTCAAAAGTATATATATGCTCCTGTTCATATATTTAATATCCTACGCATTAAGTTCTGAATTTTACGGTCGTATACACTTCCCTCATTTCTAAGTCTTAACTCTAGTTTGTAGGGCTTACATCAAAACAACTAAATTTCAATAATATTAACTTCATTTTAATTTGCTCTTCTATGAATCCATCGATCTATGTTCTACTTTTATCTTCGTAGTTTAAAGTAGATATGTGCAATGTTAGAAAATTGTTATACAATAGTAAAGGTTATAAATAAAGCCTTAAAGTGGCGTAACGTGTTGAAAAATAACTTGAGATTTGTCTTGCAAGTCTCGGGTTCGAGTCAAGACGTGCTCATCTTATAAGAACTTGTGACAGCTAGAATTTTACTCACTTAACCTGAACTCCCAAAAAATATCTAAAGGGAGGTGAGATTTCCTCGAATACAAAAAAAGAAGGTTAAAGCTAAAATCTTCTGAAAAATGTTGTAATGTTAGAAAATTGTAAATCATCGAGACAAATGAAATACTGATGAAAGTATCAAAGAAAAATATATTAAATCATATTTTGAATGGACGGTACATTTTGTTCCAATTCAAAAACTGCAACAAACCTTAGCAAATTTATCTTGCTCAAAATCTCGGCCCGTTCAGGAAATTCCACCCAATTCTGGCAGGAACATTCCGGTTTCGTTCCGTCCATTCCGTTCTGGCCAAATAGTGTTTTTTTTTCATAAATAGTTTTACAATATCAATCTTATCTCTTAATCCGATCGTTAGATTGAGATGAAATTATATGAGTCTCTTGACATATTTATATATATTATGTTAAAATTTCAAAGCAATCAGAGAATGTAATGATCTTGCGAGATTGATGGTGATATTCTCGTAATATTATACATGTTCATAATTTTGTTTAGAAAAATCATTTTATTGTGTGTTTTTTAGATTAATTTTTTTTTATCAATTTCATTATTAAACAACAAGTTTATTACGGATTCAACTTTATAATTTGATTTGATTTGCTTTATTTAAGGTTATCATGGTCTTATAACGCATGTCACACATTTAAAATGTTAATATAACGTTGTTTTTATATTTTTTTGAAGATGTGAACTTGATTTTTTTAGTTAAACAATATTTTTATCAATTTTTCATGTTATTTTTGAGGTTATCAAGTCGGTCAAGTTATATCAGTTCAACTCTTATTTTTATTTATATTTGAAATTTAAATTACATAGTTCTAAATAAATTTATTCTTATATTTAAACTAAATTTATCTTGAATTAATATATTTAAGTGTATATAGATGTATGTGTGTGTGGGTCCTTTAATCATTTCTTGTGTGTCTACCGATCAGAAAAATAGTGTTAACAACGTGAATGTGAACACCATTATTTATCTAATCTCCGGAGAGAACTTTAGGACAAGAACCGCATAAGATAATTTCAAGTATGGGCCCACATGTTCACAGCGCCTAGCTGTATGTATAACCTCAATTTACTTTATGTTTCCTCCAAATATACTAGACCACAAAGAAGAATTATTAATTATATTTTACTTTCCATTCTTTATATATCTATATATATTAAAAAATAATTGATTAGTGACTTAATTATAACAATTAGCAAGTCTTAGTTATATAAGAGCAATTTACTTTATGATTCCTCCAAATATATGGAATGATAATAACACACAAAGACAGAAAGAAGAGTTAATTATAATTTACTTTTATGATTAAGGAAATAATCTATTAGTTCCCAAGTATTAATCATCACAACCCATGAGATAGTGGACTGACTGCTCTTGACCATACTCCATAAGTATCATATTTGTTTTTCAATTTCAGAAAAGAAAATACAAGTGAGAAATATAATAAAAAATCTATATGCATAATGAAAGGCTTGAATTAAAAACAGGGCCTATGCTTCAGCTGGAAGTCTCGTACAAAGTTATACATAGTTAATTATGATTTATACGATGGTATAGTAGTTTGTCATAAGAGGGCTAGCGAGCTGGTGGTGGTCCATCAAGCACACTGCTCCTTCGCCTTGCATATCAAGCAACCTCGTAATTTCTCTCCATGTCTCTTTCTCTCTGCAAATTCATGGCGAAACAATCATGATCATAATAAGCACTCTTCCCATGTCAGCTCCACCATCCTTTTTCTCCATAATAAGCACCATCAATCTATCTGCAGATCTTGCGTTGTCTCTTTTCTTTTTTCTTAAGAAAAAACTTCAATCTGTTACACCAAAATTTGACAAACAAATTGAAGTGTGTGCATATATATATATATATATATATATATATATATATATATAACTATTATCCAAAAAACATGTTTATTACTTGATGTTTACAGAGGAAACTAGCAGCAAGTCCTCTCTCAAATTGCAGCTTTAATTCTTGGATAAACATCGGCAACCATCAGCCATAGAAATACTAATTAACGAGCCAGTCAAATAGTATATTAAAGAACCATCTTATCTACAAACTTAAACCTGTAGATAAGGTTATAGAATATGATTTATATTATTCTTTAACATATTCTCTCAAATAAAAACCTTTTGGATTTGAAACTTGTACAAACTTATATTATCTTGGCCTTGATTTTTCTATAATACCATGTTAAAGAATCATTTCATCTAAAAACCTATAAATAAGGATCTAAAATATAATTTATATTATTCTCTTATATATTGTAATATATTGTAAGTATATTGCAGTAAATAAGAAAATTATGCAGTGGTGATTTATCGAAGATAAAAAAAGAAAATTATGTGGTAGAGAAAATTAACGTACGTTTATAAATCTACAAATTACCAAAAATCTAAATCCCGTGGCCTTTCCACTGTGCAATCCACTGTGCCTTCTCTCTAAATTCACTGTGGATTGCGACAGTGTGCGGGCGAAAATGGCCCTGGCGTGCGCGGCGAAAGGGGCGGGTTCAGCGGGGCATTTTCGGTTTTTCCTTTGTTCGTCCTTTTTTTTAAAAAATAATCTGCCATGAACAGTGTAATGGCGTTTTCACCCCCGGTAATAGGACAAAATAACGGCTGGGGCTGAGGGACAGACGTGTAATTGCGCGCGGCCGGACCGGCCCGGCCCGGTCCGGTCCGCCGCAACTTTTTCTTTTTTTATTATTTTCTGAAATGGCTAAATACGATTATAGCCCCTAATAAGACAAAAAACATGAATTGGGTGCAGGGGTGGAACGGTAATTGGCCATATTTTTCGAATTATTTAATCGGCGTCTGTCAGAGCGTGAGGCGCACGCGCCAGACGGGTTTCCGCCTCACGCCCTGTTCAGGTGGCGCGTGCGGCCTCCTCCAGTGTCCGGAAATTGTCTGCCGGAAGCCAGAACGATGCGCCGCCGCGTGGTCTTCCTCCCGCAGTGGTGCGTGTAACCACCAGATGTCCGTGGACGCGGCGGAGGCCGGTTGAAGCCGCCGGCCACGTTTCTCTCTCTCCTGCACGTCAATGTGCAGGAGAGTCCCCCATGTATTTTGACTTTGCACTTCGGTCCCTCGACTTTTAATTTCGTTTTTGGTCCTCATTTCTGTTATATAAGTTTTGATTTTGTTCGATTGGGTCCTCCGATTTGAATTGATTGAATGCCAAAGTTTCACTTCGGTCCTTCTACTTTCCATTTCCGGATTGACTGTACATAACTCAATCAATTCGGTACAAAAGTTCTGATTTTTGCAATTTTGTCCTCTGATTTCAATTGAGAATAAATGTAATTTGCATTTCAGCCCTTTTACTTTTAATTTTTTAATTTCAGCCCTTTAGATTTGATTTTCATTTAAGTCCTTATACTTTTAGTTCTTTATATTTCTAGAATAATCTCTACTTTTGTCCATGTATATATAAAAGTGTATTGAACACAATAATAAGAATAATAATAATAATAATAATAATAATAATCATAATAGTTGTAATAATAATAATAATAATAATAATAATAATAATAATAATAGTAATAGTAATAGTAATAATAATAATAATAGTAATAATAATAGTAATAATAATAATAATAATAGTGATAGTAATAATAATAATACTAATAATAATAATAATAATAATAATAATAATAATAATGACTTAATTATTTTTTGTTCTTACTCTGCTGTGTTTTTTTCCTTTCTCCCGATAATTTGATAATATTTTTTTGTTGTCGGTTATAGCAATAATAATTGTTTTTGTTTTTTTTTATCTTTTGTTAAAATTTCTTGCATGTTTTTAGTCTTTCATTGTTTTTTTCCTTTCATTATTAACATAATAATAATAATAATAATAATAATAATAATAATAATAATAATAATAATTAAATTGTTTTGCATACTTGCTCTTTCTTTAATGTTCTTTTTCCCTCCGGATAATTTCATAATTTTTTTTTTGACAGTAATAGCCATAATAGTTTTTTTTTTTTTTTATCTTTTGTTAAAGTTTATAGGATGTTTTTAGTCTTTCATTTATTTTTTTTTCTTTCATTATTAACATAATAATAATAATAATAATAATAATAATAATAATAATAATAATAATAATAATAATAATAATAATAGTAGTAGTGATTATTATTAATATTATAATAATAGTGATTATGTATTCTATTATTATAATAATAGTGATTATTTATTCTTTCATACTAATAATAATAATAATAATAATAATAATAATAATAATTTTTTAATTGGTTTTTCTTGCTTGCTGTTTTTTTCATGCTTTTTATTTTTTTCCCTCGGTATAATTTAATAATTTTTGTTGTTTTTATTCTAGCGGCAATAATAATTTTAAATATTAAGACTCCGATGTTGCTATTGTTATAATATTTTAAATTAATATTGCTTCCTTTTCCCTTTTTTTTTTGTTTGCTCTTTCTATTAATTGATTTTTATAATTTTATTATCTGCACAATAATGATTTAAGTAAGTTGTTTTTTTTCTTATTCAAATATTTTGCTCTTTTTTCTAATGTTAGTGTGCGCTCTTTTGTGATCGTTTATGACGCAATACCTATATTATAAAAGATGTAATCTATGCTTACGTGACAAACTCAACTCAAAATGGTAAACATTTTATCTCCTAATCTATAACTTTTATTTACTTATATTATATAAATTTATCGTTGTAGGATTAATTATGTTAAATTATATACAAAAAAAATACCCGCGGCAACGCGCGGGCAATTTGCTAGTATAGATAGATAACACGTACGTACGCTTTTGATCGTAAGGCTTAAGTAACAGCTATGATATCCGTTTCTTTCCTTTTGCTTTAGTAGTCAAGCGCTCAAACAAAAGGTGTATGAGAGAGAAGGTTCCTTAAGCTTTAGAAAATCCAACTGGAATGTTTTTTCTTCTTCTTCTTCTCGCTCTCTCTCTCTCTCGTGAACCGCTTACAGCGGGCTACTTAAATTGGCAGAGGCTCTTGGAGGTGAGAGATTAGCTAGGCTCGAGGGAACTTTTTCCTTTTTCTCACTGATCACTTCGGTTAAAGTGAGAGACTAGCTAGAGAGAGCGATTTCTGGTGATCATTTCAATGGTTGAAGCACCAGGCCAGGCTTATACCTAAATCCCACCGCCATCGTTTCCTCTTTCCGGGCTCATCCAGCTTCTCTAACTTCCTTCCTATCCCCTCTTAATTCCCACATATATAGGATTCTCGATTGAATCAGTATCTGCAAGTCTTACAAGCTGTTTTTCTTTGAATCTTTCTCGAAAGAAAGCCGTATATTATATGCATATTTATGCTTTCAAGACAATATTAAAGCTTATTTTTAATTAATATACGTGCTTCCGCTGGCATGAGTTCATACATCAAGCTCATGATTTGTGCTGTATAGATAGCTAGCTGGATATGAATAGCAAGCTGCTGTTTAAGCTCTTAAAAGTTACGATTGGGAGAAAGAAGATATACATATATAGAGAGCATCAGCCGTCTGATAAAGAAGCATGATGAGTACTAAGTGTGGCATGGCTTCCATCAGCAGCTCTGATCTCATCGATGCAAAGCTGGAGGAGCATCAGCTGTGTGGATCTAAGCAGTGTCCCGGTTGTGGACACAAGCTCGAAGGAAAGCCGGTAATTAATATGGATAATTTCCTAATAAATATATTCTTAATTTCTTTTCTTTTGAAATATTAGATTTTCAACACAGAAGAATATAGCAAAGCAAAAATGACCAATATTCTTTGTCTGTTTTATTCTGAGCTTTTTTCCCCTTTTAGCTCTTCTTTTTTTTAGGTATTGATTTGAATATTTTTCAAATTTCTCATTTAAGTTGAGCTTTTGTTTTAGCTTGGTCTTGACTGGAGTTATTTTTCAGGATTGGTTAGGTCTACCAGCAGGAGTAAAATTTGATCCAACAGACCAAGAGCTGATAGAGCACCTTGAAGCAAAGGTGGAAGCCAAAGGCATGAGGTCTCACCCTTTGATAGATGAGTTCATCCCTACGATTGAAGGCGAAGATGGGATTTGTTATACCCATCCTGAGAAACTACCAGGTCAAAAATTTTCAATTCCAATATCACCACTCTCTCTCTCTCTCTTCATTGTTCAAAGCTGTCAACTTTCGCCATATTTATAATAGTTCCAAATCTGTAAACCTTGCCAATGATTTACTTATGTACGGTTTTTTATTACGTGTTCTTGTAAATCTGTTATGACCTTGGAAGGCTTGTATATCTCAGTTTGGTGCACCTGAGCGAACCCAACCTTTTCGTGCAGGAGTCACAAGAGATGGGTTGAGCAGGCATTTCTTCCACAGACCTTCAAAAGCGTACACAACTGGAACAAGAAAAAGAAGAAAAATTCAAACCGAATGTGACTTGCAAGGTGGGGAAACAAGGTGGCACAAAACAGGCAAGACCAGGCCAGTCATGGTGATCGGAAAACAAAAGGGGTGCAAGAAAATCCTAGTCCTCTACACCAACTTTGGCAAAAATCGAAGACCCGAAAAGACTAATTGGGTCATGCATCAGTACCACCTTGGCCAGAATGAAGAGGAGAAAGAAGGAGAGCTTGTGGTTTCTAAGATTTTCTATCAGACACAGCCAAGGCAATGCGGTTACACCGATAGAGGTGCGACCGCCGGTGAAGGAAGCAGTGACGCTAACAGGAGAAGAGACAGTGGGAGTGGGAGTTGTTCTTCTAAGGAAATAATTCTTCATAGAGATGAAATCTCAGGAACTGGGACAGTTGCCTCGTCAATAACAAGTACTTACACTGCCATGGATATTCAACAATTGAATTCCGATCATTTTGGCTTTGATCCATTCAGGAAGGGCTTTGATGAGGTATATTTCTTCATTCACACACACGCGCGCGCACCACGGGACATATACAAGCTTTTTTTTTGTATATATATTCATCAACCACCATTTGCAAAAACTAGCTAGGGATATTGCATGAATTATATATTGCCTGTGAAAATAAGGAATTGTATTCTAAATTATAAAATTTTATATATCTCGAAAAAAAAGAGATGAATGTAATGTCCTTCGTTTTGGCTAGCTAGTTTCTCATGCAAGATAAATAAATGAAGGTAAAAGAAGAGGAATAGTAAAGAAGAAGAAGAAGAAATTTCTAGCTAGCTAGGGTTACTTTTATCATTTCGTTGCTTGCAAATTCAGCATGAAAAACTCCTTAGACCTCACTTGATTATCTTTGTCAGCTAACTAAACTATCGAAGAAGAGACAGCGAGTAGTAAGTTACAACGTGCATTAATGAGAATGAACCAAATATTGAAATTATAACTGATGATATATAGATTGAGCAAAGGCATGTAAATAGAAAAGGTAAAGTTGGAACTAAAGCGGGAAGGAAAAAAAAGAAAAAAAAGAAAGATCCTGAGTCGAAGATGTCTGAAAATAGACTCAATAGCAAACTTCGTGATTGGGGTTGCGTCCATTTCAGGTGGGGATAGGAGAGGCTTCAGTAGCAAGGGAAGCGTCAGCATCAGGCACATGCGATGAGGTTCGAGAGCACAATCAGAGGCCACATCATGTGGCCGCCTATGATTTCCATCATCAACAGCCGCAGCAACACCACTACCACCACCACCAAACGGCGCACCACCAGACTGCACCTACTGCTTTTCACATCGGCACGCCTTCCCATCCCTTCTCCACCATGATCTCTCCACCTCCTCTCAATCACTCCATAATTCTAGACGAGGACCCGTATCATGTGTCCAGAATAATACTTCAAAACGAAATCCAGGTAAGTTGATCAACCTAATTAATTACTAATCGCATATCCTTCAACTTTCTTTCAAATCCAATTACGTTCTGTTAAATTGAATCACATTCTAATGTGACCATGATTAGTTAGTCTTAACGTGTCTATTACTAAGGCCATTTCTTTAATAACAGTACTAGAACTTCTCCATGTGGAACATGAAGTTGTTCTTCACCGAAACACGCATCTCTAGATAATTAATATAGTAATAAGACTGTGTAATAAGACTGTATAAGTACATAATTTTCCAGCACAATTATGGTCTTTTTGTTGTATACGAGATGGGAAACTCACTAACTTGTGCTGTCCACTAAATTGGGTACAATGAACTGTCTTCTAACTTTTTAAGGCTCTTTGAAGACATGATGATTAATCTTGACGTTTTCTTCTCTTTTTCTTTTTTTGATTTATTATGGATAAATGCAGCAGCAGCAGCAGCATAAACTGGGAGGAAGGGCTGCATCTGGTTTGGAGGAACTCATAATGGGTTGCACTTCAAATGATGTAAAAGGAGTGAGTATGAACTTTTTGACCCTGAAATCCATGAGCCATGTTCGTCATAAATTCCATCTAGGAATTAAAAAGATATCGTTAATACTGGAGATGATTACTATTATTTTAAACTAAAGATACGGGACCGGAAACCTTTTTTCTCTTTCTTTTCTCTTTTATTTTCCTTTTCCTTTCATGTTTTTAGGTTTAAATATGATGCTTACAGTATGCATGTACGAGTACAGAAATCGATAGCGTAGAGAGTACCCTTTTTATTATTATTATTGTTCCTACTAGCTACTACTTCACAGGAACGGGTGCATTGCATATGTTGAAGATTTAAAAAATATTTACAGCTTAATTAGATTGAAATTAAAAACATGAACTTACAGATTTACTACCGGTTGCTTTATTCCTTGCAACATGCAAGAACTGTACCTTTCTTTGAATTCACAAACTCTCAATTTTCTTTATTTAAAAAAAAAAGATTAAAATAAAAGGATGCGTGTCTAAAAAATTAAGAAAGGTTGATGATAGCGACTTCAAAACTTTTATCATGCGTGTCCTCTCAGGATAATACAGTATCAGACAAGCTTATTGTGGAGAAGATTATGAGGACAAAAGACGCAGCTTCATTTATTTGTTTTCAAGTGAATTTTCTGTTCAAGCGAGAACCCTTGCTGGTAATTTCTCACATGTTTTTTTTTTGCATTTTTATTACAGGATTCATCCATGGCAAACCCACAACAAGAGCCAGATCAGTGGTTGAAGTACTCTCCCTTCTGGCCAGACCCTGGCGACCAGGATCATCATGGCTAGGACCAATACAGGCACTTTCACCTGGTTTTCTCCCGGGCTCGGCCTGCCTTTCTAGTCTGGTCTGATGTCTCTCGATTGAACCAGATGTTATGTTGGTGACAAAGAAAAGAAAAACAGAAAAAACGAAACCAGGAAGGCCGCTCTCGTATAGGAGAAACAAAGACCCAACTTCGTGCATGAAAATCATCTCCATTATTATTACGTTACCATCCTTTATTATTTTATTTTTTAAAACTTCTCCTGTATAAGTTTTTTATTGTCATT